>CM056720.1:31443959-31842795 GCA_029844215.1 Przewalskia tangutica | reverse complement strand
TGTATAAAGTACCTTATGTGTGAATAACTTGATTGTATTGGTTTGTATTAAACCTTGTAATACATACGTGTTGATTTGATAAATGTCATGTGGATGCTACGTGTGTTGGTAAATACGTGATGTTTGTGAAAAGGGTTTTCCACCCGGTGTGCTCGTGTTGTTTAAGCGATAAGTATGTTGGTATTATACCATGTATGTTCAGGGGTTAAGGCGCCCTCCGTCACGGGGGCCAGACTGAGTGATGGGACCGTGATTAGAGAATACCTGTGCGGGTCCGGGGCTATCTTGGAACTACGAGTTCGAGTTAGTGTGCGGCCTTTATGGTCATGCGGTACATGTGGCGTGCGGGCTGAGTCGAGGGCGATGCAGGGAAGTAAGCCCACCACCGTCTGGGGTTATACACCATGCGAACTTTATAGGAATTGGCCTATCGCGAATTCTTGGGGGATTCCAGGGGCTAAACGCGCCGCATTGATAATACTTGGTAGCGACGAGAACGGTCATGTAATGATGCAAGCGAATATCTTAATCTGATTTACTGACGCATTGGTCTGCGTAAGGTGTTAGTAGTCAGTATGCCTTAAATGCTTTACATACGGTTATTTGAACCGCAGGTGGGACTGCTGTTCATGTATTCCTTGGTGCTTTCTATCATTGGCTAGCGATGAGAAGGTATTCCACGGGCATGATTAATGTTTGTGGCGTAGAGACCAGTGTTTATATTGGAATGATGACTTTGAGGCGTGAGTCCCACTGTTGAGCATGTTGCTTATTTATTGTGAAGCGTAGTTTGGTTGTCATCACGTGTCTCATAACTATGAACTCTGCTATGATTTCGTTCGTTCTCTTCGTGTTTCATGCGGTACTGTTATGCTTGACCTCGCTTGAAGTGCGTTACGTCTGCATGGAAGTAAAGGTACACCGATCGTTGATCCTGTCTTAGGGTCATGATTCAGCGTTTGGGAAGCTCCGTTCCCATTATCTTGGTATAGTCCACTTGTTGTTGATTGTAAGTGCTACATTCGAGAATTTATGGCCAGAAGACACATCTCGTGTTGTTGTCGTAATATCGATGCCCAGGAGTGCATGAGTCTTGCTGTGGGCGGCAGTGGTAGAAAGGGATATGGCGTATTCAAGCATTGTTATATATACGCGTGTAGCAGTAACCGTTTTTGGTTGCTTTGTCTTTATTTCCAACGTCTTATTACATTGGTTTTTACATTGTATTGTCTTTATATTCCATTTTGATTACTGCGATGTTGCATGTTTCCCGGCTAGGAGTGCGGGGTGAGCACGATCGCGAACCCCGGGCAGATAAGTGACAAAATCCAACTCGACGATGTATCGGCTTTGATCTAAACAACTCGAGGAGTGCGATTATTAAATGCGTGCTTGGGTTGGGGACTTGGTATGCTAATGAGTGTGCTGAAATACCGCCCAGAAAAATTGGTAGGAAGGTTATGTGGGTAACCCTACGGTGATGATGAGAGCGAGAAAGGAGGAAGGAGATCGAAGAAGAATCCTGAGCAATCTTTGTGGACAATGATGTTCGAGCAACTCATTTGTCGTACGACGATGAAGATGTTGTTGACAATGTTGCGACAACGTCGGGGAACCAACGATTGTTAGAGCCTGTTGTCATGTCTGGAATGTCCACATCGCGACGTGAGAGAGGTATGTGTACTTTGATTATTACGATGTTAATTGTTTTAGTGATTTTTATTTCTTCAATCGAGGCTATAGATTTGGATCTAGTTGATTCCAAGGCAGTGATAAAAAGAATTACAAGATCTTTGTAAAGCCTTGATCGCGTCGTGTCGGTCAAGCTAGACTCGAAAGTAATGAAATCTGCGGCTCTTGAGAATAGCAATCAAATGCATAGTCAATGTCGATTAGGGTGGCACATTTCCAAGAAGGACCTAGAGACTTGATAAGATTCAATGCCACGATTGAACCATTTGAGACACAGCGCTTTCAAAAGACTACGACAGGAACCTCCAAGTGGATGAAGTCTTGAACTTGATAAACTACATGGGCGGAGCTTAGGTATCAATCACGCTTTTAAAACAAAATACTTCGAGGATCTATAGTAAATGCGAGAGGATAAAGTTTGTCGAAAGAAAATACTAATAACTCTCGGAGCAGCTAAGGATGGATCGAAAGTTTGGATGCATTTCTTATAAAAATTTAGGACGTCCCCAATGTCCTACTTCGCTACGAGAAACTTGAAAACTATGCACTCGGATCATTGCCAAAAATGTAAATCATCCGATGTTACTTGACATCGATGACAACACGCATAAACAATCGACTGAAGCGCAGAAGAAAGAAAAAGGTGTAGGTACACTAGAAAGCGGAATTTTACGAGGTGTAATGTGTGCGTAAGCGCTGCGTACTAGCATTATAGAGTTCTTGGTATTTCGATAGTAGGCTGCTACGCGACACGCTGACAGTGCGATACGAAAGCCTTATTGAAGGATTATGAAGCATTGATAGAGGATATGTGACCTTTGGAGGAGGAAGTAAAGAGTAAGATAATAGGTAGATGAGCTACCGATATTTAGGATGTACCAGTTGCACGAAAGAGATGTCGCTTATACCGTAGAAGGTTTGGTTGCTAACCTTACTTACGCGTAAGAACAAGCGGTATGTGATGGCGACCTTGGTGAAATTCTTAAGCATGGATGCGAGAAATTTACAAGTGACCAACGGATAAATGTGTCATATTAATAAATACCTGGTGAACCAGAGAGCAATTGCTATCTCGTCGGTGGGCGAAGGAATTTTTGTAATTTTGCGAGGGTAAAGTGACGACAACTTTGGCATCGAAGTCGGGACATGTCAACTACGAGGATCTTGGAGAAACTAATAGCAATCTCGTTTGAAGTATTAGAGGCGTTAAATTTGAATCGAAAAGATAAAACAACGTGCGAAGATTGTTTTGAAGAAAGGAAGCGGACGTCAAATGTTTCTCGCGATGTTATCCCTACAACATTGGCGAGACAACATTCAGTGCGTGATCTCGTTGTTTCAATGTGTGCATATGGATCTTACGAGTCTTATTGAAGTAGACATCACAGGAGGATGAGATATTCTATGTGATTGTAGATGATTTTCCGAGTTTACTTGGATTTATTTTTCTAAAAGAAAAATCACGAATCTTTGACATGTTTAGAACAGCACTACTCTCACAGGATTAGGAATTTGTTTTGTTCTTACATTTTTGAGAATCGAATCCCGATCATGGAAAGGAATTTGAAAATCAAGGCTTTGCAAGAATTTTATGAAAAGAAAGACATTTCCATGAATTCTCGGCACCGAAGACGCCTCAACAAAATGGGGTTTTTCGAGAGAGAAGAAACGAACATTACAAGAATTGGCTAGAGTTATGTTAAGTTCTAAACTATTGTCCAAAGAGGTTAAGCGGCTTGAACATTGCATGTCAGCGTAACTAACGGAGAGTCTATTTGGGCCGAGCGCGAAGATGGCCTTACATGAGCTGGTAAATGGAAAGAAACCTACAATACATTACTTTATATGTCTTTGGATGTGTTTGCTATATTCTAAATGGCCGAGAGACCAAATGGCATTTAAGTTTGACTCGAAAAGGAAGTGACAAGAGGAATATTCGTTGGCTACTCTCGGAATAGCCATTAACCTACTGGATGATATGCGATCTTAAGACAAAACCATCGTAGGTACTATTAATATTATTTTGATGATTTTTGGATATCTCACGGTAAGTCAATGGAAAACAACATTGTGGTTCGCGAGTGAAAGAGAGCAACAAACTGAAGTCGGATGTTGTTCAATATCGGAAAGCTTGTCTGAGCCACGAGAGAGATCAGCGTGGATTCGAAGTCGAGAGAAGTGCGCTCTTGAACTCACGTGATCGAGTGATAAGAAAAGAGATCCTCGTGAGGATTAGAAGGAACCATCCACGATGACCGAGGAGTGATAGGGGATTTTGAGAAAATGCGGGACAAGAGAGAGAAAGAGCGATCAATTATGCGTGAAGATGGTAAAGATGCGTGTGTATGTCCAGCTATATACCCAGCGTATTAGTGCTTTCTTTGTCTTACATCTACTTTGGAACCTAAAAATATTGGGGAAGCATTAAAAGATAATCTTTGGATTCAAGCAATGCAAGAAGAGCTTGAATAATTTACCAGAATTGAGGTTTGGGATTTGGTACCCGCGACCAATGACACACCTGAATGTTATTGGGACGAGTGATATTCGAAACAAATCAGATGAGTTAGGAAGATTATCAGAAATAAAGCTCGACTTGTTGCTCGAGGCTATACATAAGTGGAAGAATTTATTATGGCGAGACCTTCGCAAACGAATTTGGCTATAATTGAATCGATAAGATTTCTACTTGCTATTTAAGATTACGCTACTACGCCGAATGGACTTTAAAAGAGCGCTTACGCCCGATGTATATTTGACGATGAGAAGTGTTCGTTGAACAACGAAAGTTTGAGGATCCTGTATCCATTATGTATACAAGGTCGAAAGCTTTGTATAGGTTGAAATAAAGCCCCTGCGTGCATGGCATGATCGATCTAACTTAACTAAAGCTATTGAGTTTGGTTTTTAGCTTAGTGGAGAATTTGTGAGAACGCTTGTTCGTGCCAGACGCAGTGTAGATGTAATAATAGCTCAAATCTATGTTGATGATATTATGTTTGGTTCAACCCGGAGAATCAATTTTGAAGTCTTTTGTGAAAACGATGCTTCGTGACAACGCGTTTGAGATGAATTTATGATTGGAGAACTAAGCTTTTTTCTTAGGCTTGCAGTTAAGCGGAATCAAGAAGATGAGATCTTTGTATCTCGATAAGCAAATATGCTAAGAACACGGTTAGAAAATTTAGTGCAGGAAAATGCACACGAACATATGAAGACTCTTGCCATGGGCTCTGTCACAGCGGGTATGTAAAGAGCGATGATGGACCAGATGTTGACCCAGCGTTTATGCAGATCACATGATAGGTAGCCTCTTGCCATACCTTCTTGTCGGCCAGTGGCGTGACGTGCATGTTTAGTGTGTTTGCATTGGGTTCGAAGCCATCCCAATTATCGCGTCAAATGGTGAAGCATATAATCGAGTATTGTCACGACCAGATTCAGGGGCTAGTGGTAGTCGATCTTACGGGCACGCAAGTAGTCATCTATCGAGAGAAATCATGGCGGAACATAAAAACAAGACGTTGAAACAATTGTAAAATGAACCACATTTTTAGCGAGAGAAAATCGCCTTTGGCGTATATATATACAAAGTTGAGCAGGCAATCCTTTTACAAACCACACTTTTACCGCGATTACTACGGACCTACAAGATATGTAACGACAACTATGGCGGGACGGGGCCGCCATGCCCTTATTATACCGTATTCTCGGGGTATGTATGCGAGGGGCGTCGTCACGAGCACGACAAAAAATGGAAAGAAAGAAAGATGTGAGTTTTTCTGGAAAAGTTTAGGTTATTTGTGAAGAAAAGGTTCGTTAATAGGAATTGGATTCCCGTTTTGGTATTTGGACTTCATAGATTATATTAGAATTTTGAGATTTTATTTTCGGAAATGGTCACGTGGGGCCCGGGAGAAATTCTGAGTTTTGTAGAACCCGACTTTGTTTTGAGATTTTGGCCATTGTGGATATTTTGGAAGGCGTTTTATGAGGCCATTAGGAGGTGACCGTGTCACCCCGCCTAGTGGCTTGGCGAATGACATTTGTGCCTGACCTTGCCGGTTAGAGTCGTTTTCGGCGAAGCGTTTTGCGTAACTTGCGAGAAAATTAAGGCTATGTCGTTTTGTATTTTTGCGGATTTTAGAGAGGCGAAACATTTTGGACAGCGGGAGGGTGGCGTGTGTCACCTGCATTGAAGCAAGTGGGTGCTGGGCCGATTTGGGCGTCGAGAGGGGCGTTGGCCTTGCCTGATTGGTTCCTTGTTTGGCCTTGTTTTGTGCCTTGTTTGTGGCTTGTTTGGTGAAATGTTTTGTGGAGTAGGGTTAGGGTGTGCTTGGCCAGTCAAGGCCATACACTTGCCTTGAACATGGCGATCTTGGCCGTTGGTTGGCCTTTGGCTTTCTATAAATACCCCACTCTCTTGAAGACTTCATTCATCAAAATCTTCCAGTCTTGGAAACCCTCCCTCCTCTTGTTGACTCGTCAAGAGCCCTCTCCACTTAAAATTGGCCTTGGCAGAAACCCTCCCTCTTCCACTTTGTGGTGCTAATGGTAGGGTACCCACTAGCCTAGTTGTTTCGTATAATACCCCCTTTTGTGGTATAGAAATACTCTCTAGTATTGTTATAATGCCCAAAATACCTTAGCCTTTACCTAGTAGTATTTAAAAGTTACCTCTTTACATTAGAGCAGGAAATACTACCTTTTGTCCTTTTAGTCTCAGCAAAACCCTAAGGAAATCTTCATAGTTGGTTGAAGTATTTGAGTAGAAGTTAGTTAGAACTTCTAAGGGTTGTTTGGAGCGGATTGGGCGCGCGGAGTAGGAGCTAAACCTTGCTCGGGATCGACATTATAACTTGGATAATTTTGGGCTTCGAGGTAAATAACCTTGTCCTTTTGTAATTGGAAATTACATGTTAGAATATATAGTTGAAGTATACTATATATAGAGGCCCGAACATTATTGTGCGACAATGTCTTTTGACTTAAGCACAGATGTAAAGAAAAGAAGCGAGTATTTACATGGGGTGTATTGCGATAGACTTGTGAGTATTCTTTGAGTAGAATTGTACCGTCAGGTTAGGCGTGTAAACCCATACTGGTTGGCTTGGTGGCCGGCCTCGATAGAGAGAAGATTTCTGTTTTGCGGGAGAGTCTTTGAATTTTACGTAGAAAGATAGAAACTTGTGTTTTGGGGTTAATAGACGTTTGTGACCTTTATAGGTGGAAGTACTAAGAGTAGCGTATTCTCTCGAGGAGTGGAAAGGGCTATGAAGGTTGTAGTACTTGGAGCATTTTGCTTATTGTCGATAAATCGTCGCGAGGTATGTGAACCTCTTCCTATCTCTTCAGCATGATATGTGTGAACTATGTAATGATGAGCGTCATATGTTAAGCTGTGTTTGATTGTTCTTAAAGCATAAAGTGTTATAACGGCTTTATGGGAAGTTAGTTATAACGACTTTATGTAGGTAAGAAAATACTTTGTAGTTTTAAAAAGAGTTATACTAGCTTTATGGGGAGTTAGGTATAATGTCTTAAGAGAAAGAAAATGGTTTCTTGATGTTAGAAGTTAAGGGACTTGATCTTATAAGATAAGAGACTTAACTTATTTGTTTTAATGTGAATGTTTGTGTGAAACCTCGTTCGTGAGTAATGAGTACTTGGTTTTATTTAAAGGGATAATGTTTCACGATTTGGAAATCGAATGTGTATCGGCAGGACCAACTGCGGCGTTAATAAGGAAAATGTATTGAATAATGATGTATCGTATTAAAACAGCAGAAACCTCCATCTGCATAGAAACTAAGATGAGACAAAATGATATTACATTTCTAGATCATGTTCTTTGTAATAAGAATGTTGTAAACAAAGAATAACCTACTCTCGCGTGAGACATATATTACTCAATTGTTCTAAAAGGAATCAGTGATTAAGTTTGGGAACTATGAAACCATTTGAAAATGAGAAGCTTGAGTAATTGAAACTAGGCAAAGCTGGAACTTAGGAAAGAATGTTGTTACTTGATTTTGAAAAGGAATGTGGGTTAGTCATTCTAATACTACGAATTATCGGGTGACTTTTATAAGTAATGGATCTCTTTTAAAAGAACTTAACGTATGTAGTACTTTGGGGTTAAAAACCGGACTTTGGCATAAAATGAAAGTACTTTGAGTCGTGTGAAACTTGCTATGCTTGTTGTTGTGAAACTTGCCTATGCTTGTTGTTGTGAAACTTACTATGCTTGTTGTTGTGAAACTTGCCTATGCTTGTTGTTGTGAAACACCTCGCTTGTGATGATAGCCTTTGTTGTGCAAGTGTGGTATTTACGTATTCTGGCGTCTCCAGATAGAGTAGGTTGACTTATTGAGAACTTACTTGGGCGTCTTTGGCGGTGATGGAAATTCCACGGGTATGTTTCCATTTTGATTCTGTCTTGTTGATGTCACGGACGTATCTACCGTCTGATATTAAGGGGGCATGCGGCCGTGCGGCGGAGTTGATTACCCGATATATGGTTATTGCAACATGGGCGATATGTCTACCGTCTGATATTCGAGGGCGTGTGGCCCGTGCGGCGGGGTTGACCACCCGGTATATTGTTATTGAGGTTACATGGGCATGTCTGCACGATGATGTCCAGGCGTGTGGCGTACGGCCTTGTTGTGTTGCATCATGGGCGTATCTACCGTCTCGATGTCCGGGGCATGTGGCCATGATGCGAACATGATGGATGTGGTGGCGTGAGACGTAGTTATATTTGAGTGGTGACTTTGAGGCGTGAGTCCACGACTTGCTTTTATGTTGCGTCTTGTATTTTGGTTATCATACATGTCTCTGCTTTATATATTATTTATGATTTCGCTGCAGATATTCTGATTTCACATACTTAGTACTGTCTTGACCTCGCCCGAGGCTGCGTTGATGACGAAGGTAGATGTTCATCGGTCGTGGATCCTCGCTCTTAGGATCTAAGTTCAGCGTTTTGGGAAGCTCAGTTTCTCCGGAGGCTTATCTTTTGGTATGTGTTCCAGGTTGTAGGTTCTTGTACATTCGGGGTATGGCGGAACCACTGTCGTCATAGTCGTTAATAAATCTTAAGTGCATGAAATCTTTGTTGTGGCGAGGTTGTAAAAGGATTAAAGCGTGAGTTTTATGTATATCTTGAAGGGCCCATTTTGGTTGGCACATTTATTATTATATCGATTGTGCGTACCTAAGTTTTTATTTCCATTTGGTTTTCTCACGATGTTGTATCACTAGGGTGCGGGGTAAGGCAGATCCGCAGGCCGAATTTCGGGTGTGACACCACGAATGTACAAGAACTTACGGACTCGAGGTAGCATGCAAAGATAAGCCTCGGAGAAGCAGGCTTTCCAAAGCGGATTTGTGATCTGAGGCGAGGATCGGCCAATGATGTACCTCTACGCGGCATGAGCGCGCCGAAGGAAGTCGATCTGGCAGTACCAAGTATGTGAAACTGAAAATCGTAGTTAAATCCGTCATAACAGTCTAAAAAGCGGAGACATATATGATAAATCTGATCATGACATAAGCGATCAGTCGGGGACTCAGCGCCTCAAAATCATCACTCCAAATATAACAATGGTCTCACGCCCTTGACATCAATCATGTTCGCATCTTGGCCACATGCCCGGAATTCTCCATCGGTGTAGACATGTCCAGGATGTCTGACAATAATAACAAGTATCGGGTAATCAACCTGCCGCGTAGCCACGTACCCCGAAGTGCGTCGGTGCGGGCGTGTCGTGTAACAATAATAACAATACCGCCGGTGATCAACCTACCGCGTAGCCACGTACCCCGAATGCTGCATCGGTGCGGACATGTCCATGTAACAACAATAACAATATATCCGGGTGATTAGCCCGCGCGTGGCGCGTGCGGATTCTGCATCGGTGCGACATGTCCATGTAACAACAATAACAATATATCGGGTGATTAGCGCGCGTGGCCGCGTGCGGAATCTGCAGGTCTGCGAGACATGTCCATGTAACAACAATAACAATATATCGCATAACCAGGCTATCACGAGCAAGCGCAAATTACCATACTTCGGACTCTGCAAAAAGATCCATTCTTTACCGAGAAGTCACGATACTAACACTTGCACGTGCAAAGGATATTACGGTGCATAAACAAGTTCACATCTTATAGACTCACCATTTTATTACAACAAATCGGTTCTAACCCCAGTACTACATCATTAATCGCTTTCAAAAAGACCTCGGCTTTTTCACGTAGAAACGACTACGATACTATTATCCGTAGTACCCAGCTACGTTCATGTTTTAAAATCAAGTATTTTTACACGTTTTAAACAGTAGCTTACACTTTCAGAACAACGTCAAGTAACAACATTCTTTTCCAAAGTTCAAGTTTGCCTAATTTTAGATACTCCGTCTTTTAGTTTGGAAAGATTTCATAGTTTATAGTCTTAATCAAATAACGTACTCCTTTAAAACAATAAGCCTTATGTGTTGAGTAGGTTATTCTTTATTTATAACAATCTTATAAGCGGCCATGATCTAGGAAATGTAATATCATTTTGTCTCATCTTAGCTTCTATGCAGATGGAGGTTTCTACTGGTTTTAATAATACTTAATTATTCAATACATTTCCTTTTATTAGCGCTGCAGTGGTTTGCTCGATATTTATTCTGATTTCCGAAATCAGTAAAACATTATTCCTTTTAAAAACCAAGTACTCATTACTTACGAATGAGGTTCCATGTTATACCCCGTATTTCCAGAGTATGTACGTGAGGGCGTACGTATTAATTTTTTTTTGCCTTAAGAATTGGCTTTGGTTCGAAATTTGGGCACAAGTGCCGAATAGAGTCGTTTTTAAAAGCGTTTCCCACGACTTACGTTGGAAAAATTCGGCTATGTCGTTTAGTATTTTTGCGGATTTTAGAAGCGTGAACATTTTGGACAGCGGGAGGGTGACACTTGTCACCTCGTTGGACAACAAAGGAGGCTTGGCCTTGGCGATTGGTCCCTCGCTTTTGTGCCTTGTTTTGTGGCTTGTTTTGTGGAGTGTTTTGTGGAGTGTTTTGTGGGTGCACTTGGCGATCTTGGCCTTACACTTGCTAACACATGGATGGATCTTGGCCCGTTGGTTGGCCTTTGCAGCCTATAAATAGCTCCACTTTGTGAAGACTTTCTTCGTCCACAAATTGCCTAAGTCTTGAAGTTCTCTTCCTCCTCCCTTATGAAATTGTCCACCACACCTTTCCCAGCTGTAAGCTTTCCGCTGTGGTGCCTTGCAGTAGGGTACCCACTAGCCTAGTTGTTTTCGTATAATACCCTTGTTGTGGTATAGAAATACTCTCTAGTATTGTTATAATGCCCAAAATACCTTAGCCTTGTACATTGTAGTATTCAAAGATACCTCTGTCACGTAGAACCGAAATACTACCTTTTTGTCCTTTTAGTCTCAAACCGAAACCCTAAGGAAATCTTCATTGTTGTTTGAAGTACTTAGAGAAGTTAGTTAGAACTTCTAAGGGTTGTTTGGGCGGTTGGGCACTCGGGTAGGAGCTAAACCTTGCTCGGGAAGCGACATTAAACTTCGGATAATTTTGGGCTTATCGAGGTAAATATCTTGTCCCTATTGTAATTGGAAATTACATATGTGTTGAATATATAGTTGTTGTATACTATATATAGGCCTGAACTTAGTATTGTGGCAATGTGTGTTGACTTAAGCCGGAAGAATGAAGGATTGAACAGTAATCAGCGAAGGTTAATAAAGAGAAGAAGTGAGCGTAATTACCTAGGGTTGTATTCTGATGAGACTTATGTAGCATTCTTGTGTAGTAGAATTATGCGCGTCAGGTTAGGCGTGTTAACCACTGGTTGGCTTGGTGGCCAGGCACCGATAGAAGGAGGAGATTTCTGCAGACTTGCGGGGAGAGTCTTCTTAGAATTTTACGTAGAAAGATGGAAGCGTGTGTTTAAGATTAAATAGGCGTTTGTGGCCTTTATAGGTGAAAGTACTAAGAGTAGCGTATTACTCGAGGAGTGGAAAGGGCTAGCAAGGTTGTAGTACTTGGAGCATTTGCTTATTGTCGATAAATCGTCGTGAGGTATGTGAACCTCTTCCTATCTCTTCTAGCGTGATATGTGTGAACTATGTAGTACGGTGAGGCGTACATGTGTTAGCGTGTTTGATTGTTCTTAAAACATAAAGTGTTATAACGGCTTTATGGGAAGTTGGTTATAACGACTTTATGTAGGTAGAAAATACTTTGTGGTTTTAAAAGGTAGCGATGTGAATTATAAGCGGCTAGTTATAATAAAGAACTTGATGTGTTTCAAAAGATTTCTAAATCGTTTTGAAGGAGAGTAACACTTGGTTTTAAAGGTTTTAAAAAGAGTTATACTAGCTTGATGGGAGTTAGGTATAATGTCTTAAGAAAGGTAAAGAAAATGGTTTCTTGATGTTAGAAGTTAAGAGACTTGATCTTATAAGATAAGAGACTTAACTTATTTGTTTTAATGTGGATGTTTGTGTGAAACCTCATTCGTGAGTAATGAGTACTTGGTTTTATTTAAAGGATAATGTTTCTTGATTTGAATCGGAATGTGTATCGACAGGACCAACTGCGGCGTTAATAAAGGAAAATGTATTGAATAATGATGAATTGTATTAAAACCGGTAGAAACCTCCATCTGCATAGAAACTAAGATGAGACAAAATGATATTACATTTTCTAGATCATGTTCTTGTAATAAGAATGTTGTAAACAAGAATAACCTACTCTCACGTGAGACATATTACCCAATTGTTCTAAAAGAAATCAAGTGATTAAGTTTATGAACTATGAAACCATTTGAAATGAGAAGCTTGAGTAATTGAAACTAGGCAAGTGGAACTTAGGAAAAGAATGTTGTTACTTGATTTTGAAAAGGGATGTGGGTTGGTCGTTCTTATACTACGGGTGTCGGGTGACTTTTATAAGTAATGGATCTCTTTTAAAAAGAACTTAGCGTATGTAGTACTTTGGGGTTAAAGCAGGACTTTGGCATAATATGAAAGTACCTTGAGTTGTGTGAAGCTTGCCTATGCTTGTTGTTGTGAAACTTGCCTATGCTTGTTGTTGTGAAACTTGCCTATCTTGTGATGATAGCCTTTGTTGTGCGGTGTGGTATTTACGTATTCTGCGTGTCTCTTGATAGAGTAGGTTGACTTATTGAGAACTTACTTGGAGCGTCTTTGGCGGTGATGGAGAATTCCACGGGTATGTTTCCATTTTGATTCTGATCTTGTTGTTGATGTCACGTGGGCGTACCTACCGTCACGATGAGGGGCATGTGGCCCGTGCGGCGGGGTTGACCATGATATATTGTTATTGAGGTAACATGGACATGTCTGCCGTCTGCGATGTCGGGGCATGTGGCCGTGCGGCTTGTTATTATTGTTGCAACATGGGCGTGTACACACGATGTAGTATTCGGGGCATGTGGCGTGCGGCGGGGTTGACCGCGATATATTGTTATTGAGGTAACATGGACATGTCTACCGTCGATCACGATGTCCGGGGCATGTGGCCATGCGGCCTTGTTGTGTGTTGCATCGTGGGCGTGTCTGCAGAAGCGATTAGGGGGCATGCGGCCGTGATGCGAACATGATGGATGTTATGGGCGTGAGACCCGTAGTTATATTTAGTGGTGACTTTGAGGCGTGAGTCACAGGTATTTTTATGTTGCGTCGTATTTTGGTTATCATACATGTCTCTGCTTGTTAAGCTATTATGATTTCATTCTGATGTTGTGATTTCACATACTTGGTACTGTTATCTTGACCTCGCTTGGCTGCGTTCATCTGCATGGTAAGTCGTCGGCGTGGATCCTCGCTCGAGATCTCGGTTCGGCGTTTTAGGAAGCTCCGTTTCTCAGGAGGCTTATCTTTTAGTATGTGTTCCACTGAGTTGTGGGTTCTTGTACATTGGGGTATGGCGGGGCCTGTCCGTCATAGTCGTTGTAAATCTTAGAGTGCATGAAGCATTGTGGCGAGGTTGTAAAAGGATTAAAGCTGTTCGGATTTCATGTATATCTTGAAAGCTATTTTGGTTGCTTTATCTATTTATTATATCTCTTGTTTCGTGATTCATGTTTTATTTTCCATTTGGTTTCCTCGATGTTGTATCCTTTAGGGTGCGGGGTAAGGCACGATGCGGGCGGGTTCGGGCGTTACAAAGTGGTATCAGGCGATTAGTCCTCGGAAAGTGTCTGAGCCGTGTCTAGTAGAGTCTTGATGCTCGGTGTGTTGTGCGCCGTCTATAATCAGGAGGCTATAGGACATTTAGGATTGGTTTCCATTCTTACCGTTACGAGATCGTGCCTTAGAGGTGTTGTAAGTTGGACCCTACGGCGTGTTTACGTTTTACGATTATGCCTGCGAAGCGGCGAGGCGAAGGGCAAAGCGAGGAGGCGCTAGTAGGATTCGAGAATGCGAGCGCGAGCGGTCGATGAGTAGTCTTGACGGCGAGTTTTGCGGCGCGCCCGGCCAGCGAGTTTAGAGCGCGGCGGTGGCTGCTGAGACTCTGATACACGAGCCTCGGTCCGCGATGCAGGCGGGAGAGATGGATCGCGAGAGATGGCCCGATTATTGGCGAGTTGTGGCAGATATGAGATAAGTGGGCCTTGGCGATTCGATTCAGGCTTAGTGCATGGCGACAGTTTGAGGCTACGAGATTTCATAGTTGTAGCACTTTGAGTTTTCTGGTCGAGGCGGAGGATGATCGCGAGGAGTTCATCCGTCGATTCTGAAGGATCGTGCGGGTGATCGAGCTTGATGAGTCGGTGACATTTGGTTCGCGTCGGTGCGTGATACCATGATCGATTGGTTTGACTCGTGGGAGCTTTCGGGAGAGCATACCTTCCAGCCGTTTGGGGCGAGTTTTGGGGCGCTCGGCACATTTCTTGCCTCCACAAATGAGGAGGGCTCGGTAAACAGTTTTTGATGTTGAGGCGAAGCAGGCGTCTGATTCGGAGTACAATGTGGAGTTCGACTTCATTGGCGGTATGTTCCGCGTTAGTAGCTAGTATGGAGGATCGAGTGCCGATATATTCACGAGGCTCGATGATTACCTAGCGAGAAGTTGTTAGTGTTTCTCTTGTAGGGCATGGGCATTGCCGCATTGAGCTCATACACTTGGAGTGCGAGGCGCGAAGATCAGCAGGTGGACCGCTTTCAGCGAGAAGAAGGCCAAGGCGGTAGGATATTTTAGCGACTTTGGCGGACCGCCTCGGCCGAACTAGTTATGTACCTCGCCATTGCGGCGTGGTCCTCCGCGACGCCGGGACCGCCAGGATATTGAGGCAGTCGGGGCTCCGAGTTTGAATGTTCGGGAAGTAGGGTGTTGGCGACGCGGTCGCCTACCTCGGTGTGGTCGATGTAGTAGACGCGTTCGAAGTGTCGTAGTACGAGGAGCTTGTTATTCTTGCGGCCAGCAGGGCCATATAATGGCGTCCGGCGAGTGGCGGTAGGATAGCCTGAACTATTAGGCGATTGCGGGCCACGGTAGAGTCGCGGTGGAAGTTCGATTTTAGCGGTCCTTGAACGCTAGTTTAGTATATCCTAAACCTGCAGAGTTTTGTGTGTATTGATGTTGTCGATGTGTTTAATGATATGTTTGGATAGCTTTGTGCTAAAATGTGATTTAGAAACACAGTTAGTGAAAAGGGTAAGTCACAGGTAGTGTGAGATGGAAGTGGTAGCTTCGTGATGTGAAATAGTAAGATTGTTCGGATCGAGAACAAGAGTTAGCGTGATTGGGAGTCGGGTTGAGGACCATTTGCGGGTCAACGTAACCGGTTTGAGGTGGTCGGTTAGGTGGTCAGCGGTGGTAGGTCACGAGGGTGCTAGGCCCAAGTTTAGATGACCATCGTATGAGTTCGTGGATGCGTTCGATCGAGAATCAGTTCGTGAAGGCGGGAATGGCCTTAGGGAAATCGAGGTTGAGTGAGATGACCAAGTTTGGAGTAGTGACTCGAGGTTGGAAACGAAGCGTTGGCGAAGTATGGTACGGATACTAGAGCGAGTTGAGTGTTACGTGGCCAGTACTACGAGAAAGGGAAAAGTGAGCGTATGTTTTTGTGGCAGTGTGGCATGATTGTTTTTAAATGCGTATAGCGGTGAAGACTATCTTGGCGCTGTTGTTTGAGACCTTGAAGGAACATTCGGGGCGAATGTTTCTAAGGATGAATGTTATACCGTATTTCGGAGTATGCGTGAGGCGTGCGTATTAATTTTTGCCTTAAGAATTGGCTTTGGTTCGAAATTTGGGCACAAGTGCGAATAGAGTCGTTTTACGAAAGCGTTTCCACGACTTCGTTGGAAAAATTCGGCTATGTCGTTTAGTATTTTTGCGGATTTTTGGCGGCGGAACATTTTTGGACCAGCGGGAGGTGACACTTGTCACCACGTTGGGCAGCAAAGAGGAGGCTTGGCTTGGCGATTAGTCCTCGCTTTTGTGCCTTGTTTGTGGCTTGTTTTGTGGAGTGTTTTGTGGAGTGTTTTGTGGGTGCGGCTTGATCTTGGCCTTACACTTGCCTAACACATGGATGGATCTTGGCCGTTGGTTGGCCTTTGCTTGGCCTATAAATAGCTCCACTTTGTGAAGACTTTCTTCGTCCACAAATTGCCTAAGTCTTGAAGTTCTCTTCCTCCTCCTTGTGAAATTGTCCACCACCTTTCCCACTGAAAGCTTTCCCCTTTGTGGTGCCTTGGCAGTGGGTACCACTAGCCTAGTTGTTTTAGTATAATACCCTTGTTGTGGTATAGAAATACTCTCTAGTATTGTTATAATGCCCAAAATACCTTAGCACTTGTACCTTGTAGTATTCCAAAGATACCTCTATCGTAGAACAGGAAATACTACCTTTTGTCCTTTTAGTCTCAAGCCAGAAACCCTAAGGAAATCTTCATTGTTGTTTGAAGTACTTAAGAGAAGTTGGTTAGAACTTCTAAGGGTTGTTTGGAGCGGATTGGAGCACTCGGGTAGGAGCTAAACCTTGCTCGGGAAGCGACATTAAACTCGGATAATTTTGGGCTTATCGAGGTAAATATCTTGTCCCTATTGTAATTGGAAATTACATATGTGTTGAATATATAGTTGTTGTATACTATATATAGAATGAACTTGGTATTGTGGCAATGTCTGTTGACTTAAGCTGAAGAATGAAGAATTGAGCGATAATCATAGAAGGTTAATAAAGAGAAGAAGCTGTAATTACACAGGGTTGTATTCTGATGAGACTTATGTAGCATTCTTGTGTAGTAGAATTATGCGCGTCGGTTAGGCGTGTTAACCCTCAGGTTGGCTTGGTAGCCGACCTCGATAGAGGAGGAGATTTCTGTTTGTTGCGGGGAGAGTCTTGCGAATTTTACGTAGAAAGATGGAAGCGTGTGTTTAAGATTAAATAGGCGTTTGTGGCCTTTATAGGTGAAAGTACTAAGAGTAGCGTATTCTACTCGAGGAGTGGAAAGGAGCTAGCAAGGTTGTAGTACTTGGAGCATTTTGCTTATTGTCGATAAATCGTCGCGAGGTATGTGAACCTCTTCCTATCTCTTACAGCATGATATGTGTGAACTATGTAATGCGGTAGGCGTACGTGTGTTAGCTGTGTTTGATTGTTCTTAAAACATAAAGTGTTATAACGGCTTTATGGGAAGTTGGTTATATGACTTTATGTAGGTAAGAAAATACTTTGTGGTTTTAAAAGGTAGCGATGTGAATTATAAGCGGCTAGTTATAATAAAGAACTTGATGTGTTTCAAAAGATTTCTAAATCGTTTTGAAGGAGTAACACTTGGTTTTAAAGGTTTTAAAAAGAGTTATACTAGCTTGATGGGAGTTAGGTATAATGTCTTAAGAAAGGTAAAGAAAATGGTTTCTTGATGTTAGAAGTTAAGAGACTTGATCTTATAAGATAAGAGACTTAACTTATTTGTTTTAATGTGGATGTTTGTGTGAAACCTCATTCGTGAGTAATGAGTACTTGGTTTTATTTAAAGGATAATGTTTCTTGATTTGGAAATCGAATGTGTATCGACAGGACCAACTGCGGCGTTAATAAAGGAAAATGTATTGAATAATGATGAATTGTATTAAAACCGGTAGAAACCTCATCTGCATAGAAACTAAGATGAGACAAAATGATATTACATTTTCTAGATCATGGTTTCTTTGTAATAAGAATGTTGTAAACAAGAATAACCTACTCTCACGTGAGACTTATATTACTCAATTGTTCTAAAAAGAAATCAAGTGATTAAGTTTATGAACTATGAAACCATTTGAAATGAGAAGCTTGAGTAATTGAAACTAGGCAAAACTGGAACTTAGGAAAAGAATGTTGTTACTTGATTTTGAAAAGGGATGTGGGTTGGTCATTCTTATACTACGGGTATCGGGTGACTTTTATAAAAGTAATGGATCTCTTTTAAAAAGAACTTAACGTATGTAGTACTTTGGGGTTAAAACAGGACTTTGGCATAATATGAAAGTACCTTGAGTGGTGTGAAGCTTGCCTATGCTTGTTGTTGTGAAACTTGCCTATGCTTGTTGTTGTGAAACTTGCCTATGCTTGTGATGATAGCCTTTGTTGTGCGGTGTGGTATTTACGTATTCTAGTGTCTCTTGATAGAGGCGGTTGACTTATTGAGAACTTACTTGGGCGTCTTTGGCGGTGATGGAGAATTCACGGGTATGTTTCCATTTTGATTCTGATCTTGTTGTTGATGTCACGTGGACATGCCTACATCTGCGATATTCGGGGGCATGTGGCCACGCGGCGAGTTGACCACCTTGATATATTGTTATTGAGGTAACATGGACATGTCTACCGTCTGATGTCAGGGGCATGTGGCGTCGCGGCCTTGTTATTGTGTTGCAACATGGGCGTGTCCACACCGATGTATTCGGGGCATGTGGCGTGCGGCGGGTTGACCGCGATATATTGTTATTGAGGTAACATGGACATGTACCTGCCGTCATGTCCGGGGCATGTGGCCATGCGGCCTTGTTATTATTGTTGCATCATGGGCATATCTGCAGAAGCGATGTGGGGGCATGCGGCCGTGATGCGAACATGATGGATGTTATGGGCGTGAGACCCATAGTTATATTTAGTGGTGACTTTGAGGCGTGAGTCCTCGATCGGATTTTTATGTTGCGTCTTGTATTTTGGTTATCATACATGTCTCGCTTGTTAAGCTATTATGATTTCATTTACTGATGTTGTGATTTCACATACTTAGTACTGTTATCTTGACCTCCTTGGTGCGTTAAATCTGCAGTGAAGTACATCGTGTGGATCCTCGCTCTCGGGATCTCGATTCAGCGTTTTGGGAAGCTCCGTTTCTCGGAGGCTTATCTTTTAGTATGTGTTCCACGAGTTGTAGGTTCTTGTACATTCGAGGGTATGGCGAGCCTGTCCGTCATAGTCGTTGTAAATCTTAAGTGCGGTAGAAGCCATTTGTGGGCGGGGTTGTAAAAGGATTAAACTTCGGATTTCATGTATATCTTGAAGGCAAGCTGTTTTGGTTGGCCTGTCTATTTATTATATCTCTTGTTTCATGATTCATGTTTTATTTTCCGCTGGTTTCCTCTGATGTTGTATCACTAGGGTGCCCGGGGTAAGGCACCAGTAACGGGCCCGGGTTCGGGGCGTTACATTCCACACTTTTAACAAAATTCATATCAATTCAATTAAGTCAAGTCTCTTATCTTTTAAGATCAAGTCTCTTAACTTCAAAAATCCGTAACCCATTCTCTTTACCTTTCTTAAGACGCTATACCTAACTTCCCATAAAGCTAGTATAACTCTTATGTTTTCAAAACCAAGTATTACTCTTCTTTCAAAAAGGTTTCTTAATTCTTTTGAAATACTTCAAGATTCTTATTATTCAGGCTTAAGTCAAAAGACATTGCCGTAAGACTACGTTAAGTTAACACGTCGTCTGGTACTATATATATATATTCTTTTACAATACTTCAAACTTATTATTGGGCTTAAGTCAAAGACATTGCCGTAACACTACATTCAGTTAACACACGTACGTCTACCGTACTATATATATATATTCTTTTTAAAATACTTCATGCTCAAGAGGATAGGAAGAATCACATACCTCGCGACGATTATCGACTAATAGCAATCGCTCACGGCTATAACGGCTAGCCTTGTCCACCTTCCAAGTAGTACATGCTACTGAACATTCAATCGATAAAGGTTATAAGTCTCAGTAAATACGATCCTATGTAAGTACAGTTTAATCTTCTACTTTAATATTCTTCTGATGTGATTTCAGTTCAAGTCTTTTCTGTAATATCCTTCTATTACAGTTCAATTCTCTTCTATGAATCTTATATTCATTTCTATACAACTACAGTATGTAATTTCCAATTACAATAGAAGGATAGGATTATTTACCTCGATAAGCCCAAAATTATCCAAGTTATAAGTCGATCACGAGCAACGTTTTAGCTCTACTCAAGCGCTCCAACCCGCTCCAAACAACCCTTAGAAGTTCTACGCAACTTCTTCTTAATACTTCAACCGGCTATGAAGATTTTCCTTAGGGTTTCGTTTTTGTGACTTAAGGGAATATAGTAGTATTTCCGGGCTCTACGTATAGAGGTAACTTTGGAAAGTACTACAAGGTATTTGGGCTAAAGTATTTTGGAATAATAACAACAATACTTGGAAGTATTTTTCTACCAAAGGGGTATTTTCGAGAACAACTTTAGGCAAGGGGAGGGTGATTTGGACGAGGCTTTGAGAGGGAGGAGAGGATTTTTGCATTGGATTTTCACAAGTGTGGATGAAGAAATGTCTTGCATTAGAGGGTATTTATAGGCCAACCAATGGCCAAGATTAAGACAAGTGGTAGGCAAGTGTAGGGTGGGGATTTGGACATGTGTTTGTGGGTCCCACGCTCATCAACTACACAAAATATCCTACCAACTCCTTGACAAAAAGAGCACAAGCGTGCCAAGAAATCCCTTGGATTGCCGTCCACTTGGGTGACAAGTGTCACTCTTGTTAGTCCAAAATATTTCGTCTCTCGGAAAAATCCGCAAAAATAATAAATGACATAGCGTATTTTTCCCTTATGAAGTCCGGAAAGCGTTTAGTCGGAAGCGACTCTTTTGAATTGTGAACAAAATTTGAACCTTGCCTATCTTTAAGGCTCAAACTTCTCTACGTGCGTCCTCACGTACATACTGCGGAAATACGGTATAACATTCTCCCTCGCGAAACATTCGTCGAATGTTCCTTCTCAAACGGATAACGATAAAGTTCTTCTAACAAGTTGCCAGCGCCACCCGCGCCACAAAATAATACACGTTCTCTTCCTTCCTTACTGCGTCGTACCCTTCTGAACACTTGAACTCTTAGTATCGTACCATACTTGATCATCGCTTGGTTTACAAAATCTCTGCGAGTCACCTCCAAACTTGGTCATCTTACTAACCTTAATCTCCTTTAAGGCGTTCCGGCCTTCACGATCGATTCAGTGAACATATCCACGAAATCATCGATGGTCATCTAAACTTGGGCCTAGCACCTGCGTGACCCTACCACTGGAGGGACCACTGAACCGACCCAGCCGCGGGCTACGGGTTGACCGCAATCGTCCTCAACCCGCTCCATCGTGGCGAACTTTCTTGTTTCGATCGGAACAATCTTACCAATTCCATCATGAAAGCTACCACTTCTATCTCACACTACCCATGGACTTATCACACTAATACATTCTAGGCATATAATGCATTAAACAAGGATCATTTGCAAAATCCTTTACTCGAGCGGCGCTTACATCTAAGGTCTCGATCGTGAAATAATCTAAGGTTCACACTTTCCATACCCCCATACTTAACTTCTCAACTACCATGGTCTCTAGATCATACTTTTACACAATGCTATCCAGACATAACACTCAACATAAACTCATCATATCAAGCATACTAACATCTAGAGAGTTAAGGATATACAGAATCTCCGCTTTACTCTAATCACGGTCACGCCTGCGGGTGCATAGCTAGTGAAGGTGATGAACGACCTGATCACGAAGGCGGTCGTAACATCAGTGTTACTCTGGTGAGCGATTCCTCGCAAAATGGCCTCGCTACAAAAGTAACAAGCTCCTTGGCACCACGACACTCCCGAAATGCGGTCTGCGCGACCACCGAGGTAGGGGTGACTGCATCTGGCCAACGCCCCTACTCCCCTAGAAACTGAACCCATGGAGCTCTGACCTTCTCAGAATACCACTGAGCATACGAAGGTTGTGGAGGACCACTCATCTTGGAGAATGTGCATAACTAACTTCTTCTTTGGCGGTCCGCCTCGAAAGTCGCCAAAGACCCTGTTACGGCCTGCCTGTGATCTTGGTCATTCCGTCGACCTCTCCGCTCCTCCCACCCAAGTGCATAAGCCTGCATGCGGGCAATGTCCATGCCCGACTGAAGAGCTACACCCGAAGAAGCCTCTGCCAAGTAGTCATCTAGCGGTGGCGTGGCGGTGTACTCGTCCTCCATATCGGCTACTCTGACGGGGCGTCGAGCAATGAGTCGAACTCACATTGTACTCCAGCTGTCGCCGTTGCCTTGACATCAAAAATCTGTCGGCCGAGCCCTCTCATGCTGTGGTGGCAAGAAGTGTGCAAGAAATGTCCACGAGAACTTCGTCCCACGGCGGAAGTGCATACTCTCCGGGGCGGCTCGCGAATCAAACGATCATTGCGAACCTAAGACCAGCGACTCGGTCTCGAAGCCTTGATTACCCTCATTATCATTGGCGCCGGATGAACTCTTGCGGATCATCCTCGGGCCTCGACCGTAGAACTCTGGCGGGCTCTGACTCGGGAAGTCCGTAGCCTCAAACTATCCGATCTTGGGTGAACCATGGTACTCACTGGGCTGCTGCGTCCGGCTATCCTCGTATGCGCCTACAATCGGCTAGCTGTGCCCGTCTCCTTGTAACCCATCTCCTCGCGGTGTGGGACTGAGGCTCGAATGCTGTTGTCTCATCGGCGGCTGCTGCGGCTCTAAACTTCTGAGGGCGGCGTGCAAAACTTCGCCGTCGAAGCAATCTCAGTCTTGATCGGGCTGCGCCCTTGTACTCCTCAGTATCCTACTAGCGGCTCCTCGGCGCCTTGCCCATCTGGGCGGGTTGCCTTGCGTTGAGGCATAAGCGGTAAAACGAGATCGTCGGAGGGGTCCACTTACAACACGGCTCTAAGGTACGATCTCGGAATGAGAAGAATGAAACCAATCCTAAATGTCCTGCTGACCTCATGATTATAGATGTGGTGCACAACACATCGATAATCAAGACTACTGAACACGATGCGTAGACACTTTCAGAGATTAAGCGCTCTGATACCACTTTTGTCACGACCGTTCGGGGCGTGGTATCGTGCCTTAGGGCACCCAGTAGTCATACATCGGAGAAATCGTGAACATAAAAACAAGACATGAAACAATTGTAAAATGAACCACATTTTAGAGAGAAAATCGCCTTTCGGCATATATATACAAAGTTGAGCGACTTAATCCTTTTTACAAACCACCTGCAGTACTCTGGACCTCACAGAATGTAACGACAACTATGGCGGGGCGGGGCCCCGCCATGCCACAGATGTACAAGAACTTACAGGACTCGGGGTAACATACAAAAGATAAGCCTCGGAGAAAGCGGAGCTTCCCAAAGCTGATTTGTGATCTAGGCGAGGATCGACAATGATGTACCTACTGCGGCATGAACGGCCCGAAGGAGTCGATCAGCCAATTGCAGTATGTGAAACTAAAAATCTTTGTAGTTAAATCATAACGATCATAAAAAGCGGGAGACATATATGATAACCAAAATACGATGCCTGACATAAGCGATCAGTCGAGGACTCGCGCCTCAAAAATCATCACTCAAATATAACAATGAGTCTCACGCCTGACATCAATCATGTTCGCGTCTTGGCCACATGCCGGAATTCTCCATCGGTGTAGACATGTCGGGATGCAACAATAATAACAAGGTATTGAGTAATCAACCCCGCGCGTGGCACGTGCCTGAGTCTGCATCGGTGCGGACATGTCCATGTAACAACAATAACAATATATCGCACCGGGCTATCACAAGCAAGCACAAGCAAATTACCATACTAGACTCTAAAAGATCCATTCTTTCTCAAGAAGTCACGCGATACTAACACTTGCACAATGAAAGGCTATTACAGTGCGTAGGCAAGTTCAACATACTTATAGACTCCTATTTTATTACAACAAATCGGGTTCTAACCCCAAAGTACTACATACATTAATCCTTTCCAAAAGACCTCGCTTTTTTACGTAACACCTCGATACTATTATCAGTAGTACCAACTACGTTCATGTTTTAAAATCAAGTATTTTTACACCGTTTTAAACAAAGTGACTTACACTTTCTAGAACAACGTCAAGTAACAACATTCTTTTCCAAAAGTTCAAGTTTGCCTAATTTCAGATACTCACGTCTTTTAGTTTGGAAAGATTTCATAGTTTATAGTCTTAATCAAATAACGTACTCCCCTTTAAAACAATAAGCCTTATGTGTGAGTAGGTTATTCTTTGTTTATAACAATCTTATAAAAGCAGCCATGATCTAGGAAATGTAATATCATTTTGTCTCATCTTAAGCTTCTATGCAGATGGAGGTTTCTACTGGTTTTAATAATACTTAATTATTCAATACATTTCCTTTTATTAGCTGATGGTTTGCTCGATACTTATTCTGATTTCCGAAATCAGTAAAACATTATTCCTTTTAAAAACCAAGTACTCATTACTTACGAATGAGGTTCCACACTTTTAACAAAATTCATATCAATTCAATTAAGTCAAGTCTCTTATCTTTTAAGATCAAGTCTCTTAACTTCTAAAATCCGTAACCCATTCTCTTTACCTTTCTTAAGGCGTTATACCTAACTTCCCGTAAAGCTAGTATAACTCTTATGTTTTCAAAACCAAGTATTACTCTTCTTTCAAAAGGTTTCTTAATTCTTTTGAAATACTTCAAGATTCTTATTATTGGGCTTAAGTCAAAAGACATTCAGTAAGACTACGTTCAGATTAACAACGTCGTCTAGTACTATATATATATATTCTTTTAAAATACTTCAAGCTTCTTATTATTCGGGCTTAAGTCAAAAGACATTGCAGTAACACTACATTCAGTTAACACACGTCGTGCGTACTATATATATATTCTTTTAAAATACTACGTGCCGAGGATAGGAAGAATCACATACCTCGCGACGATTATCTACTAATAGCAATACGCTCACGGCTATAACCCGACTAGCCTTGTCACCTTCCAGTAGTACATGCTACTCACGAACATTGACCATAAAGGTTATAAGTCTCTGTAAATACTGTCCTATGTAAGTCAGATTTAATCTTCTACTTTAATATTCTTCGATGTGATTTGATTCAAGTGTTTTACGTAATATCCTTCTATTACAGTTCAATTCTCTTATGAATCTTATATTCATTTCTATACAACTACGATATGTAATTTCCAATTACAATAGAAGGATAGGATTATTTACCTCGATAAGCCCAAAATTATCCAAGTTATAAGTCGATCTGAGTAACGTTTTAGCTCTACTCAGGCGCTCAACCGGCTCCAAACAACCCTTAGAAGTTCTACGCAACTTCTTCTTAATACTTCGGCTATGAAGATTTTTCTTAGGGTTTCGTTTTTGTGACTTAAGGGAATATAGTAGTATTTCGGGCTCTGCGATATAGAGGTAACTTTGGAAAGTACTCTGAGGTATTTGGGCTAAAGTATTTTGGAATAATAACAACAATACTTGGAAGTATTTTCTACCAAAGGGGTATTTTTGAGAACAACTTTAGGCAAGAGGGGTTAGTGAGGCCTTCTCGAGGGGAGGGTGATTTGGGCGAGAGCTTTGAGAGGGAGGAGATGGATTTTTGCCTTGGATTTTCACAAGTGTGGATGAAGAAATGTCTTGCGTTAGAGGTATTTATAGGCCAACCAATGGCGAAGATTAAGACAAGTGGTAGGCAAGTGTAGGGTGGGGATTTGGACATATGTTTGTGGGTCCCACTTGCTCATCAACTACACAAAATATCCTACCAACTCCTTGACAAAAAGAGCACAAAAGCGTCCCAGAAATCCTTGGATTGCCGTCCACTTGGGTGACAAATGTCACTCTTGTTGGTCCAAAATATTTCATCTCTCGGAAAAATCCGCAAAAATAATAAATGACATATTGTATTTTCCCTTCAGAAATCCGAAAAGCGTTTAGTTTGAAAGCGACTCTTTCCGGTAGTTGTGAACAAAATTTTGAACCTTGCCTATCTTTAAGGCTGAAACTTCTACGTCGTCCTCGGCGTCACTCTGGAAATACGGGGTATAACAGATATAATGACTCGGATTGGGCCGGTGATGTAGATGATCGTAAAAGTACTAGTGGTGGGTGTTTCTATCTAGGAAATAATCTAGTTTCATAATCGATCGTAGCGAATTGTGTATCACTTTCATTTCTTAGAATCGAATATGTGGCGTAGAAAGTTGTTGTGCTCAACTGATTTGGTTACGACATATGCTAGATGACTATGGCTTATCTAACAACGCTATGATTTTGTACTGTGATAATCTGAGTGCAATTAATATTTCCAAAAATCCTGTTCAGCATTCACGTACAAAACACATAGACATATGACATTATTTTTTAAGAGACTTAGTGGAAAAACTAGTTCAAATCGAATATGTTGATACTCTGCTTCAACTAGCTGACATTTTTACCAAAGCTTTAGATCATGAGAGATTTTCTAGCTTGATGAACTCTCTTTATCTCTGTTTTCTTTTAAGATAAGTCATGCTAGGTAGATGTTGTCCGAAATGTTGTCTCGGCGTTACGTAATATTTACTAATGAGCGATATACATGATAAGTGTTGTGATGATCTTTGATTTTCAATTTGATCAAGCATGACTTTATTAGACAACACGAATGCGATATCGTTCTGCGATGATGTAATCATAAAAATGGAGTATCGTAAGAAGGCAAAGCCTCTGCTTAAGATTTGGATGTATAAAAAAAGAGCAAAGCTCTAAGATTGATATCGTTCATATTCTATAGGAGTACCATGTGCTTCAAAGAAGGTTTAAAATACCTCAAAAATATTTTGTATGTGTTCAACTAAGTTGATTAAGGACAATGAGAAAATGTAACATTAGTCCGATCGATCTCATATGGAACATATACGAGAACGTGCTCAAATCAGTAAATCCTTGAAGTCTCATATTGCTTGTTTTTAATACGAAATGTTTCCAACATCACTAACAACATTACCTCCCAGTATATTGATTAATTTTGCTTACCTTATTTGTTTTTGGTATTTGCACGTCTCTATTTTTAACGTCAAGTCCAAACAAATTTGGATTATGAGAGTTGTTATTTTTTAAATTTTTAAATGATGTTGTGTGCTATGTAATCCCTTTGTTTTAAGTGTAAAGAGTTTTAATTCTTCTACACAATCTAAATTTAAGGGAAAAGGAGTTGAAGTGTGCTTATAATTTGCCATAATGAAACATCCATTTGTTTTGGTATTGTCGCATCACATTGAAAATCATCCGTCAAATTGATGGAAGCCCAACACCACCGTCATTCGCTTGAACCAAAAGCTTCTCGATACACCTAATTCTCAGAAACCCTCTCATATGTCTATTTCCCAAAGTCTTCGACACGAAAGAATACTCTCGATGTCGACTAGTCCGTAAAACAATCAGAAGGTCTACAAAAATTATGTACCCATTAATGATTTGAAACCAGTTCAGGAAGATTACACACAAGCAATGGTTCTGTTAGGTTTAGTGGAGCCATTACAGATGAGCTATTCAGGTGACACTGAAAACCCAATTGATGTTGATGCAACATCAGATTTTTCAAATCTTGCGTCAAGATAGCCTTCATCAATATTTCCGTCGAGAAGGTCAAAAAGGGTTTTCGAAAACCGATTCAGCGATAATCATACTGCTAAAAGGTTAAGGGCAGAGTTGACTTTCCCTGTTGAAGAGTCGATTTTCCCTGTTGACCCTAGCACTCGCGGCACATACATCGATTTCGGTATACGATCTTCCTAGAAAACCTTCAACACCCACTCGCAGCGAGAACCGAGAAAGAAGAAGATGAGGTGTCGGGCAGCCGCTATACGAGAACCGTTCCAAAAGCGGTCCAGAACCTACAGAAATGTTGTTGCACATGTTGTCTCAACATCGAAGGCAGCATATGATACAGTGGACCTAGACTATGTTGCCCCAACATCGAGGAAATATCTTCACCTACTCGTCCAAACACAACAATACGAGAATCTGAATTCGAGGTAATGTCGCGTTACACTCCGTAGTTCGGGGCATGGTTAAGAGAATATGCGTAAGGAATCGGGATGTAAATTTGAATGAAGGAAATAATTGTTTTTTTAGAAAGAAAATCTTAGAACCTCGGAAAGAATAATGTTTGTAATTTGAGACTTTTAGAATTTATCGAAATTATGGAAATGTCGAAAAGCGAAGCGTTAGGGACGAATGGGAGGGTGACACGTGTCACCCCCACACGTGGGCTTGGGCGAAATTGACAAGGTCGATTGGTCAAGTCTTGAAAGCGAGCTTGACATTGTTGACCAAGTCAATTAGCCAACTTGACACTACATCCTTAGTCTCCAAAATCTAATCCACACAAGTGTTTTAATCTTGACCCTTAATTTTATTATATATACACCTAGTTGCAAGACAAATTCTAACACTTAGAAAAAATTGGAAAAACTTTGAGCAAAGAAGAGGAGCTACCGGGTTGGGCATCCATTGGAGAGAAAAATTTAGTTTGTGGTTCATAATTCACAATACTTAAACCCAAGGTTCCTAGAGGTATTATAAGGATATCTCAATCTGCAAAGATCGGAAAAACTACGTTTTACGTTAGTATGAATGAAAACCTAAGTTGTTTTCATAAGTTTTAGTTGGAAATTGAAGGGAAGTTGTTTATGAACTTCTAAGGGCTTAAAATAGCGGATTGGAGCGTGAAGGAAAAGAGCTAAGTTGCTAAGGAGCGACTTTGAATCTTGGAGTTATATTTGGGCTTATCGAGGTAAATCTTCGTCTTACTTTTGTAATTAAAGACTACATGTTGTAGTAGGTTGATAATTGATCATGTGAATTATATTATGAAGATTGATATGTCTTATGGAATATTGGAAGCCTAAATCCGAGAATGAGCTTGTTAGCCATTGAAATTGAAATACAATTTGGTCGATAGTTATAATCGTCGCATGTTATCTAAAGAAGGGATTATAGTTGTTATTGTCACGACCGAACCAGGCCCATAGTAGTGCCTTACAGGGCACTCAGTAGACATACATCGTGTAATCGGAATATAAAACACAACATGAAACAATGTAGAAGAACCCGGTTTATACGAAGAAAAGTTGCCTTTCGGCGTATATATAAAAACTTAAATCGACAGGTTCATCTTTTTACAAACTCATCCCACAATGCTACAAACCTCTAAGAATGATATAACAACAATGGCGGACGGGGCCGCCATACCACGAATGTAGTACCTCTGACAGGACTATACGAAAGATAAGCCTCAGAAGAAGCGGAGCTTCCCAAACGAGCTGTGATCCTAAGGCGGGGATCGGCGGCGGTGTACCTCTACTGCGGCATGAGCGCGGCCCCGAGAGTCGAGACAACAGGTACCAAGTATGTGAAACTGAAAAATACTGTAAATGAAATCATAGTAGTCTATATAAAGTAGGAGACATGTATGATAACCAAACTACAGTTCATAATAATATAGCGATCGTATCGAGTGACTCACGCCAAAGTCATCACTAAATATAACTATGGGTCTCGCGCCCACAACATCAATCATGCCCGTGGAATACCTTCCTCACCGCCGATCTATGATATAAAAGCACGAGGATACACATGAACACGGGTCCCACTGTGTCATAATAAACCGTGCGGGGTAAGTATGAAGGCATGGCGACTACTAAAACCCACGGTACCAACTGTTATACCGTATTTCGGAGTATATGCGTGAGGCGTGCGTATTATAATTGAGCCTTAAAGTTGGCTAGTTTCGAAATTTGTACACAACACCGATTAGAGTCGTTTTTAAAAGCGTTTCCACGACTTTCGTAGGGAAAATTCGGCTATGTCATTTATAATTTTTGCGGATTTTTCCTAGAGACGAAACATTTTGGCCCAACGTGATGGAGACAATTGTCACCCTCTAAGTGGAGCAGTTGAGGCGTCCTCTTCGACGGTTAGGCCTTGGCTTTTAGTCGAGGTTAGGTAGGATATTTGGTGGTAGATGGATAAGGTGTACTTGGCTTAATCTTGGCCTTACACTTGCCTAACACTTGGATGGATCTTGGCCATTGGTTGGCCTTTGCTTGACCTATAAATACCTCCATGTTGATGAAATTCTTCATCCAAAATTACCTAAGTCTTGAAAAATCTTTCCTCCTCTTGCTTACTTTCCGTCACACTACCCCAGAAGCCTTGGCGAGAGGTCTACACCCCTGCCTTGTTGTCTCGTATAAATACCCCCTTTTGTGGTATAGAAATACTCTCAAGTATTGTTATAATGCCCAAATACCTTGGCCCCAAATACCTTGTAGTTTTCCCAGTTACACTTTTACAAGCCAGAAAATACTATTATACTTCCTCGATCTACAAAGCGAAACCTAAGTAAATCTTCACAGTAGTTGAAGTTATAAGTAGAAGTTGGTTAGAACTTCTAAGGGTTGGTTGGAGGCGAAGTCGGGCGAGCGAGTAGGAGCTAAACCTTGCTCGGGATCGACATATAAACTCGGATAATTTTTGGGCTTATCGAGGTAAACATTCTTAACCTACATTTGTAATTGGAAATTACATGTTGTAGGAGTATATAGTTAAGTATACTATATATAGAACTGAACATAGTTGTGCGGCAATGTCTTTTGACTTAAGCTGAATAATACTACGGCGATGTCTTTGCGACTTAAGCTGAATTTAAAGAAGAGAATCGAACTGTAATTACATAGTGTATTACGGTAGACTTGTGTAACATTCGTGTAGTAGAATTGTACACGTCAGGTTAGGCGTGTTAACCCCACGGTTGGCTTGGTAGCCAGGCCTCGATAGAGGAGAGATTTCTGTTGTTGCGAAGAAGAGAGTCTTTGCGAATTTTACGTAGGATATTCTCCATTGAGATCTAAATGTTAATAGGCGCCTTGTGGCCTCTATAGGTTGAAGTACTACGTATGGCGTGATCTACTTGGCTTAAGGAGTAGCGAAGCGGTTTGAGGTACTTGAGCGTTTTGCTATTAGTCGATAATCGTCGCGAGGTATGTGAACCTCTTCTATCTGTTACAGCATGATATGTGTATAACTATGTAGTACGGTGACGTACGTGTGTTTAATGTATTTGATTGGTTTGAAACATAAAGTGTTATAACGGCTTTATGGGTAGTTAGTTATATGACTTTATGTAGGTAAGAAAATGCTTTGTGGTTTCAAAGGGTAACCGATTTGACTTATAACGGATTTGATGTGTAGTAATAAAGAACTTGAAGTGTTTCAAAAGACCTTTTTGAAAGAAGAGTAATACTTGGCTTTGAAAACATAAGAGTTGTACTAGCTTTATGGGAAGTTAGGTATAACGTCTTAGAGTGATAAAAAGAATGGTTTCTTGATTTTTAGAAGATAGAGACTTGACTTAATGGTATTAATATGAATTTTGTTAAAAGTGTGAAAACTTCATTCGTGAGTAATGAGTACTTAGTTTTAAGAGGAATAATGTTTCTTGATTTGAAATCGAATGAGTATCGACAAACCGCTGCGGCGTTAATAAAGGAAAATGTATTGAATAATGAAGTATGGTATTAAAACCGGTAGAAACCTCCATTGCATAGAAGCTAAGATAAGACAAATGATATTACATTTCTAGATCATGTTGCTTAATAAGATTAATTATAAACAAGAATAACCTACTCACATATAAGACATATGTTTCTCAAAGCGTTTAAAGGAGAATTATGTTTTAAAGGATTTAAAACTATGAACTCTGAAACCTTTTCTAAAATGAGAAACTTGAGCTTTTGAAATTAGGCAAACTTGAACGTTTGGAAAATAAGGTTGTTACTTGATTTTACAAAGGAAAGCATTTTGGTTTACTTAACAATGTTAGTCACTCTATTTTTTTATACTACGGGTATCGGGTGACTTTCGTAAAAGAAATGGATCTTTAAAAGGAATTTAACGTACGTAATACTTTAGGGTTAAAATCCGGACTTTGACATAAAATGAAAGTACCTTGATTTGTGTATAACTTGCCTATGCTTTTGTTATGAAAATTGACCATGTTACGTGTGATAGCCTTGTTGTGCAAGTATTGTGTTCCACTCAACTACCGGTTCATCCGGGAATGTATTTCACTTGACTACCGGTTCATCAGGAATGTATTTCACTTGACTAATGGTTCATCCAGGAATGTATTTCACTTGACTCTGGTTCATCAGAATGTATTTCACTTGACTACCGGTTCATCCAGGAATGTATTTCACTCGACTCACGGATTCATCAGAATGTATTTCACTCGAATCCGAATGATTTCATTCGACTATGTGGGTCCATAAGATGGGCGAGACACGTTATCGTATCACATGATTTGTACCTAGACTGCCGCGGTGAGGAAGAAGTTCGGGCGTGAGGATGACTTTGAGGCGTGAGTCACGACTTGACTTATTTGCTTTTATGTTGTGAGCGTAGTTTGGTTATCATCGTGTCTCACTTTATATAGACTATTATGAATTCATTCTGATATTTCTGATTTCACATACTTGGTACTGTTGTCTTGACCTCCTTGGTGCGTTCATACGCGAGTAAAAGGTACATCATTGCCGATCCGCTTATAGGATCACATTTCGCGTGTTGGGAAGCTCGTTCCTTGAGCTTATCTTTTGGTATGTTACCACGAGTGCAGATTCTTATACATTCGGGGTATGGCGGGCCCTGTCGTCATAGCACATTGTAAAAATCTTAAGTGCATGCTTTGTTGTGGGCGGGGTTTGTAAAAAGGATAAGCTGTCGGGTATTTATGTATATATGATGAAGGCAAGCTGTTTTGGTTGGCTGTAGATTTATCTTTCTCTTAATTCATGTTCATGTTTTTATTTCGTGATTTTCTACGATGTTGTATCACTGGTGCGGGTAAGGCACGATCACGGGCCAGGTTGGTAGTGACAAAAGTGGTATCGAGCGCTTAGTCCTCGGAAAGTGTCTGACCGTGTCTAGTAGAGTCTTGATTATCGGTGTGTTGTGCACCACATCTATAATCGAGGATTGCGAGGCATTTAGGATTAGTTTCCATTCTTCTCATTACGAGATCGTGCCTTAGAGCGTGTGATAAATTGGACCCCTCCAGCGTATTCCTTTCCTTTACGATTATGCCTCGCGTAAGGCAACCCAGCCGAGATGGGCAAAGCGATCGAGGCTGTTAGTGAGATCTGATACGAGCGCGCGAGCGGTCGATGCGAGCAGTGCTTGGCCCGGGTTTAGCGACGCCGCCAAAGCCAGCGAGTTGGCGCGGCGGTGCCGAGACTACGATACACGAGCCTCAGTCCATGCTGGAGCAGATGAGATGGGGTGCGGAGATGGCGATTCTGGCGGTCGTGGCGAATATGAGGATAATTGGATGCGGCGATTCCGGCCCGTAGCACCGTAGTTCACCGGCGAGCGGTTTGAGGCTACGGGACTTTTCGAGTCAGAGCCGCGATGTTACATGGATCGGCGAGATGACCTCGGGAGTTTATCAAGCGATTCAATGGATCGTAGAGTAATCCCGAGTCTCGAGGCGAGTCGGTGGTATTGAGTTCGCATCATTGCGTGATCTTGCGATTGGTGGTTTGGTCGTGGGAGTTGTCGGGAAGAGCATACACTCCACCGTATGGGACGAGTTCTCAAGGGCTTTTCTTGCACATTTCTTGCCCCGGATGAGAGGGCTCGGGCAATTTTTGGCGTTGAGGCAAAGGGCGGGCGGTTAGAAAGTACAATGTGGAGTTCGACTCATTAGCTCGGTATGTTCCAGTAGGCGATATGGAGGGCGAGTACACCGCTACGCCGCCGGGCTGGATGATTACTTGGCGAGGCTTATGCGAGTAGATCTTCACGGGCATGGACATTGCCCGCATGCAAGCTCACGACCAGGATGTGAGGCACGGAGAGGTCGGCGGAATGGCCGAGATCGGCGAGAAGAGGGCGTAACAGCGAGGTCCTTTAGTAACTTCGAGGCGGACCGCCTCGGCGGCGATCAGTTATGTACCTCGCGAAGACAGAGTGGTCCCTCGGTCTTGGGGCGTTCGGGGTATTGGGGAGCTGGTCGAGCTCAGGGCTTCCGGTTCCGCGGTATCGTGAGTGCTAGCGGGGATTCATGTCCCGCCGATTAATGCGATATGGCAAACATCATCCCGGGAATGTCGTCTTTTCGGTGCTTGTTTCACTGCGGCAGTCGAGCTATGTGACGAAGCGTGCTTATAGGAGAAGTGCGGCGGCAGCGCGGCCTGCGGATCGATGTGGTTCATCGCCTGATTATCGCCTGCGCAGACTTATGATTAGAGTGGGCGGTAGCTTGGTATATCATAACCCTCTAGAGATTTGTATGCATGATTGATGACCTTATTATTGTGTGCTACGTTCGGATAGCGTTATGTTGGTTATGAGTTAGAAAGCTTGGCTAGTTGAAAGGATATGTATGGGGGCATGGAAAGTGTGAACTTTAAAATATTTCATGTTGAGACCTTAGATGTAAGGTCATCTTGAATAAAAGATTTTACGGTTAGTCCTTGTTGAAATACTTGGTTTGCGTATAAATGTATTGTGTGATAAGTCCCTGGGTTGGGTAAATAAAAGTGGTATCTTTCCTGATGTGATTTAGCAAGGTTGTTCGGATCGAAGCGAGAGAGTGGCGTGAGAGGCTCGGGTTGAGGGCGTGTTGCGTGTCAACCCGTGGCGGAATGGTGGGTCGACTGCGGGTGGTCACGCGGTAGGTCACGAGGGTGCTAGGCCCAGTTTTGATGACCATCGTATGAGTTCGTGGATATGTTCGACTGAAAGCGGATCGTGAAGGCGGAAGTGGCCTTAAGGAAGATTGAGGCTAGTAAGATAACCAAGTTGGAGGTGGTGACTCGAGGTGGAAAAGCGAAGCGTTGATGGAAGTGTGAGTACGGATACTAGAAAAGTTCGAGTGTTGAGAAGAATTTGAGATAGGGGAGAAGTGAGCGTGTGTGATCATTTCTTGTGAAGGGAGAAGGTGCGAAGGATGTATATTTTAGACCTCAGGGATCGCATGCAGTCCGGTACCAGTTGTTGGGTCGCAGGAGTGACACTAGAACCTCGCGGCAAAGTGACAAAAGTTTGTGATGTTAGAGGTGTTTCCTCGTGGACTTGGATGTAAGTATTTGCGCGGGTGTTTACGTGGCGGTGGGGCGTTGACTTGTTAGAAGAACTTTATCGTTATCCGTCTTGAGAAGGAACATTCGGACGAATGTTTCTAAGGAGGAGAATGTTATACCAGTATTTCAGTATATGCGTGGCGCGTCGTATTATAATTTGAGCCTTAAAGTTGGCTAGTTTCAAATTTGTACACAACACCCGATTAGAGTCGTTTCGATGAAACATTTCCAGCTTTCGTAGGAAAATTAGGCTATGTCATTTATAATTTTGCGGATTTTTCCAGAGGCGAAACATTTTGGACCAACGAGAGGCGACACTTGTCACCCTCAATTGGAGCACTTAGGCGTCTCTTGGGCGATTTGGCCTGGCTTTTAGTCGAGGTTAGGTAGGATATTTTGGTGGTAGATGGATAAGGTGTACTTGGCTTAATCTTAGCCTTACACTTGCTAACACTTGGATGGATCTTGGCGTTGGTTGGCCTTTGCTTGACCTATAAATACCCTCCATGTTGATGAACTTCTTCATCCAAAATTGCCTAAGTCTTGAAAAATCTTTCCCTCCTCTTGCTTACTAGTCCGCCACACTACCCCTCAGAAGCCTTGGCGAGAGGTCTACACCCCCAGCCTTGTTGTCTCGTATAAATACCCCCTTTTGTGGTATAGAAATACTCTCCAGTATTGTTATAATGCCCAAATACCTTAGCCCAAATACCTTGTAGTTTTCCCGAGTTACACTTTTACAAGCCCAGAAAATACTATTATACTTCCCTCAGTCACAAAAACGAAACCCTAAGTAAATCTTCACCCGTAGTTGAAGTTATAAGTAGAAGTTGGTTAGAACTTCTAAGGGTTGGTTGGAGCTGGTCGGAGCGCACGGAGTAGGAGCTAAACCTTGCTCAGGATCGACATATAAACTCGGATAATTTTTGGGCTTATCGAGGTAAACATTCTTAACCTTCTGTTGTAATTGGAAATTACATGTTGTAGGAGTATATAGTTAAGTATACTATATAGAACTGAACATAGTTGTGCGGCAATGTCTTTTGACTTAAGCACGAATAATACTACGGCAATGTCTTGCGAATTAAGCCTGAATTTAAAGAAGAGAACTGAACTGTAATTACATTGGACTGTATTACAGTAGAATTGTGTAACATTACTGTGTAGTAGAATTGTACACGTCCGGTTAGACGTGTTAACCCCCCCCCCCCTGGTTGGCTTGGTAGCCGGCCTCGATAGAGGAGGAGATTTACGCTGTTGCGGGGGAGAGTCTTGCCGAATTTTACGTAGGATATTCTCCATTGAGATCTAAATGTTAATAGGCGCCTTGTGGCCTCTATAGGTTGAAGTACTACGTATGGCGTGATCTACTTGGCTTAGGAGTAGCCAGCGGTTTGAGGTACTTGGGCGTTTTGCTATTAGTCGATAATCGTCGCGAGGTATGTGAACCTCTTCTATCTGTTCTAGCATGATATGTGTATAACTATGTAGTGCGGTGAGCGTCACATGTGTTTAATGTATTTGATTGGTTTGAAACATAAAGTGTTATAACGGCTTTATGGGTAGTTAGTTATATGACTTTATGTAGGTAAGAAAATGCTTTGTGGTTTCAAAGGGTAGCGATTTGACTTATAACGGATTTGATGTGTAGTAATAAAGAACTTGAAGTGTTTCAAAAGACCTTTTGAAAGAAGAGTAATACTTGGCTTTGAAAACATAAGAGTTGTACTAGCTTTATGGGAAGTTAGGTATAACGTCTTAAGAGTGATAAAAAGAATGGTTTCTTGATTTTTAGAAGATAAGAGACTTGACTTAATGGTATTAATATGAATTTTGTTAAAGTGTGAAAACTCATTCGTGAGTAATGAGTACTTGGTTTTAAGAGGAATAATGTTTCTTGATTTGGAAATCGGAATGAGTATCGACAAACCAACTGCGGCGTTAATAAAGGAAAATGTATTGAATAATGAAGTATGGTATTAAAACCGGTAGAAACCTCCATCTGCGTAGAAGCTAGATAAGACAAAATGATATTACATTTCCTAGATCATGGCTTCTTAATAAGATTAATTATAAACAAGAATAACCTACTTTATAAGACATATGTTTCTCAAAGCGTTTAAAGGAGAATTATGTTTTAAAGGATTTAAAACTATGAACTCTGAAACCTTTTCTAAAATGAGAAACTTGAGCTTTTGAAATTAGGCAAACTTGAGCGTTTGGAAAATAAGGTTGTTACTTGATTTTACAAAGGAAAGCATTTTGGTTTACTTAACAATGTTAGTCACTCTATTTTTATACTACGGGTATCGGGTGACCTTCGTAAAAGAAATGGATCTTTAAAAGGAATTTAACGTCACGTAATACTTTAGGGTTAAAATCAGGACTTTGACATAAAATGAAAGTACCTTGATTTGTGTATAACTTGCCTATGCTTTTGTTATGAAACTTGACCATATTACGTGTGATAGCCTTGTTGTGCAAGTATTGTGTTCCACTCAACTCCGGTTCATCAGGGAATGTATTTCACTTGACTACAGGTTCATCCAGAATGTATTTCACTTGACTACAGGTTCATCAGGAATGTATTTCACTTGACCAGGTTCATCCGAATGTATTTCACTTGACTACCGGTTCATCCGAATGTATTTCACTCGACTACGGTTCATCCGAATGTATTTCACTCGACTAGGTTCATCCGGAATGTATTTCACTCGACTCAGGTTCGTGGGATGAACCGAATGTATTCCACACGTTTCTATATTGGGTCCATAAGATGGGCGAGACACGATATACGTATCACATGATTTGTACCTAGGCCGGGCGGTGAGGAAGAAGTTCCACGGGCATGAGGATGACTTTGAGGCGTGAGTCACGACTTGACATGGCGCTTTTATGTTGTGAGCGTAGTTTGGTTATCATACATGTCTCTGCTTTATATAGACTATTATGATTTCATTTCTGATATTCTGATTTCACATACTTGGTACTGTTGTCTTGACCTCCTTGGGGCTGCGTTCATGCCGCGAGTAAAAGGTACATCATTGTCGATCCCCTTATAGGATCACATTTGGCGTGTTGGGAAGCTCAGTTCCTTGAGGCTTATCTTTTGGTATGTTACCACGAGTGCAGTAGATTCTTATACATTGGGGTATGGCGGAACACTGTCCGTCATAGCTGTTGTAAAAATCTTAAGTGCATGCTTTGTTGTGGCGGGGTTTGTAAAAGGATAGCGTTCGGGTATTTATGTATATATGATGAAGGCAAATTGTTTTGGTTGACTTTGTTTATTTATCTTTTCTCTTAATTCATGTTCATGTTTTTATTTCGCTGATTTTCTCGATGTTGTATCACTAGGGTGCGGGGTAAGGCACGATCCACGGGCCGGGTTGGTCGTGACACCAACGAGGTCATAAAGCGTATCATGAGGTTGTCTGAACCGCCACATGATCAGCGGCCTTCGCCGCGATATCTAATGTGCGCGTCTAGTCCCGGAACTTCCGCGACTCGCGTAGGCCACTCGCATAGGCCCGCGTGAGGTATTCCGCGTCGGTAGCTACTCCGGCATCGTCTGGACTCGCGATCCGCGTAGCGCGTAGACGCGTGACCACAAAGGCGCACTAACACGGAACTCTCGTAACCGCATAGGTCACGCGGACCCGCGTGAGGTATTCTCGAATCATAGGTCACACGGACCGCATGAGGTATACCCGCGTCGGAGGGCTTAACCCGGTATCGTGTCAAGAGGTGAGTGATATAATACTAACATAACGACTGCGTTAAACAACATAAGCCTGACAAAGGAAACCGCTTTACACAAACATCACAAGACACGCTAACACACGTAGCATCCTAACATGTTTACTTATCAAATCAACAAGAAAGTATTACAAGACTATCACAAACCAACACAATCAATTTGTTCACACAAGGCACTTCCTACTTTATGTCAACAAGTTTGGTTTTTTATCCCCAAAGTACTTCATACATTAATTCTTTAAAAGATCCGTTGCTTTCACACAAGTCACACAATACAGTAGTATAAAAATGAGTGACTATCCTTTTTAAGTAAACCAAAACACTTCCCTTTGTAAAATCAAGTAACAACATTATTTTCCAAGCGTTGAAGTTTGCCTAATTTCAAAAGCTCAAGTTTCTCATTTCGAAAGGTTTAGTGGTTCGTAGTCTTAATCATTTAAGAATATAATTCTCTTTTAAAACCATTTGAGAAACATATGCCTTATGTGTGAGTAGGTTATTCTTGTTCATAACAATCTTATTAAAGCAGCCATGATCTAGGGAATGTAATATCATTTTGTCTCATCTTAGCTTCTATGCAGATGGAGGTTTCTACTGGTTTTTATAATACTTAATTAGTCATTACATTTCCCTTTATTAGCGCTGCAATGGTTTGTTCGATACTTATTCTGATTTCCCTTTAAGATCAATAAACCATTATTTTTATCACTCTTAAGTCGTTATACCTAACTTCCCATAAAGCTAGTATAACTCTTAAGCTTTTTTAAAACCAAGTATTACTCTTCTTTCAAAAAGGTTTCTTAATTCTTTTGAAATACTTCAAGATTCTTATTATTAGACTCAAGTCAAAAGACATCGCAGTAAAACCACGTTCAGTTAACACACGTACGTCTACCGTACTATATATATTCTTTAAAATATCATGCTCAAGAGGATAGGAAGAATCACATACCTCGCGACGATTATCGACTATTAGCAAAACGCTCCACCGCTATAACAGAATAGCGCGTCCACCTTTCAAGTATAACATGCTACTCGCGAACTTTCAACTGTAAAGGACATATACGTCTATCAGCGTTTAGACTATCTTGTAGAATATTCTAAGCAGAGGGTGCTCTATTCTACGGAAAATCGGGCAGCACTTCCCTACCCGGTAAGCTACACAAGTCTACTGCAAATACATTCGTATGTAAGTACAATTTAATCTTCTTCTTTAATATTCCTCTGATGTGATTTCAGTTCAATTCTCTTCTGTAATATCCTACATTACAGTTCAATTCTCTTCTTATATACCTTTCTTGTATATAACTTATACTTAATTCTTATACTTCAACAGTATGTAAACTCTAATTACAATAGGGGGACAAGATATTTACCTCGATAAGCCCATAATTATCCAAGTTTAAATGTCGATCCCGAGCAACGTTTAGCTCTACTCTGGGCGCTCAACCCGCTCAAACAACCCTTAGAAGTTCCCAAACAACTTACTTAGCACTTCAACCAACTATGAAGATTTTCCTTAGGGTTTCGTTTTTGTGACTGAAGGGAATATAAGGTAGTATTTCCGGGCTCTACGTATAGAGGTAACTTTGGAATACTACAAGGTATAAGACTAAGGTATTTTGGAATAGTAACAATACTTGGAGAATACTTTCTACCAAGGGGGGTATGTTTGGACGAGAGCAACTCTAAAGAGGGGGGGGATACTCTCGGCTAGCACCACTAGAAAAGGGAGTACTACCGACGATGGCCTCACAAAGGAGGGTTTGCTCTTGGGGCGAGCTTCTACAAGAGGGGATTTTTAAGACTTGGAAGTTGTGTTGTGGATGAAGAAGTCTTAACAAGGGGTATTTATAGGAGATCAATGGCGAAGATCAAGCCAAGTGGGGAAAGTGGAGGTCAAGATTTGCCCAGTGCACCTAACCTACTCACAAATCCTCACAAACATTGACCCGTGGTTTAGGCCACAAAACATGGCACAAGCGTGCACCAATAGGCCACGGCCGTCGAGGGTGACAAGTGTCGCCTCTCGTTGGTCCAAAATATTTCATCTCTCGGAAAAATCCACAAAAATTAGAAATGACATAGTAATTTTCCCTTCGAAGTTTTGGAAAAGCGTTTAGTCGGAAAAGCGATTCTTTCGGGGTTGTGAACAAAATTTTAGTCACTTGCCTACTTTAAGGTTCAAACTTTTGTACGTACGCCCTCACGTACATACTCTGGAAATACGGGGTATAACATTCTCCCCTCCTTAGAAACATTCGTCCCGAATGTTCCTTCTAAGTCTCAAAACACATATGCGCCAGTATAGTCTTCACTGCTATACTTACGAAAACAATCATGTCACACCTGGCCACAATACAACACGCGCAATCCCTTAAATCCAAGTCCACAAGGAATCACCTCTAACATCACAAAAGCTCCCCAAAGTCTAAAATATACTCACCTTCACTTTACAAAAGAAATGATCACATCTATGTTCTTAACACTGCCGCTTCTTCCCTTACTCGTCGTACCCTTCTCGTACACTCGAACTCTTTCTCATAACTTACCACATTTCTGCTACTGCTTCAGTTTCCAAAACTCGGGGTTACTATCTCCAACTTGGTCATCATTAACTGGGAACACTATGGATAGATCTCCGATACTCTTCCGAACATAGCAACATGAAAGGCGGACGTACTACCTCCTACGTCGGACGACAAAGCTAACATATAGGCAACTGAACTCCAGCGTCGCCGCCGATTATCCGCGATTTACGGTGACTCGAGCTGCCAATAACCTCTTAGGATAAGCTTTACCTATCCACGTCATGCTGAAACAAAATGAACCATATCGAACGCCAACATCGAACCAATCGACCAAACTTATACCTCCGCCCTACTGAGGCGTCGTAAGGCGATATCCGAATCTTGAAATGGTAGCTATAAAACACTCCCAACGAGGCAACAATCCTCACGACTACCTCAATCCAAACACGGCAGGGCGAATGCGTCTTGAGACTACTTTGAGTTCTCACCTGCTGGTAAAACTTCGAGCGAAATAAGCGTAACACAGGCTCCTCGCGTCATAAGGTGAAAGTAGGCACCGTGCAACCTTACAACCTTTCGATATAACATCTCGCATAACCTGCTGCGAGTACACGGTCTGGCCCGAAAGCAGAGAAGTGACCTCATCGGCGACCATCGGTGAACGCATCCACGAACTCGCACGATGGTTAACTAAGCTTGGGCCTAACACCCTCGTGACCACTAACACATAGCGGGACCACCGCGAATGACCCGTCCCAAACCGGGCTGCGGGTTGACCGCGAGGCCTCGGCAACCCACTTCACGCCAGCTATTGTTCCGTCCCTAACAATCTCATCAATCAAGTTATGAAAACCTAGTGGTCTTTTTAGCTCAACTACCCTCTTTCATTTCACACTACTCGAGACTTATCACACAAATATATCTTCGTGCACTATGCACTCGATAAGTCAAACATAAAAAAATACATCTTTTACTCGAGATGGCCTTACCTCTAAGGTCTCCACGTATAAAACTCTAAGGCTCACACTTTCCTTATCCCCAATCTTACCCTGTTAACTAACCATGACTTCTAATCACAATTAACACAATGCTTTCAGAACATAACACTTAAGATATACTCATCTTATCCCACATACTATTCTCAGAGGTTAAAGATATACTGTATCTCTCTTCACTACTCCTCTGTTGTCCCAATCAATCCTGCCCTGCTGGGCGTATAGCTAGGAAAGGTGATGAGCTAGCCACTGATCCTGAAGGCTGAGTCTCTACATCCGCGCCACCTCTGGTCGGACAATTTCTCGCAAAATGGCCTGCCGCATGCAAAGTAAAACAAGTACCAACAAAAGCGACATTCCCGGGATGGCGCTGCCTGTTTGTGAACACCGAGGGAAAATCAACCGGCGGCTAGAACCTACGTATAGGCGTGAGCGGAAGCCACGGAGCTCGACCAACTCCGGCATACCTCGAACGTCCTGAACCCTGTGGAGGACCACTCTGCACTGGAGGAGGTGCATATCCAGTCTGCTGGTGAGGCGATTTGCCTCGATAGTTACCAAAGGACCCTGCTGTTTTGGCCCTCTTCTGCTGTTCTTGGTTAACCCGTCGATCCTTACGTTTCTCGGCCTGTTGCGCATAAGCGTCTGCGAGCCATGCTCGATCGGCGAAGAGCTACTCTTGCACAACCCTCTCTTAGATAGTCATCAAGACCCGTGATAAATCGATACATAATATACTCTCTGGTTGCTAACTCCCTTAGCTAGTAACAGGGTCGTCTCTAAGCAATCTATACTTTCCGTTACTGGTCGTGGAACTGAAGGTTCAAATATCATGGCGCGATGAGGAGCTGCTGCCGTATGCTAAACTCTGTGGGTCGTGACGTGGCGAACTCCGAATGAAGCACCACCGGTGATGATTGGGCTGTGCCACTAGTAACCCTCGTGCTCTGCTCGCGACTCCGCCGTTGCCTTCTACGGGCGGGTCGCCTTACGCGGAGGCATAGCGGTAAGGAAAGAAATCGTTAGAGGGTCCAACTTATAACACGACTCTAAGCACGATCTCGAGTGAGAAGAATGGAAACCAATCCTAAATATCCTATAGCCTCACGATTATTGGTATGGTGCACAACACACCGATAATCAAGACTTACTAGATACTCTGTGCAGACACGTTAGAGGATTAAGCGCTCTGATACCACTTTTGTCACCAGAACCGGGCGTGGATCGGTGCCTTACCGGGCACCCAGTAGACATCGAGTAATCGTGGAATATAAAACACAACATGAAACAATGTAGAAGAAACACAATTTATCGAAGAAAAGTTGCCTTTGAATATATATAAAAACTTAAATCCGAAACGATTACATCTTTTTACAAACTCGCCACAATGATTTTCTGCAGACCTTCAGAATGATATAACAACAATGGCGGGACGGGGCCGCCATACCACGAATGTAAGTACCTACAACGAGGACTATACGAAAGATAAGCCTCAAGAAACGGAGCTTCCCAAAACGCTGTTGTGATCTAAGGCGGGGATCGGCGGCGGTGTACCTCTACTGCGGCGTGAACGCGGCCCGAAGGAGGTCGAGACAACATGTACCAAGTATGTGAAAATTAAAAATATTGTAAATGAAATCATAGCAGTCTATATAAAGCAGGAGACATGTATGATAACCAAACTACGATTCCACGATAATATAAGCGATCATGTCAGTCGGGGACTCACGCCTCAAAGTCATCACTCAAATATAACTATGGGTCTCACGCCACAACATCAATCATGCCCGTGGAATACCTTCCTCACCGGCGATCTATGATATAAAAGCACCAAGGATACACATGAACACGGGTCCACCTTGTGTCATAATAAAACCGCACGGTAAATGCGAAGATATAGCCGACTACTAAAACCAGCGGTACCAACGAGGTCATAAAGCGTATCATGGTGTCGCTTGAACCGCGTGATCGGCCGCCACTCGCTCGCAGTATCTAATGCGCGCGTCTAGTCCTGTAACTTCCGCGACTCGCGCAGGCCACTCGCATAGGCCCGCATAGGTATTCCCTGCATCGGTAGCTACTCCCGGCGTCGCCCCGGACTCGCGATCCGCGTGGCCACATAGACCGCATGACCACAAAGGCCGCACACTAACCTGGAACTCTTGTAACCGCATAGGTCACGCACCAGCGTGAGGTATTCTCGAATCATAGGTCACATGACCGCATGAGGTATACCACGCGTCGGAGGCGACTTAACCCCGTATCGTGTCAAGAGGTGAGTGATATAATACTAACATAACGACTTACTGCGTTAAACAACATAAGCACAACAAGGGAAACCCCTTTACACAAACATCACAAGACACTAACACACGTAGCATCCTAACATGTTTACTTATCAAATCAACAAGAAAGTATTACAAGGCTATCACAAACCAACACAATCAATTTATTCACACAAGGCACTTCCTACTTTATGTCAACAAGTTCGGTTTTTTATCTCCAAAGTACTTCATACATTAATTCTTTAAAAGATCCGTTTCTTTCACAAAAGTCACACAATACCCGTAGTATAAAAATAGAGTGACTATCCTTTTTAAGTAAACCAAAAAACTTCCCTTTGTAAAATCAAGTAACAACATTATTTTCCAAACGTTCAAGTTTGCCTAATTTCAAAAGCTCAAGTTTCTCATTTTCGAAAGGTTTCGTGGTTCATAGTCTTAATCATTTAAGAATATAATTCTCTTTTAAAACCATTTGAGAAACATATGCCTTATGTGTGAGTAGGTTATTCTTGTTCATAACAATCTTATTAAAGCAGCCATGATCTAGGGAATGTAATATCATTTTGTCTCATCTTAGCTTCTATGCAGATGGAGGTTTCTCTTGGTTTTATAATACTTAATTAGTAATTACATTTCCATTTATTAGAGCTTCTATTGTTTGTTCGATACTTATTCTGATTTCCGAAATCAGTAAAACATTATTCCTTTGAAAAAAACCAAGTACTCCTTACTCACGAATGAGGTTTCACACCTTTTTAACAAAATTCATATTAATTCAATTAAGTCAAGTCTCTTATCTTTTAAGATCAATAAACCATTCTTTTATCACTCTTAAGTCGTTATACCTAACTTCCCATAAAGCTAGTATAACTCTTAAGCTTTTTAAAACCAAGTATTACTCTTTCTTCAAAAAGGTTTCTTAATTCTTTTGAAATACTTCAAGATTCTTATTATTAGACTCAAGTCAAAAGACATCGCAGTAAAACCACGTTCAGTTAACACACGTACGTCTACCGTACTATATATATTCTTTAAAATATCATGCTCAAGAGGATAGGAAGAATCACATACCTCGCGACGATTATCGACTATTAGCAAAACGCTCCACCGCTATAACCCTGATAGCCTTGTCCACCTTTCAAGTATAACATGCTACTCGCAGAACTTTCAACTGTAAAGGCCATATCGTCTATCAACGTTTAGACTATCTTGTAGAATATTCTAAGCGAGAGGTGCTCTATTCTACGGAAAATCGGGCAGCACTTCCCTACCCGTTAAGCTACACAAGTCTACTGCAAATACATTCCTATGTAAGTACAGTTTAATCTTCTTCTTTAATATTCCTCTGATGTGATTTCAGTTCAATTCTCTTCTGTAATATCCTTCTATTACAGTTCAATTCTCTTCTTATATACCTTCCTTGTATATAACTTATACTTAATTCTTATACTTCAACAGTATGTAAACTCTAATTACAATAGGGGGACAAGATATTTACCTCGATAAGCCCATAATTATCCAAGTTTAAATGTCGATCCTGAGCAACGTTTAGCTCCTACTCTGGGCGCTCCAACCCGCTCCAAACAACCCTTAGAAGTTCCCAAACAACTTCTACTTAGCACTTCAACCAACTATGAAGATTTTCCTTAGGGTTTCGTTTTTGTGGTGAAGGGAATATAAGGTAGTATTCAGACTCTACGTATAGAGGTAACTTTGGAATACTACAAGGTATAAGGCTAAGGTATTTTGGAATAGTAACAATACTTGGAGAATACTTTATACCAGGGGGTATGTTTGGGCGAGCAACTCTCAAGAGGGGATACTCTCGGCTAGCACCACTAGAAAAGGGAGTACTCTCGGCGAGGGCCTCACAAAGGGGGAGGGGTTTGCTCTTAGGACGAGAGCTTCTACAAGAGGAGGGGGGGGGGGATTTTTAAGACTTGGAAGTTGTGTTGTGGATGAAGAAGTCTTCAACAAGGGGGGGGGGGTATTTATAGGGAGATCAATTGCCAAGATCAAGCCAAGTGGGGGGCAAGTGGAGGGTCAAGATTTGCCCAGTGCACCTAACCCTACTCCACAAATCCTCCCAAACATTGACCCATGGTTTAGGCCACAAAACATGGCACAAAGCGATGCACCAATCGCCACCTGACCGTCCACTTCAGGGTGACAAGTGTCGCCCTCTCGTTGGTCCAAAATATTTCATCTCTCGGAAAAATCCGAAAAAATTAGAAATGACATAGCCGTAATTTTCCCTTCGCAAGTTTTGGAAAACGTTTCGTCGGAAAACGATTCTTTTCGGGGGTTGTGAACAAAATTTTCGTCCCTTGCCTACTTTAAGGTTCAAACTTTTGTACGTACGCCCTCACGTACATACTCTGGAAATACGGGGTATAACAGTTATATTTGATTGCGACTATATAACATGATAGAATAACAATTTGGACTGAAAAGGAAATTGGAATGAACTATATGTTGTTGCACAATTGAGCTGAAATAGCCATTTAATATTGGACTGTTTTATACAAATTATGGGGCAGAATTTTACACGTCCTGTTAGGCGTGTAATCCTCTTTGATTGGATGTTAGTTGTGCCTTAAATGTGGCGTATAGGTTATTGATTTCGGGCCTTGAAAAAGGTGGAAAAGTACGTAGAAACAAATGAGGTGCTGCCCAATTTTTCCGTAGAATAGGAAGTTTTACACTTAGAATATTCTACATTAAAAGCTAGAAGTTGATAGCCGTATTATGGTCATTATAGTTTGACATTCTACGTGCGGCATATTCAAGTTAGCAAGTGGATTAAGCCGAAGAGGTATGTGGAACTTTCCCTATCTCTCGAGCATGATGTATTGTAAATGTATAGTACAATAGACGTACGATCTTTACATAAATTCGGCTTTGTTTTGATATCATTGCCTTGTCTCGGATTGTCCAAAGTTGGTTGAGTAGAGAATTAACTCCCTTGATTTTAAAGGATGAAAATGTCTTATTTTGCCTAATGCATAAGGAGTTATAATGGCTTTATGGGAAGCTAGTTATAACGACTTTATGGGAATTTAAGAGAATGGTCTACTTGATTTAAAGGCATAAGTTGCCTAGGTTGTGAAAGTAGAGGTCATTTGGTTTAGAAGCCGTAAAATGTATTTCTAAAGGTGTAGTGGCTTGACTCGAAAAGTAGACTTACCTTGATACTACGGGCGTCAGTATCTTGTGGCTATTTTATGAAATAAGTCCTTTTCAAAAGCTTAGAAGTACGTAGTACTTTGGGTTAAATCCCCGTATTTCACGTAAAACGAAAGTGCATTGAGTTTATAAAATGAAATTCATTTTTGTATGTTAATGAAAGTCTAAATTTTTTATGAACATGACTATGCTTGCTTGCGATAGCCTTTGAGTGCAAGTATTTTATTTCTACGTTGTCGTGTCTCTCAGTTGGAGGGCCGACTGCCTTGTTGTGAATTTACTTGGACGTACCGACAGTAATGAAGGATTCCACGGGTATGCTTCCATTGTGATTGTTCCATGGACATGCTTATACGATGAGGGATTCCGGGCATGCAACCATGGTGCGGGTTAAACTCCCGGATGCTATTATTATTCCATGGACTAGCTCTCCATGAAGACATGTACCCGAGATGAGGGATTCCACATGCATGTTATTTACTATTATTATTCCATGGATTAGCTCTCCATGAAGTCATGTACCCGAGATGAGGGATTCCACGGGCATGAGATATATATATATATATTGCATATGTTCACGCCGAAAGTGATGTAGGATTCCACAAGCGTGTTAAATATATATATATTTTACACTTGCGGCTGTCGACAGTGACGGAGGATTCCATGGGCACGCTTTGATGTTTGCGGGCTTGAGACCCTTACTGGATTGTGTGATGATTTTGAGGGCTTGTGTCCCTAGCCTTGGAGTGACTATTGTTTATGTGTTGAAATAGTCTTTAAAAGGTAAAACTGACTTTCATTACTTTCGTTTCGTCAAGGCACGGTTGTACTGTTAATTTGATTATCATACTTGTCTCCGGCTTTATATATCTAAATTTTATGATTTAAATTATAGTACTTTTAGTTTCACATACTTGGTACATATTTTGTACTAACCCCCGTCCTCGGGGGATGCGTTCATGCCGCAGGTAGGGGTAAACAGGTTGTAGATCCTCGTTCTTAGGATCACTGATCAGTTCTTGGAAAGCTCCATTTCTCCGGAGGCTTGTCTTTTAATGCAGTTTCCACGATGTTGTAGATTTATGTACATTCGGGTATGAGGGGCCTGTCTCGTCACGATTGTTATGTCAAAAACTCTTAGAGTGCATGAGTCATATCCGATTGGGTCAGTTTGTAAAGAAAAATGATGTAACTGATTTTTGGGTTATGTATATATTCCGGAAGGTGGCCTTATCGGCTAGCCTGTTGATATTTCATGACTTATGTACTTTATGAGTTTTATGTATGTTCCGCTGCTTTTCTCTGATGTATACCTGTAAGGGGTGCCCAGGTAGGGCACCAGTCGCGGGCCCGGGGTCGGGTCGTGACAGCCCTACTCTCTTATGTTTCAAACAAAATCATGCGCTGGTAATTGGAATTTGTCTAAGAATAGAGTTTGAGTGGAGAAGGTCATAGACCTAAATTCATTCTCCAACAATGGTTTAGTTGATTATTTAAGTAGTCGTAAGGTCTTGAGTTCTATATCTGGAAAAAATCCCTACTGTGAGAAAATGATCAGGGTGTTTTATGAGAACATGACACATTTTATTAAGGACACTACCTCAAAGAAATTTGGGAAAGTGTACCTATACAACAATGTATACAATTTTACACCTACTATCATTAACTCCACTCTATGGTAATTGTAAGTGAAAGACCCCATCAATCCAATCCCACTACGGAGGAAATCAATTCTATGATCAAGTACCTTACGGGGAATATGATCACAATTTGGTCACCCCGCAGTCCTGTGTCTAAGCTCACTGCCCTGTTTGCTACATTGCATAAACTTGCTATCTATAACTGGCTACCTTCTCTTAATGAGACAGTAGTAACTTTAGACCAAGCATCACTGCTCTCTAAGATTGGAAGGAGTGAAATAATTGACTTGGGAATCCTGATATTCGATCATGTTGCCAATTTGGCAGAAAGAAAAAACAATTCTGCTCTTCCATACCCCTATTTGATTTATCAAATTCTGCTCAACCAATGGTTTAGGACCCCAAAAGGAGAAAAGTTAAGTCCTGCCTTAAATGTATACTCAGTGCAAAGAGCGACTGTTAACAGTAGTGACAAAATTATCGATCTGCCCTAGAAAAAAGAAGAACGGGACACAGAAACATTAACAGATGTTACCAACATTCCAGACAACATTGAACGAAGCAAGGTCCCGATGTCCAAAGAATGGCTTAAGAGGCACATCGCTGAACTTGACAAACAAATTCATGAATTAGTGCGAGCCAAGAATTATTATGTGGACATTATTTCTTCACAAAAAAGGGGAGAAGATGAAGGCTAGCTGAAGCTGCTGATGGCAGTAACATAGGGGAGGCGAAGAGACTTGATTACGTAGGGCGAGTAGTACATAAGGGAGATGAGAGAAGATGACGACTGCTGCTGCTACCAAGGGAGAAGAAAAGGAGGTGATGCACAAATTGATTGGTCTGGCGGTGGAAGCTCTTGTGACACTATCAATCTAGCAGAGTGTCGAGCGATGGAGTTGTGTTGTTGGATGTTGATGATTTGTTCGAACTTGTTTATTGGTTTTTGACACTGATACATTTGGATGATTAGATTTTTTGTTGTAATATTTTCTTTTGGGATATTGACCTGTTCAAGCAGACATTATTATGCTTACTGGTATATTCATATTTGTTTGCTTACTGTGGAATGTTATGAGTGTTAACTGTGATTGATTACGCATATGGTGTAAGCAAGTCACGACTAACAGGACTGAACTGTCTTTTTAATCGAATCGTTGATACAACATCAGTTGGAATTTATAACTGCAGGTTGAGGGGGAACATGACCCTGATCCTACTGATTGTCAAATTGTTAGGACTACATCGATAATCAGTTTCCTAGTCATTTTTGTTTTGTATGGAGTTTTGTGAAGAAATGCAAAAATAGGGAGATTGTTGATGTTGGATGGATGTTGTGACAACATCTGTAATTGCTCAGGACAACATCACTTATGAACATAAGAATGTTGCCTGTGATGTTGTGACAACATCTCTGTAAACAATTTTGCCTATTCTTCCGTCCAAAATATGTTGTGTTACTGTGAGTTAAAAAAAATGACCTAGGCAAGCTTACAATTAAGTTGTGTTTAAAACATGGGAAAAGAAGCAGTCAAGCTTGGAAGGTTACAAAATTTTTGGACGAATGAGAGGGCGACACGTGGCACCCCCACATGGCTTGGTCGAATTAATGCAAGGGCAAAAGGGTCATTTGACCATTGTAAAGATGAGCAAGTCTTGCTAGGCTTGAGCTTGAGATAGTTGACTAAGTCAAGAGCCACTTGGCTTGATCCCTTTCATCCAAACCTACCATGTGTTGTAATCTAGACCCTCCAATGTGTTATATAGTCATCCTAGTAGCAAGATAAGCTTCCCACACTTAGAAAAAAATTGCAAGAACTTGAGTTCTTGAAGCAATGCTCTCGGGTTTGAGAGAAAAGGGGAGGAGAAAATTTTAGTTTGTGATCCTTTATTCACAAGACTTTAACCCAAGGACCCTAAGAGTATTGTAAGGATATCTCAATAGAAAGATTTCGGAAAAACGACATTTTCACGTTAGTCGCAAGGCGAAAACCTAAGATGTTCTTCAACTTTGAAGATGGAACTTGAAGAGGAGTTCTTCATGAGCTTCTAAGGAGTGCTTGGAGCGGATTGGAACATAAGAAAAGGAGCTAAGAATTGCTAAGGAGCGAATTTGAATCTTGGAAAGTTTAAGGGCTTGTAAAGGTATAAATCTTGTCGTTTTAGCAATTAAAGATTACTTATCATTGTAGTTATGGATATTAGCAAGCATGAGGTATTTAGTATGAAGTTTGATAAGTGTATTGGCTATTGGAACCCTAATCCGAAAACTAGCATGTTTAGCCCTTAAGATTACAATTCAATTTGATTATTAGTTTAAGTTGTCACATGTTATATAAAGAAGGAAATTGTAGTTGTTGAGGTTGTTTATGACTATATAACATGTTAGACCTAAGAATTTGGATTAAAAGAATTGGAAAAGACTTTGAGTTGTTGTTTATGTTAGCCGAGAATGGCTTTAATTATGGAACTAGTTTCGTATCAATTGTGGGGCGGAATTTTACACGTCTTGTAGACGTGTAATCCCATATTGTTAACTACATTATTGAGCCTTAAATGTGGCGTGTTTGGTTATTGAATTCAGCCTTGAAAAAGGTGGCAAAGTATGTAGAAACAAAGGAAGTGCTGTCCGATTTTCCGTAGAATTTAGTGACTTTGCACTTAGAATATTCTACGTTCGAAGCTAGAGGTTAATGGACGTATTATGGCCATTATAGGTTGAAGTACTAAGTATAGCGTATTCTACTTGAAGGATGAAATAGCTATCAAGGTTGAAGTACTTTGGAGCATTTTGCTATTTGTCGATAATCGTCGCGAGGTATGTGAACCTCTTCCTTCCTTTGGCATGATTCTATGTATGGAATATACATGTGGTATTATTTCATGTTCCCTTCTACTCTTAGAAGTTAAGAGGTATGTATGTGATTTACTCTATGTAAAGGTTATGTCTAAGTTATCCTAAGTTCTTACCAAGTCTTATGGGGGATGTTGGTAAGAGTCGTTAGGAGGTATTTGGAGCCAAGTTGGCTTGGCTAATTTACAACACGAATGAGAATAAGTATCGAACAAGCCATTGCAGCGTTAATAAAGGAAAATGTAATGACAATTGATTATATTAAAATGAGTAGAATTCTCCATCTGCATAGAAACTAAGATAAGACAAAATTGTATTACATTTTCTAGCTCATGGCTGCTTTAATAAGATCGTTATAAACGAATATAACCTATTCACAACGCGTAAAGTATATGTACTTAATTTAAAGAGTTTACATTATGAAGTTTTAAGATTATGAACCTTAAACTCTTAAAGGGTTGAGAGACTTTATTTTCAAGTAATGAAACTTGATTCTTAAAGGAAGAAATGACGTGATTTAAGGGAAGTTACTTGTTTTTAAAAGGTGTAAGTTACTTGAGATATAAAGTTAAGAAACTTGATTTCTAAAGATAAGAGACTTGAAGTATTTTGAAAGTTAAGAATAATGATTTGAACGTATATGATTCTTGGTTTTAAAAGTATAAGTGTTACACCAGTAATTCAAGGACATGTTTAAGAGAATATGCGTAAGGAACACAAGACTTGGAATTGGTACGAAAGGAAGAATTGTTTTTTTAGACGGAAAATCTTAGAAACGTCGGAAAGGAAAAATGTTCGTTGGTGAGAATTAGATTCTCAAAATGCATTAATTGAAGAGTATGGAACTTATTATCATTATGTAAATTTATTTTTACGAATTTGGTCACGTGGGGCCCACCCGAGAATGTTACATTTTGTGGGGCCCGAGATTCTGAAATTTTATGGGCGAATGGGAGGCGACATGTGGCCCCCACATTGGTCTTAGACGAAATTGAAGCAAGGGTAAAATGGTCTTTGACCACCAAGGAAGATAAGTCTTCAAAACTTGAGTTTATTGACTAGTCGAAACTTCGGCAGCGATTAATTAATTACTCTCATCCTAGCCACTCAAGTGTTGCAATCTATGCCATTCATTGTATTATATATACACAACTAGTGCAAGACTAGCTCTTTTAACACTTAGAAAAATTTAGAGACTTTGTGTATGTCCATGTTGCTCTCGGCTTTAGTGTGTTTCCACACAAAAATTTTGTAGTTTTGATCCATTAGCCACAAGACTTTAACCCAAGGTCCCTAAGGGTATTGTAAGGATATCTCAATAGAAAGATTTGGAAAAAGCAGCGTTTTCACGTTAGTCGCAAGGCGAAAACCTAAGGCATTTTCATAGGTTTTGATTGGAAATGGAAGAGAAGTTGGTTGTGAGCTTCTAAAGGCTTCAAATAGAGGATTGGAGCGTAAAGGAAAGGAGCTAAGAATTGCTAAGGAGCGACTTTGAATCTTGGAAATTATAAGGGCTTGTAAAGGTATAATTCTTGTCGTTTTAGTAATTAAGATTACTTATTGTTGTAGCTATAGATATTAGCAAGTATGATATATATATTATGAAGTTGATAAGTGTATTGGCTATTAGAACTCTAATCCGAAAACTAGTATGTTTAGCCCTTGAGATTTCAATTCAATTGGATTATTAGTTTAAGTCGTCACATGTTATATAAAGAAGGAAATTATAGTTGTTGAGGTTGTTTATGACTATATAACATGTTAGACCTAAGAATTTGGATTAAAAGAATTGGAAAAGACTGTGAGTTGTTGTTTATGTTAGCCGAGAATGGCTTTAATTATGGAACTAGTTTCGTATCAATTGTGGGGCGGAATTTTACACGTCTTGTAGGCGTGTAATCCCCTATTGTTAACTACATTGTTGAGCCTTAAGTGTGGCGTGTTTGGTTATTGAATTCGGCCTTGAAAAAGGTGGCAAAGTATGTAGAAACAAAGGAAGTGCTGTCCGATTTTCCGTAGAATTTAGTGACTTTGCACTTAGAATATTCTACGTTCGAAGCTAGAGGTTAATGGACGTATTATGGACATTATAGGTTGAAGTACTAAGTATAGCGTATTCTACTTGAAGGATGGAATAGCTATCAAGGTTGAAGTACTTTGGAGCATTTTGCTATTTGTCGATAATCGTCATGAGGTATGTGAACCTCTTCCTTCCTTTGGCATGATTCTATGTATGGAATTTACATGTGGTATTATTTCATGTTCCCTTCCACTCTTAGAAGTTAAGAGGTATGTATGTGATTTACTCTATGTAAATGTTATGTCTAAGTTATCCTAAGTTCTTACCAAGTCTTATGGGGATGTTGGTAAGAGTCGTTAGGAAGGTATTTGGAGCAGTTGGCTTGGCTAACCTACAACACGAATGAGAATAAGTATCGAACAAGCCATTGCAGCGTTAATAAAGGAAAATGTAATGACAATTGATTATATTAAAATGAGTAGAATTCTCCATCTGCATAGAAACTAAGATAAGACAAAATTGTATTACATTTTCTAGATCATGGCTGCTTTAATAAGATCGTTATAAACGAATATAACCTATTCACAACGCGTAAAGTATATGTACTTAATTTAAAGAGTTTACAATATGAAGTTTTAAGATTATGAACCTTAAACTCTTAAAGGGTTGAGAGACTTTATTTTCAAGTAATGAAACTTGATTCTTAAAGGAAGAAATGACGCGATTTAAGGAAGTAACTTGTTTTAAAAGGTGTAAGTTACTTGAGATATAAAGTTAAGAAACTTGATTTCTAAAGATAAGAGACTTGAAGTATTTTGAAAGTTAAGAAAAATGATTTGAGCGTATATGATACTTGGTTTTAAAAGTATAAGTGTTACACAGTAATTCAAGGACATGTTTAAGAGAATGTCGTAAGGAACACAAGACTTGGAATTGGTGCGAAAGGAAGAATTGTTTTTTTTTCCGACGGAAAATCTTAGAGCGTCGGAAAGGAAAAATGTTCGTTGGTGAGAATTAGATTCTCAAAATGCATTAATTGAAGAGTATGGAACTTATTATCATTATGTAAATTTATTTTTACGAATTTGGTCACGTGGGGCCCACCCGAGAATGTTACATTTGTGGGGCCCACGAGGTTCTGAAATTTTATGGGCGAATGGGAGGCGACATGTGGCCCCACATTGGTCTTAGACGAAATTGAAGCAAGGGTAAAATGGTCTTTGACCACCAAGTAATATAAGTCTTCAAAGATTGAGTTTAATGACTAGTCAACTTGTCCACTTGGCCAATTAATTAATTACTCTCATCCTAGCCACTCAGTGTTGCAATCTAAGCCATCCATTGTATTATATATACACAACTAGTGCAAGACTAGCTCTTTTAACACTTAGAAAAATTTAGAGACTTTGTGTATGTCCATGTTGCTCTCGGCTTTAGTGTGTTTCCCACAAAAATTTTGTAGTTTTGATCCATTAGCCACAAGACTTTAACCCAAGGTCCCTAAGGGTATTGTAAGGATATCTCAATAGAAAGATTTGGAAAAAGCAGCGTTTTCACGTTAGTCATGGCGAAAACCTAAGGCATTTTCATAGGTTTTGATTGGAAATGGAAGAGAAGTTGGTTGTGAGCTTCTAAAGGCTTCAAATAGAGGATTGGAGCGTAAAGGAAAGGAGCTAAGAATTGCTAAGGAGCGACTTTGAATCTTGGAAATTATAAGGGCTTGTAAAGGTATAATTCTTGTCGTTTTAGTAATTAAGATTACTTATTGTTGTAGCTATAGATATTAGCAAGTATGATATATATATTATGAAGTTGATAAGTGTATTGGCTATTAGAACTCTAATCCGAAAACTAGTATGTTTAGCCCTTGAGATTTCAATTCAATTGGATTATTAGTTTAAGTAAATCACATGTTATATAAAGAAGGAAATTATAGTTGTTGAGGTTGTTTATGACTATATAACATGTTAGACCTAAGAATTTGGATTAAAAGAATTGGAAAAGACTGTGAGTTGTTGTTTATGTTAGCCGAGAATGGCTTTAATTATGGAACTAGTTTCGTATCAATTGTGGGGCGGAATTTTACACGTCTTGTAGGCGTGTAATCCCTATTGTTAACTACATTGTTGAGCCTTAAGTGGCGTGTTTGGTTATTGAATTCGCCTTGAAAAGGTGGCAAAGTATGTAGAAACAAAGGAAGTCTTGTCCGATTTTCCGTAGAATTTAGTGACTTTGCACTTAGAATATTCTACGTTGAAGCTAGAGGTTAATGGACGACATGGACATTATAGGTTGAAGTACTAAGTATAGCGTATTCTACTTGAAGGATGGAATAGCTATCAAGGTTGAAGTACTTTGGAGCATTTTGCTATTTGTCGATAATCGTCGCGAGGTATGTGAACCTCTTCCTTCCTTTGGCATGATTCTATGTATGGAATTTACATGTGGTATTATTTCATGTTCCCTTCCACTCTTAGAAGTTAAGAGGTATGTATGTGATTTACTCTATGTAAAGGTTATGTCTAAGTTATCCTAAGTTCTTACCAATACTTATGGGGGATGTTGGTAAGAGTCGTTAGAGGTATTTGGAGCAGTTGGCTTGGCTAACTTACAACACGAATGAGAATAAGTATCGAACAAGCCATTGCAGCGTTAATAAAGGAAAATGTAATGACAATTGATTATATTAAAATGAGTAGAATTCTCCATCTGCATAGAAACTAAGATAAGACAAAATTGTATTACATTTTCTAGATCATGGCTGCTTTAATAAGATCGTTATAAACGAATATAACCTATTCACAACGCGTAAAGTATATGTACTTAATTTAAAGAGATTACAATATGAAGTTTTAAGATTATGAACCTTAAACTCTTAAAGGGTTGAGAGACTTTATTTTCAAGTAATGAAACTTGATTCTTAAAGGAAGAAATAACGCGATTTAAGGGAAGTAACTTGTTTTTAAAAGGTGTAAGTTACTTGAGATATAAAGTTAAGAAACTTGATTTCTAAAGATAAGAGACTTGAAGTATTTTGAAAATTAAGAAAAATGATTTGAACGTATATGATACTTGGTTTTAAAAGTATAAGTGTTACACCCCGTAATTCAAGGACATGTTTAAGAGAATGTACGTAAGGAACACAAGACTTGGAATTGGTACGAAAGGAAGAATTGTTTTTTTTTCCGACGGAAAATCTTCCGAACGTCGGAAAGGAAAAATGTTCGTTGGTGAGAATTAGATTCTCAAAATGCATTAATTGAAGAGTATGGAACTTATTATCATTATGTAAATTTATTTTTACGAATTTGGTCACGTGGGGCCCACGAGGAATGTTACATTTTGGGGCCCACGAGGGTTCTAAATTTTATGGACGAATGGGAGGGCGACATGTGGCCCCCCCACATTGGTCTTAGACGAAATTGAAGCAAGGGTAAAATGGTCTTTGACCACCAAGGAAGATAAGTCTTCAAAGCTTGAGTTTATTGACTAGTCAACTTGTCCACTTGGCCAATTAATTAATTACTCTCATCCTAGCCACTCAAGTGTTGCAATCTAAGCCATCCATTGTATTATATATACACAACTAGTGCAAGACTAGCTCTTTTAACACTTAGAAAAATTTAGAGACTTTGTGTATGTCCATGTTGCTCTCGGCTTTAGTGTGTTTCCCACACAAAAATTTTGTAGTTTTGATCCATTAGCCACAAGACTTTAACCCAAGGTCCCTAAGGGTATTGTAAGGATATCTCAATAGAAAGATTTCGGAAAAACGACGTTTTCACGTTAGTCGCAAGGCGAAAACCTAAGGCATTTTCATAGGTTTTGATTGGAAATGGAAGAGAAGTTGGTTGTGAGCTTCTAAAGGCTTCAAATAGAGGATTGGAGCGTAAAGGAAAGGAGCTAAGAATTGCTAAGGAGCGACTTTGAATCTTGGAAATTATAAGGGCTTGTAAAGGTATAATTCTTGTCGTTTTAGTAATTAAGATTACTTATTGTTGTAGCTATAGATATTAGCAAGTATGATATATATATTATGAAGTTGATAAGTGTATTGGCTATTAGAACTCTAATCCGAAAACTAGTATGTTTAGCCCTTGAGATTTCAATTCAATTGGATTATTAGTTTAAGTCGTCACATGTTATATAAAGAAGGAAATTATAGTTGTTGAGGTTGTTTATGACTATATAACATGTTAGACCTAAGAATTTGGATTAAAAGAATTGGAAAAGACTGTGAGTTGTTGTTTATGTTAGCCGAGAATGGATTTAATTATGGAACTAGTTTATTATCAATTGTGGCGGAATTTTACACGTCTTGTAGGCGTGTAATCCCCTATTGTTAACTACATTGTTGAGCCTTAAGTGTGCGTGTTTGGTTATTGAATTCGCCTTGAAAAGGTGGCAAAGTATGTAGAAACAAAGGAAGTCTTGTCCGATTTTCCGTAGAATTTAGTGACTTTGCACTTAGAATATTCTACGCTCGCTAGAGGTTAATGGACGTATTATGGACATTATAGGTTGAAGTACTAAGTATAGCGTATTCTACTTGAAGGATGGAATAGCTATCAAGGTTGAAGTACTTTGGAGCATTTTGCTATTTGTCGATAATCGTCGCGAGGTATGTGAACCTCTTCCTTCCTTTGGCATGATTCTATGTATGGAATTTACATGTGGTATTATTTCATGTTCCCTTCCACTCTTAGAAGTTAAGAGGTATGTATGTGATTTACTCTATGTAAAGGTTATGTCTAAGTTATCCTAAGTTCTTACCAAGTCTTATGGGGGATGTTGGTAAGAGTCGTTAGGAGGTATTTGGAGCCAAGTTGGCTTGGCTAACTTACAACACGAATGAGAATAAGTATCGAACAAGCCATTGCAGCGTTAATAAAGGAAAATGTAATGACAATTGATTATATTAAAATGAGTAGAATTCTCCATCTGCATAGAAACTAAGATAAGACAAAATTGTATTACATTTTCTAGATCATGGCTGCTTTAATAAGATCGTTATAAACGAATATAACCTATTCACAACGCGTAAAGTATATGTACTTAATTTAAAGAGTTTACAATATGAAGTTTTAAGATTATGAACCTTAAACTCTTAAAGGGTTGAGAGACTTTATTTTCAAGTAATGAAACTTGATTCTTAAAGGAAGAAATGACGCGATTTAAGGGAAGTAACTTGTTTTTAAAAGGTGTAAGTTACTTGAGATATAAAGTTAAGAAACTTGATTTCTAAAGATAAGAGACTTGAAGTATTTTGAAAGTTAAGAAAAATGATTTGAACGTATATGATACTTGGTTTTAAAAGTATAAGTGTTACACCCCGTAATTCAAGGACATGTTTAAGAGAATGTACGTAAGGAACACAAGACTTGGAATTGATGCGAAAGGAAGAATTGTTTTTTTTCCGACGAAAATCTTAGAACGTCGGAAAGGAAAAATGTTCGTTGGTGAGAATTAGATTCTCAAAATGCATTAATTGAAGAGTATGGAACTTATTATCATTATGTAATTTTATTTTTATTTATTTGGTCACGTGGGCCCACCCGAGGAATGTTACATTTTGTGGGGCCCACGAGGTTACGTAAATTTTATGGGCGAATGGGAGGGCGACATGTGGCCCCCCCACATTGGTCTTAGACGAAATTGAAGCAAGGGTAAAATGGTCTTTGACCACCAAGGAAGATAAGTCTTCAAAGCTTGAGTTTATTGACTAGTCAACTTGTCCACTTGGCCAATTAATTAATTACTCTCATCCTAGCCACTCAAGTGTTGCAATCTAAGCCATCCATTGTATTATATATACACAACTAGTGCAAGACTAGCTCTTTTAACACTTAGAAAAATTTAGAGACTTTGTGTATGTCCATGTTGCTCTCGGCTTTAGTGTGTTTCCCACACAAAAATTTTGTAGTTTTGATCCATTAGCCACAAGACTTTAACCCAAGGTCCCTAAGGGTATTGTAAGGATATCTCAATAGAAAGATTTCGGAAAAACGACGTTTTCACGTTAGTCGCAAGGCGAAAACCTAAGGCATTTTCATAGGTTTTGATTGGAAATGGAAGAGAAGTTGGTTGTGAGCTTCTAAAGGCTTCAAATAGAGGATTGGAGCGTAAAGGAAAGGAGCTAAGAATTGCTAAGGAGCGACTTTGAATCTTGGAAATTATAAGGGCTTGTAAAGGTATAATTCTTGTCGTTTTAGTAATTAAGATTACTTATTGTTGTAGCTATAGATATTAGCAAGTATGATATATATATTATGAAGTTGATAAGTGTATTGGCTATTAGAACTCTAATCCGAAAACTAGTATGTTTAGCCCTTGAGATTTCAATTCAATTGGATTATTAGTTTAAGTCGTCACATGTTATATAAAGAAGGAAATTATAGTTGTTGAGGTTGTTTATGACTATATAACATGTTAGACCTAAGAATTTGGATTAAAAGAATTGGAAAAGACTGTGAGTTGTTGTTTATGTTAGCCGAGAATGGCTTTAATTATGGAACTAGTTTCGTATCAATTGTGGGGCGGAATTTTACACGTCTTGTAGGCGTGTAATCCCCTATTGTTAACTACATTGTTGAGCCTTAAGTGTGGCGTGTTTGGTTATTGAATTCGGCCTTGAAAAAGGTGGCAAAGTATGTAGAAACAAAGGAAGTGCTGTCCGATTTTCCGTAGAATTTAGTGACTTTGCACTTAGAATATTCTACGTTCGAAGATAGAGGTTAATGGACGTATTATGGACATTATAGGTTGAAGTACTAAGTATAGCGTATTCTACTTGAAGGATGGAATAGCTATCAAGGTTGAAGTACTTTGGAGCATTTTGCTATTTGTCGATAATCGTCGCGAGGTATGTGAACCTCTTCCTTCCTTTGGCATGATTCTATGTATGGAATTTACATGTGGTATTATTTCATGTTCCCTTCCACTCTTAGAAGTTAAGAGGTATGTATGTGATTTACTCTATGTAAAGGTTATGTCTAAGTTATCCTAAGTTCTTACCAAGTCTTATGGGGGATGTTGGTAAGAGTCGTTAGGAGGTATTTGGAGCCAAGTTGGCTTGGCTAACCTACAACACGAATGAGAATAAGTATCGAACAAGCCATTGCAGCGTTAATAAAGGAAAATGTAATGACAATTGATTATATTAAAATGAGTAGAATTCTCCATCTGCATAGAAACTAAGATAAGACAAAATTGTATTACATTTTCTAGATCATGGCTGCTTTAATAAGATCGTTATAAACGAATATAACCTATTCACAACGCCAGAAAGTATATGTACTTAATTTAAAGAGTTTACAATATGAAGTTTTAAGATTATGAACCTTAAACTCTTAAAGGGTTGAGAGACTTTATTTTCAAGTAATGAAACTTGATTCTTAAAGGAAGAAATGACGCGATTTAAGGGAAGTAACTTGTTTTTAAAAGGTGTAAGTTACTTGAGATATAAAGTTAAGAAACTTGATTTCTAAAGATAAGAGACTTGAAGTATTTTGAAAGTTAAGAAAAATGATTTGAAAGTATATGATACTTGGTTTTAAAAGTATAAGTGTTACACCCCGTAATTCAAGGACATGTTTAAGAGACTGTACGTAAGGAACACAAGACTTGGAATTGGTGCGAAAGGAAGAATTGTTTTTTTTCCGACGGAAAATCTTAGAAACGTCGGAAAGGAAAAATGTTCGTTGGTGAGAATTAGATTCTCAAAATGCATTAATTGAAGAGTATGGAACTTATTATCATTATGGAAATTTATTTTTACGATTTGGTCACGTGGGCCCACCCGAGGAATGTTACATTTTGTGGGGCCCACGAGGGTTACGAAATTTTATGGACGAATGGGAGGGCGACATGTGGCCCCCCCACATTGGTCTTGGACGAAATTGAAGCAAGGGTAAAATGGTCTTTGACCATCAAGGAAGATAAGTCTTCAAAGCTTGAGTTTATTGACTAGTCAACTTGTCCACGGCCGATTAATTAATTACTCTCATCCTAGCCACTCAAGTGTTGCAATCTAAGCCATCCATTGTATTATATATACACAACTAGTGCAAGACTAGCTCTTTTAACACTTAGAAAAATTTAGAGACTTTGTGTATGTCCATGTTGCTCTCTTTAGTGTGTTTCCCACACAAAAATTTTGTAGTTTTGATCCATTAGCCACAAGACTTTAACCCAAGGTCCCTAAGGGTATTGTAAGGATATCTCAATAGAAAGATTTTGGAAAAACGGCATTTTCACGTTAGTCGCAAGGCGAAAACCTAAGGCATTTTCATAGGTTTTGATTGGAAATGGAAGAGAAGTTGGTTGTGAGCTTCTAAAGGCTTCAAATAGAGGATTGGAGCATAAAGGAAAGGAGCTAAGAATTGCTAAGGAGCGACTTTGAATCTTGGAAATTATAAGGGCTTGTAAAGGTATAATTCTTGTCGTTTTAGTAATTAAGATTACTTATTGTTGTAGCTATGGATATTAGCAAGTATGAGATATATATTATGAAGTTGATAAGTGTATTGGCTATTAGAACTCTAATCTGAAAACTAGTATGTTTAGCCCTTGAGATTTCAATTCAATTGGATTATTAGTTTAAGTCGTCACATGTTATATAAAGAAGGAAATTATAGTTGTTGAGGTTGTTTATGACTATATAACATGTTAGACCTAAGAATTTGGATTAAAAGAATTGGAAAATACTGTGAGTTGTTGTTTATGTTAGCCGAGAATGGCTTTAATTATGGAACTAGTTTCGTATCAATTGTGGGGCGGAATTTTACACGTCTTGTAGGCGTGTAATCCCCTATTGTTAACTACATTGTTGAGCCTTAAGTGTGGCGTGTTTGGTTATTGAATTCGGCCTTGAAAAAGGTGGCAAAGTATGTAGAAACAAAGGAAGTGCTGTCCGATTTTCCGTAGAATTTAGTGACTTTGCACTTAGAATATTCTACGTTCGAAGATAGAGGTTAATGGACGTATTATGGACATTCAAGGTTGAAGTACTAAGTATAGCGTATTCTACTTGAAGGATGGAATAGCTATCAAGGTTGAAGTACTTTGGAGCATTTTGCTATTTGTCGATAATCGTCGCGAGGTATGTGAACCTCTTCCTTCCTTTGGCATGATTCTATGTATGGAATTTACATGTGGTATTATTTCATGTTCCCTTCCACTCTTAGAAGTTAAGAGGTATGTATGTGATTTACTCTATGTAAAGGTTATGTCTAAGTTATCCTAAGTTCTTACCAAGTCTTATGGGGGATGTTGGTAAGAGTCGTTAGGAGGTATTTGGAGGCAAGTTGGCTTGGCTAACCTACAACACGAATGAGAATAAGTATCGAACAAGCCATTGCAGCGTTAATAAAGGAAAATGTAATGACAATTGATTATATTAAAATGAGTAGAATTCTCCATCTGCATAGAAACTAAGATAAGACAAAATTGTATTACATTTTCTAGATCATGGCTGCTTTAATAAGATCGTTATAAACGAATATAACCTATTCACAACGCCAGAAAGTATATGTACTTAATTTAAAGAGTTTACAATATGAAGTTTTAAGATTATGAACCTTAAACTCTTAAAGGGTTGAGAGACTTTATTTTCAAGTAATGAAACTTGATTCTTAAAGGAAGAAATGACGCGATTTAAGGAAGTAACTTGTTTTTAAAGGTGTAAGTTACTTGAGATATAAAGTTAAGAAACTTGATTTCTAAAGATAAGAGACTTGAAGTATTTTGAAAGTTAAGAAAATGATTTGAAAGTATATGATACTTGGTTTTAAAAGTATAAGTGTTACACCGTAATTCAAGGACATGTTTAAGAGAATGTACGTAAGGAACACAAGACTTGGAATTGGTACGAAAGGAAGAATTGTTTTTTTCCGACGGAAAATCTTCCGAACGTCGGAAAGGAAAATGTTCGTTGGTGAGAATTAGATTCTCAAAATGCATTAATTGAAGAGTATGGAACTTATTATCATTATGGAAATTTATTTTTACGGATTTGGTCACGTGGGGCCCACCCGAGGAATGTTACATTTTGTGGGGCCCACGAGGGTTACGAAATTTTATGGACGAATGGGAGGGCGACATGTGGCCCCCCCACATTGGTCTTGGACGAAATTGAAGCAAGGGTAAAATGGTCTTTGACCATCAAGTAAGATAAGTCTTCAAAGCTTGAGTTTATCGACTAGTCAACTTGTCCACTGCCAATTAATTAAGTCCTCTCATCCTAGCCACTCAAGTGTTGCAATCTAAGCCATCCATTGTATTATATATACACAACTAGTGCAAGACTAGCTCTTTTAACACTTAGAAAAATTTAGAGACTTTGTGTATGTCCATGTTGCTCTCGGTTTTAGTGTGTTTCCCACACAAAAATTTTGTAGTTTTGATCCATTAGCCACAAGACTTTAACCCAAGGTCCCTAAGGGTATTGTAAGGATATCTCAATAGAAAGATTTTGGAAAAACGGCATTTTCACGTTAGTCGCAAGGCGAAAACCTAAGGCATTTTCATAGGTTTTGATTGGAAATGGAAGAGAAGTTGGTTGTGAGCTTCTAAAGGCTTCAAATAGAGGATTGGAGCATAAAGGAAAGGAGCTAAGAATTGCTAAGGAGCGACTTTGAATCTTGGAAATTATAAGGGCTTGTAAAGGTATAATTCTTGTCGTTTTAGTAATTAAGATTACTTATTGTAGCTATGGATATTAGCAAGTATGAGATATATATTATGAAGTTGATAAGTGTATTGGCTATTAGAACTCTAATCTGAAAACTAGTATGTTTAGCCCTTGAGATTTCAATTCAATTGGATTATTAGTTTAAGTCGTCACATGTTATATAAAGAAGGAATTATAATTGTTAAGTTGTTTATGACTATATAACATGTTAGACCTAAGAACTTGGATTGAAAAGGAATTGGAAAGGTTGATAAGTTGTTGCACCTTTTGGCCGAAATTGGCATTTGTATTGTGGACTAGTTTGATATATTGTGGGGCGGAATTTTACACGTCTTGTAGGCGTGTAATCCTATTGTTAATTACATTGTTGAGCCTTAAATGTGGCGTGTTTGGTTATTGAATTCGGCCTTGAAAAAGGTGGCAAAGTATGTAGAAACAAAGGAAGTGTTGTCCGATTTTCCGTAGAATTTAGTGACTTTGCACTTAGAATATTCTACGTTTGAAGCTAGAGGTTAATGGACGTATTATGGCCATTATAGGTGGAAGTACTAAGTATAGCGATTCTACTCAAGGATGGAATATCTATCAAGGTTGAAGTACTTGAGCATTTGCTAATTGTCGATAATCGTCGCGAGGTATGTGAACCTCTTCCTTCTTTTGACATGATTCTATGTATGGAATATACATGTGGTAATATTTCATGATTCCTTCTACTCTTAGAAGTTAATAGGTATGTATGTTGATTACTCTACGTAAAGGTTATGTCTAAGTTATCCTAAGTTCTTACCAAGTCTTATGGGGATGTTGGTAAGAGTCGTTAGGAAGGTATTTGGAGTTGTTGACTTGGCTAAGTTACGACACAAATGAGAATAAGTATCGAACAAGCCAACTGCGTTGATAAAGGAAAATGTAATGACAATCAATTAAGTTAAAATTAGTAGAATTCTCCATATGCATAGAAGCTAAGATAAGACAAAATTGTATTACATTTACTAGATCATGGCTACTTGATTAAGATAGTTATTAATAAGTATAACTTATACAAAAAGCACCAAAGTATATGTTACTTAATTTATAAGAATTTACGTATTAATTTTTAAGACAATGAAAATCAAATTTTTAAAAGGTTAAGTTTCTTTATTTTTCAAGTTATGGACTTGATTCTTAAAGGAGAAATGAATTGATTTAAAAGTATAGAATACTTGATTTGGAAAGTATTGATTACTTGCCATTCTAAAGTTAAGAAACTTGTTTTCTTAAAAGTTAAGAGACTTGAAGTATTTTGAAAGCTATGTGATTTGATTTGAAAGTATAAGTCTCTTGGTTATAAAATGAATGAATTTGTCTAAGACATAAAAGAGTTATAACGGCTTTATGGTAAGTTGGTTATAACAACTTTATGGAAGATTAAAAGAATGGTTTTCTCAAGAATGTAAGCAAAGAAATGATTTGAAATAAAGAAGGCAAATTGTTTTAAAGGTACCAATTGCTTAAGGTTTTAAGAAAGAATTCACTTGATTTAGAAGGTAAATGTATTTCTAAAAGGTATTGTGACTTGTCTTGAAAAGTAGATATGACTTGATACTACGGTTGTTAGTATCTTGGAAGTTTCATTTGAAAAAGAGTCATTCTAAAGGAGTAGAGGTACATAGTACGTTGGGTTAAATTCCCGGATTTTATATGACTTTATCGCGTCCCAGAAATGGGCCGGGCAGTATACCTTTATGGGCAGACTATATGACTTTATCGCGTCCCTGAAACGGGCCGGGATGTATACCTTTATGGGCAGACTATATGACTTTATCACGTCCAAGAAATGGGCCGGGCAGTATACCTTTATGGGCAGACTATATGACATTATCGCCCCGTAAACGGGTCGCAAGATACCTTTACGGGCAAAGCTATGTGACTTTATCGCCTCGTGAATGGGCCGCAAAGATACCTTTATGGGCAGACTATGTGACTTTATCGCGTCCCAGATTGGGCCGGGAAGTATAGGCTGTTACACCCCGGAATTTCAGGATATGTTTATAAGAACGTACGTAAGAACTCAAAAATATTAAGGTTTGAGACGAGTAAAAATTTATCGAAATTATGGAATTTGTCGGAAAACGAAATATTGCGATGAACGGGAGGGCGACACGTGTCACCCCCCTTTATGGACATGGACGAAATGTGCATGGGTGGAATGGTCATTTGACCATAATTTTATGATGATGTCTTGCAAGGCTTAGAGCTTGACAACATTGACCAAGTCAATGACCCCACTTAGCTTGATATTTAATTAAAATGCATCCAAGCCACCCATTTGTTTTAATCTTGACCCTTCCTTGTGTTATTTAAGTATACTAGTAGCAAGACTTTGTCATTCTACACTTAGAGAAAAAAATTGAAAAACTTGTTCTTGCTCTTAAGGGAGCTCACGGCATTGGCATGGTTTCAAAGGGATTTTTTTTTGTTTGTTGTCCACTAGGTTCCACACTTTAAACCAAGGTTCTTAAGTGTATTGTAAGGTTATCTCAATAGAAAGATCCCGGAAAAATGGTGTTTTCGTATTAGTCGCAAAGCGAAAACCTAATGGGTTATTCAACTTTGAAGTTGGAACTTGAAGATGAGTTATTCATAAGCTTCTAAGGGTTGCTTGGAGTGGATTGGAACGTCGAAAGGAGGAGCTAAAGTTGCTAAGGATCGACTTGTGATCTTGGATCATATTTGGGCTAATTGAGGTATAACCTTCATTTTACTTTTGTAATTGAAGATTTCATGTTATGATAAGTTATAAGTGATCATGTGATATGTGTTATGGAGTTTGATAAGTGTTATGGAAATTTGGAAGCTCAAAATCCGCAAATGACATGTTGAGTCATTTGAAATTGAATTACAATTTGGTCGTTTATTAGAATCGTCGCATGTTACTTACTTGAAGATTATAGTAGTTATAATCGATTGCGACTTGATATCATGTTATGCTAACAACTTGGATTGAAATGGAAATTGGATAAGAATTGGTATTGTTGCCCAAATTGCCGAATTGACATTGTAGTTTAGACTAGTTGTTATATATTGTGGGGCGGAATTTTACATGTCTTGTTTAAGCGTGTAATCCCCTATTGTTAGCTACTTTGTTGGCCTTAAATGTGGCGTGTTTTGTTATTGAATTCGCCTTGAAAAAGGTGGCAAAGTATGTAGAAACAAAGGAAGTGCTGTCCGATTTTCCGTAGAATTTAGTGACTTTGCACTTGGAATATTCTATGTTTGAAACTAGAAGTTAATAGACGTACTATGGTCATTATAGGTTGACATACTACGACGCGAATCGACTAGCAAGTGGATTTGTAACGACCCGCCCGGCCCGCATCGGTGCCTATCCCGGCACCCTAGTGATACAACATCGAGAAAACCAGGAAAATAAAACATGAGTCATGAAACATGAGATATAATAATAAACAAAGCAACCAAAGCGGTTGCCTTCAAGATATACATAAAACACGAATGGGTTTAATCCTTTACAACCCCGCCACAACAAAGATTACTGCACTTAAGATTTACAACGACTATGACGACAGGGCCCCGCCATACCACCGAATGTACAAGAACCTACAACTCAGTGGAACACATACCAAAAGATAAGCCTCCAAGAAACGGAGCTTCCCAACTGTGATCCTAAGGCGGGGATCCACGGCCGTGTACCTCTACTGCGGCATGAACGCAGCCTCGGAGGTCGATGCAACAGTACCAAGTATGTGAAATCGTAAAATATCAGAATGAAATCATACTAGTCTATATAAAGCAGAGACATGTATGATAACCAAACTACGCTCACAACATAAAAGCATCATACCGGCCGTGGACTCACGCCTCAAGTCATTACTCAAATATAACTATGGGTCTCACGCCCACAACATCAATCATGTTCGTGATCATGGCCGCATGCCCGAATTCGTGATCGGTGTAGACATGTCCATGATGCAACAATAATACCAATGCCCCACGGCCACATGCCGAATTCTACCTCGGTGTAGACACGTCCATGTGACATCAACAATAATATACTGGGTGATCAACCCTGCCGCATGGCCACATGCCCCCGGAATTCTACCTCGGTGTAGACATGTCCATGTAACCACAATAACAATATATCGGGTAATCAACCCGACCGCATGGCCGCATGCCCCTAATTCTCGTGACGGTAGACATGTCCATGTGACATCAACAACAAGACAAGAATCAAAATGGAAACATACCGTGGAATTCTCCATCACCGCCAAAGACGCCCAAGTAAGTTCTCGACAAGTCGACCGCCTCATCGAGAGACGCAGAATACGTAAATACCACACTTGTACAACAAAGGCTATCATCACAAGCATAGGCAAGTTTCACAACAACAAGCATAGGCAAGTTTCACAACAACAAGCATAGGCAAGTTTCACAACAACAAGCATAGGCAAGTTTCACAACAACGAAAACTAATTCCATTTATAACAAAGTCCGCGTTTTTAACCCCAAAGATCTACAAACGATAAGTACTTTAAAAAGAGATCCATTACTTCAATAAAAGTCACCCGATACCCCTAGTATTAGAAAGACCAACCCCCATTCCTTTTCAAAATCAAGTAACAAAGATTCTTTTCCTAAGTTCGGCTTTGCCTAGTTTCAATTACTCAAGCTTCTCATTTTCAAATGGTTTCATAGTTCCCAAACTTAATCACTTGATTCCTTTTTAGAACAATTGAGTAATATATGTCTCTCGTGAGAGTAGGTTATTCTTGTTTACAACATTCTTATTACAGCAGCCATGATCTAGAAAATGTAATATCATTTTGTCTCATCTTAGTTTCTATGCAGATGGAGGTTTCTACTGGTTTTAATACAACACATCATTATTCAATACATTTTCCTTTATTAACGCTGCAGTGGTCTGTCGATACACATTCGATTCCCAAATCAAGAAACATTATCCCTTTAAAACCAAGTACTCATTACTCACGAATGAGGTTTCACACAAACATCCACATTAAAACAAATAAGTTAAGTCTCTTATCTTATAAGATCAAGTCTCTTAACTTCTAACATCAGGAAACCATTTTCACTTACATAAGGTCGTTATAACTAACTTCCCATAAAGCTATTATAACACCCTATGTTTTAAACCAACCAAATCACTTAGCACATGACGTCTACCGTACTACATAGTTCACAACAATCATGCTAGAAAAGATAGGAAGAGGTTCACATACCTCGCGACGATTTATAGACAATAAGCAAAATGCTCCAAGTACTACAACCTTGCTAGCCCTTTCCACTCCTCGAGTATAATACGCTACTCTTAGTACTTTCACCTATAAAGGTCACAAACGTCTATTAACCACAAAACATAAGTTTCTATCTTTCTATAGAAAATTGAAGACCTCCGCAACAACAGAAATCTCCTCCTCTATCGAGGCCGCTACCAAGCCAACCGTGGGGTTTACACGCCTAACCTGACGTGTACAATTCTACACAAGTCTACTGCAATACAGTCCTATGTAAATACAGTTCAGTTCAGTTCTTTATTCTTCAGGCTTAAGTCAAAAGACATTGCCGAATACTAAGTATAGTTCCATATATAGTATACTTCAACTAGATATTCTAACAAACATGTAATTTCCAATTACAATAGAGGACAAGATAATTACCTCGATAAGCCCAAAATTATCCAAGTTATAATGTCGATCCCGAGCAAGGTTTAGCTCCACTCGTGCGCCCAAACCACTCCAAACAACCCTTAGAAGTTCTAACTAACTTCTACTCAAATACTTCAACCAACTATGAAGATTTCCTTAGGGTTTCTGGTTTGAGACTAAAGGACAAAAGGTAGTATTTAGGACTCTACGTAAAGAGGTATCTTTGGAATACTACAAGGTACAAGGCTAAGGTATTTTGGGCATTATAACAATACTAGGGAGTATTTCTATACCACAACAAGGGTATTATGCGAAAACAACTAGGCTAGTGGTACCCACGGCTAGCACCACAAGGGGACCTTCTCGGCCAAAGGCCACAAGGAGGAGGGAGGGGAGAGGCTTAGGACGAGAGCTACTAGAGGAGGGGAGGGATTTCAAGACTTAGACAAAGTGAGGAGTGAATGAATAAGTCTTCACGGAGGGTATTTATAGCAAAACCAAAGGCCAACCAATGGCCAAGATTAAGCCATGCAAGGCAAGTGTAAGGCCAAGATCAAGCCAAGTGCACCCTAGCCCCTACTCCTTAAAACCCTCACAAATATCTACACAAATATCTAGCACAACTTGCCCTCCAAATCGGCCAAGTGCCCCACTTGTCTCATTGCAGGGTGACATGTCACCCTCCGTTGGTCCAAAATGTTTCGTCTCTCGGAAAAATCCGCAAAAATACAAAACGACATAGCCGGAATTTTCCTTCGCAAGTTACGCAAAACGCTTCGTAAAAAACGACTCCAACCGGTGTTGTGCACAAATGTAAAATCGCCGAGGTGCCACATGGGGGTGACACGTGTCGCCCGATTCGCCATGAATATTTCGTCTTAGAAAATATCCAATTTACTGGAAATCTCAAAACAAAGCGGGCCCCACAAAATCAGAATTTCTCCGTGGGCCCCACGTGACCATTTCCAAAATAAAATCTCAAAATTCTAATATAATCTATGAAGTCCAAATACCAAAACTGAATCCAATTCCCATTAACGAACCTTTTTCTTCACAAATAACCGGAAGCTTTTCCGTCGAAAACTCACATCTTTCTTTCTTTTCAAAATTTTCTGCCGTACTCCCGTACGTACGTCCTCACATACATACCCTGCAACTACGGGGTATAACAAGATTAAATCGAAGAGGTATGTGGAACTTTCTTATCTCTTGAGCATGAATAAGTTGTAAATGTATAGTACGGTAGACGTACAAGATTTTGACAATCTGAGCTATTTGATATCCTTGCTTATTTTAAGAATGTCCAAGTTGATTGAGTTAGGAATTAACTCACTTGTTTAAATATTAAGGATATCTTGGTTTTCAAAAGTTAAGAGACTTTAAGTATGTTGAAAGTATTATTGATACTTGTTTTGTTGGAAAGTTTAAGTCTCTTGGTTATAAAGAAGTATGTAAGTTGCTAATGTATAATGCTAGTATAACGGCTTTATGGGAAGTTAGTTATACTAGCTTTATGGAAAGTTAAAAAGAGTGGTTTACTCTAAGTAATTTAAGTATGTTAAATGACTTGAAATAATGAAAGACAAATTGATTTAAAGGCATCAATTGCTTAAGGTTTTAAAAGAAAGAAGTCACTTGATTTAGAAGCCCGAAAATGTATCTTTCTAAAAAGGTATTGTGACTTGTCTTAAAAATGTAGTTATGACTTGATACTACGGTTATTAGTATCTTGGAAGTTTTATATGAAAATGAGTCATTTTCAAAGAATAGAAATACGTAGTACTGGGTTAAACTCCGAATTTATAATGACATGTTAGTGCCTTAAATAAACTAAAATGAGTGTATATGAATAAGGCTAATAAGTTGTTGGATTTCTTAACTTGCTTATTTATTGTATGATAAGCGGTAGTGCTTGTGTTATGTATGATGTTTCGGTAGAGCTTATGTTATGTATGGCGATTGAGATAGGGTAAGAGTATATCTGAGGGGTAAATCCCCAAGATAGTTATACCACCTTCTCCAGGGTAAGAGTATATCTGTCACACCCCGAATTCCGGGCCCGTGACTGGTGCCTTACCCCGGGCACCCTAGTGACACAACATCAGAGAAAATCAGCGGAAAATAAAACTTTAAATATGAAATGAGAGACATGATAATAAAACAGGTCAACCAAACGGTTACCTTCCAATGATATACATATTACAACTTTTTTCAAAACGAACAGTTTAATCCCTTTTTACAAAACCCTGCCCACACAGTGCTACAGACCTCTAAGATTTACAACAACTATGACGAGACAGGGCCCCGCCATACCCCTGAATGTACAAGAACCTACAACTCAGGGAACACATACCAAAAGATAAGCCTCCGAAGGAACGGAGCTTCCCAATATGCTGAAAGGTGATCCTAGAGCGGGGATCGACAAATGTACTTCTACTGCAGATTTAACGCAGCCTCAAGGAGGTCAAGACAACGGTACCAAGTATGTGAAACAAGAAAAGGCGTAAATGAAATCATAATAGTCTATATAAAGCGGAGACATGTATGATAACCGATGAAATACGTGACCGCCATCTCGTGACTCGGTGTAAAATCGGATGTGATACGTGACCGCCCATCTCGTGACTCGGTGTAATATCGATGAAATACGTGACTTCGCCCATCTCGTGGGACTCGGTGTAATATCAAATGGAATACGTGCTCGCCATCTCGTGGGACCTTGTATAATCAAATGGAATACGTGCTTTGCCCATCTCGGGACCTTGTAGAATCGTTCATAACAAATCAACCGGCCCTCCATCGAGAGACGCGGTAACACAGAAATACCACACTTGCACAACAAGGGCTATCATCACAAGCATAGGCAAGTTTCACAACAACAAGCATAGGCAAGTTTCACAACAACAAGCATAGGCAAGTTTCACAACAACAAGCATAGGCAAGTTTCACACAACTCAAAGTACTTTCATTTTATGCCAAAGTCCGGGTTTTAACCCTAAAGTACTACGTACGTTAAATACCTTTTAAGAGATCCGTTTCTTTCACCTAAGTCACACAATACCCGTAGTATTAGAATGACCAACCCACATTCCTTTTCAAAAGTCAAGTAACAACATTCTTTTCCTAAGTTCCCGTTTGCCTAGTTTCAATTACTTAAGCTTCTCATTTTCAAATGGTTTCATAGTTCATAAACTTAATCACTTGATTCCTTTTTAGAACGATTGAGTAATATATATCTTACGTGAGAGTAGGTTATTCTGGTTTACAACATTCTTATTACAGCAGCCATGATCTAGAAAATGTAATATCATTTTGTCTCATCTTAGTTTCTATGCAGATGGAGGTTTCTACTGGTTTTAATACAAGACTTCATTTATTCAATACATTTTCCTTTTATTAACGCTGCAGTGGTTTGTCGATACACATTCTGATTTCCGAAATCAGTAAAACATTATCCCTTTAAATAAAACCAAGTACTCATTACTCACGAATGAGGTTTCACATAAACATCCACATTAAAACAAATAAGTTAAGTCTCTTATCTTATAAGATCAAGTCTCTTAACTTCTAACATCAGTAAACCATTTTCTTTACCTCTTAAGACATTATACCTAACTCCCCATAAAGCTAGTATAATTCTTTTTAAAACCTTTAAAACCAAGTGTTACTCTCCCTTCAAAACGATTTATAAATCTTTTGAAATACATCAAGTTCTTTATTATAACAAGCCAGTTATAATTCACATCAGTTACCTTTTAAAACCACAAAGTATTTTCTTACCTACATAAAGCTGTTATAACCAACTTCCCATAAAGCCGTTATAACACTTTATGTTTCAAACTAATCAAATACATTAAACACGTACGTCACCGTACTACATAGTTACACACATATCATGCTAGAAGAGATAGGAAGAGGTTCACATACCTCGCGACGATTATCGACAATAAGCAAAAAGCTCCAAGTACTATAACCTTGCTAGCCCTTTCCACTCCTCGAGTAGAATACGCTACTCTTAGTACTTTCACCTATAAAGGCCACAAACGTCTATTAAATCTTAAACACAAGTTTTCATCTTTCTACAGACAATTCAAGAAGACCTCCCCGCAGCGTTAATCTCCTACTATATCGAGGCCGGCTACCAATCCAACCAGGGGGGGGGTTTGCACGCCTAACCGGACGCGTGTACAATTCTACTTCACGAGAATGCTACACAAGTCTCATGTAATACACCCTATGTGATTACGCGGTTCTTATTTAAATTCAGGCTTAAGTCGCAAGACATTGCCGTAAGTATTATTCAGGCTTAAGTCAAAAGACATTGCCGCACAATTATAACGTTCAGTTCTATATATAGTATACTTCAACTATATATTCCTACAACATGTAATTTCCAATTACAATAGAAGGTCATGAGTGTTTACCTCGATAAGCCCAAAATTATCCGAGATAAAAGTCGATCCTGAGCAAGGTTTAGCTCCTACTCCGTGCGCTCCAAAATGCTCCAAGAAACCCTTAGAAGTGTCTACACAACTTCTACTTAATACTTCAACTACGGGTGAAGATTTTTCCTAGGGTTTCGCTTTTAGTGATCGAGGAAAGTATAATGGTATTTTCTGGGCTTGTATAAGTGTAACCTTGGGAATACTACAAGGTATTTGGGCCAAGGTATTTGGGCCAAGGTATTTGGACATAACAACAATACTAGGAGAGTATTTCTATACCACAACAAGGGGTATTTATACGAGACAACTAGGCTAGTGGGGTACCCCTGGCTAGGGCACCACAAAGGGAGGGAAGCTCTCGCCAAGCTCTCAAAGGGGGAGGACTTTTGGACGATTTCAAGACAAGAGGAGGAGTATTTGAGACTTAGATAGATTGCTCAATTTTTGATGAAGAAAGTTCATCAACTAGAGGGTATTTATAGGTCAAGTGAAGGCCAACCAATGGCCAAGATGAAGAGTGTGGTGCAAGTGTAGGGCTAGATTTCCACCATGTGTACCTTATCCATCTACCACACCAACTTGCACAAATATCCTACCTACCACATGCCCCTTTCGCCAAGCTTTCACGCCACCACTTCCAATGCGAGGTGACACTTGTCACCCTCCCGTTGGTCCAAAATGTTTCGCCTCTCGTAAAAATCCGCAAAAATTAGAAATGACATAGCGAATTTTCCTACGAAAGTGTGGAAACGTTTCGTCGAAAAACGACTCCAATCGGGTGTTGTGTACAAATTTCAAACTAGCCAACCTTTAGGCTTAAATTATTATACGACGCCTCACGCATACTGCGAAATACGGTATAACATTCTCCTCCTTAGAAACATTCGTCCCGAATGTTCCTTCTCAAACAGATAACGAAAGTTCCTTCAACAAGTTGTCAAAGCCACACCGCCACGTAATAACACACGCTCTTCTTCTCTTCTTACTCGTCGTGCCTCGCCGAACACTTGAACTCTTCTAGTATACGTACCACACTTCAGTCATCGCTTTAGTTCCAAAACTTTGGAGTCACTACCTCCCACTTGGTCATCTTACTAACCGGAAGCTGCCTTGAGGCCATTCCCGGCGTTTACGATCCGCTTCCGGTCGAACATAAACACGAAATCATACGACGGCCATCTAAACTGGGCCTAGCACCTCGTGACCCTACCACCGGCGGACCACCCAGAGCTGACCCTATTTTGAAACCGCCGCGGTTGGCCCTCAACATGGCCCCAACCAGATCCACTTACGCATCACGCTCTTGTTCCACGATCCGGAAAAATCTTACCTAAACAGGTCATGAAAGCTACCACTTCCATTTCACACTTCCCAGTGACTTACCCTTTTCACTAAACAGGTTTCTAAATCACTTTAGCACACACTATCCAAACATAACACTAAACACATCAACAACATCAATACATACAAAACTCTAGAGGTTAGGGATATACGAATCTACCGCTCCTCTAATCATAGGCTCACTGCAGGCGCATAGTAGAAGGCGATGAACACGCCATCGATCCGTAGGCCGAGTCATTCGCTTGCATCCTTCCTACTAGGACAGTTTCGTCACATGGCCACGACGGCCGCAGAAAACAAGCACCAAAAAAGACGACATTCCGGGATGACGTTTGCCACATCGTGCACCGAGGAAAACTCAACCCGACCGCTAGAACCCATGTATATCTGTGAACGAAGCCTTGAGCTCGACCAGGCTCCCGAATACCCCGAACGCCCCGACGATCGTGGAGGACCACTGCATCGGGCGGAGGTACATCACTAGCTCGCCTGAGGCGGTCCGCCTTGAAAGCTACCAAAGGACCTCATTGCTCGCCCTCTTCGCTGATCTCGGCCATTCCGTCGACTCTCCGTGCCTCACATCCTAGTGCATGAGCTGCGTGCGGCAATGTCCATGCCCTACTGAAGGCTACACCGAACAAGCCTCGCCAAGTACTCATCCAGCCCGTGACGTGGCGGTGTACTGCCCTCCATATCGGCTACTAACGCGGACGACGCCAATGAGTCGAACTCCATATTGTACTCCCAACCGCACGTCCGCTCGCCAGAACACCAAAAATTGCTCGCCGAGCCCTCTCATCCGCGAGGCAAGAAATGTGCAAGAAATGCCCTTGAGAACTCCCCAAACTGCCGAGCGCATGCTCACCTCGACGCTTCCCACGAATCAAACCGATCGCAGATCGCGCACCGATGCGAACCGGCGTCACCGACTTCGGTCTCCAAGCCTTGATCACTCACGATCCGTCAGAATCGCCGGATGAACTCGTGGATCATCCTCGAGCCTCGACCCATAGAACTCGCGGCCGCGGCTCGAAAGTCCCGTAGCCTCAAACTATCTCGCCGGGGTGAACTACGGTGCTACGGGCCGGAATCGCATCCAACCTATCTCATATTCGCCACGACCGCCAAGAATCGGGCCATCTCCTTGTACCCATCTCATCTCGCTCCGTGCCGTGGACCGAGGCTCGTGTATCAGGTCTCAGCAGCCACCGCCGCGCTCTAAACTCACTGGCGGCGTCACGAAACCCGCCGCCGGGCACTGCTCGTCTCGATCGGCTCGCGCCTTGCTCTCAGATCCCACTAGCAGCTTCTCGCCGCTTTGCTCGTCTGGTTCAGGGTTTTACGCGAGGCATAATCGTAAAAATGAAATACGTCGAGGGTACAACTTATCACACGGCCAAGGCACGATCTCGTAATGAGAAGAAATGGAAACCAATCCTAAATGTCCTATAGCCTCTCGATTATAGATGTGGTGCACAACACACCGATAATCAAGACTCTACTAGACACGGTTCAGACACTTTCCGAGGATTAATCGCTCGATACCACTATGTCACACCCCGAATCGCCCGTGATCGTGCCTTACCGGCACCCTAGTGACACAACATCGAGAAAATCAGGAAAATAAAACTTTAAACATGAAATGAGACATGATAATAAAACAGTCAACCAAACGGTTACCTTCCAATGATATACATATTACAACTTTTTCAAAACGAGCAGCTTTAATCCTTTACAAAACTCCGCCCACACAAAGGCTGCACTTAAGATTTACAACAACTATGACGGACAGGGCCCCGCCATACCTCGAATGTACAAGAACCTACAACTCAGTGGAACACATACCAAAAGATAAGCCTCAAGGAACGAGCTTCCCAATATGTCGAAAGGTGATCCTTGAGCGGATCGACACCAATGTACTTCTACGGCAGATGAACGCAGCCCGAAGGAGGTCGAGACAACAGTACCAAGTATGTGAAACAAGAAAAGATCAGAAATGAAATCATAATAGTCTATATAAAGCAGAGACATGTATGATAACGGATGAAATACGTGACCTCGCCATCTCGTGACTCGTAAAATCGATGTGATACGTGACTCGCCATCTCGTGGACTCGGTGTAATATCGATGAAATACGTGACTCGCCATCTCGTGGGACTCGGTGTAATATCAAATGGAATACGTGCTCGCCATCTCGTGGACTCTGTATAATCAAATGGAATACGTGCCCGCCCATCTCGTGGGACTCGGTGTAGAATCGCTCATAACAAATCAACCTACTCCATCGAGACGCCAGAACACGTAAATACCACACTTGCACAACAAGGGCTATCATCACAAGCATAGGCAAGTTTCACAACAACAAGCATAGGCAAGTTTCACAACAACAAGCATAGGCAAGTTTCACAACAACAAGCATAGGCAAGTTTCACACAACTCAAAGTACTTTCATTTTATGCCAAAGTCCGGTTTTAACTCTAAAGTACTACGACGTTAAATACCTTTTAAGAGATCCGCTTTTTCACCTAAGTCACACAATACCCGTAGTATTAGAATGACCAACCCACATTCCTTTTCAAAAGTCAAGTAACAACATTCTTTCCTAAGTTCCCGCTTGCCTAGTTTCAATTACTTAAGCTTCTCATTTTCAAATGGTTTCATAGTTCATAAACTTAATCACTTGATTCCTTTAGAACGATTGAGTAATATATATCTTACGTGAGAGTAGGTTATTCTGTTTACAACATTCTTATTACAGCAGCCATGATCTAGAAAATGTAATATCATTTTGTCTCATCTTAGTTTCTATGCAGATGGAGGTTTCTACTGGTTTTAATACAAGACTTCATTTATTCAATACATTTTCCTTTTATTAACGCTGCAGTGGTTTGTCGATACACATTCTAATTTCCGAAATCAGTAAAACATTATCCCTTTAAATAAAACCAAGTACTCATTACTCACGAATGAGGTTTCACATAAACATCCACATTAAAACAAATAAGTTAAGTCTCTTATCTTATAAGATCAAGTCTCTTAACTTCTAACATCAGTAAACCATTTTCTTTACCTCTCTTAAGACATTATACCTAACTCCCATAAAGCTAGTATAATTCTTTTAAAACCTTTAAAACCAAGTGTTACTCTCCCTTCAAAACGATTTATAAATCTTTTGAAATACATCAAGTTCTTTATTATAACAAGCCGCTTATAATTCACATCGCTTACCTTTAAAACCACAAAGTATTTTCTTACCTACATAAAGTCATTATAACCAACTTCCCATAAAGCCGTTATAACACTTTATGTTTCAAACTAATCAAATACATTAAACACATGTACGTCTACCGCACTACATAGTTACACACATATCATGCTAGAAGAGATAGGAAGAGGTTCACATACCTCACGACATTATCGACAATAAGCAAAAGCTCCAAGTACTATAACCTTGCTAGCCCTTTCCACTCTCGAGTAGAATACGCTACTCTTAGTACTTTCACCTATAAAGGCCACAAACGTCTATTAAATCTTAAACACAAGTTTTCATCTTTCTATGAAAATTCGAAGACTCTCCCCGCAGCGTTAATCTCTCCTCTATCAGGCCGCTACCAAGCCAACCGTGGGGTTTGCACGCCTAACCGGACGTGTACAATTCTACTTCACAAGAATGCTACACAAGTCTCATCTGAATACACCCTATGTGATTACTGTCATTCTCTTATTTAAATTGAGCTTAAGTCGCAAGACATTGCTGTAAGTATTATTCAGCTTAAGTCAAAAGACATTGCCGCACAATTATAACGTTCAGTTCTATATATAGTATACTTCAACTATATATTCCTACAACATGTAATTCCCAATTACAATAGAAGGTCATGAGTGTTTACCTCGATAAGCCCAAAATTATCCGAGATAAAAGTCGATCTGAGCAAGGTTTAGCTCCTACTCCGTGCGCTCCAAAATGCTCCAAGAAACCCTTAGAAGTGTCTACACAACTTCTACTTAATACTTCAACTACGGTGAAGATTTTTCCCTAGGGTTTCGCTTTTAGTGACCGAGGAAAGTATAATGGTATTTTCTGGCTTGTATAAGTGTAACCTTGGGAATACTACAAGGTATTTGGGCCAAGGTATTTGGACATAACAACAATACTAGAGAGAGTATTTCTATACCACAACAAGGGTATTTATACGAGACAACTAGGCTGTGGGTACCTCGGCTAGGGCACCACAAAGGGAGGAAGCTCTCGCCAAGCTCTCAAAGGGGGAGGACTTTTGGACGATTTCAAGACAAGAGGAGGAGTATTTGAGACTTAGATAGATTGCTCAATTTTTGGATGAAGAAAGTTCATCAACTAGAGGGGTATTTATAGGTCAAGTGAAGGCCAACCAATGGCCAAGATGAAGACAAGTGTGGTGCAAGTGTAGGGCTAGATTTCCACCATGTGTACCTTATCCATCTACCACACCAACTTGCACAAATATCCTACCTACCACATGCCCCTTTCGCCAAGCTTTACCGCCACCACTTCCAATGTGAGGGTGACACTTGTCACCCTCCCGTTGGTCCAAAATGTTTCGCCTCTCTAAAAATCCGCAAAAATTAGAAATGACATAGCCGGAATTTTCCCTACGAAAGTCGTGGAAACGCTTTCGAAAAACGACTCCAATCGGGTGTTGTGTACAAATTTCGAAACTAGCCAACCTTTAGGCTTAAATTATTATACGTACGCCCTCACGTACATACTCTGGAAATACGGGGTATAACAATATCTGAGGGGTAAATCCCCAAGATAGTTATACCACATGTTTTCGTGGATTTGCTACCCACGATGCGAGGAATACCTCATGCGAGTCCTTATGGGCTTATGCGGGTGAAATAGTCCCATGCGGGCGGATACACTATGCGAGGAATACCTCACGGGTCCACACGACTATGCAGTGAAATAGTCCCGTGAGTAGGATTGCTTAATGACACCGCGCGGGTGGTCCCGCTTGATCGCGAGCTTCCTATTTTTATGTTGTAAGTATACTTTTGATTACTCTCATTGTTAGTAAGGCACTATGTACTGTTAATTGAGTTATCATACCTGTCTCCAGTTTTATTATAGACTTATGATTTCATTACAGTACTTTCAGTTTCACATATTTGGTACATGTTGCATCGACTCTTCGGTGCCGCGTCACGCCGCAGTAGAGTCTGTTCGATCCTCGCTTTTAGGATCACTGTTCAGCTGTTGAGAAGCTCCTTTATTCCGGAGGCTTATCCCTGGTATTGTCGGTCGTTGTACATTCAGGGGTATGGCGGGGCCCTGTCCCGCCAGAGTTGTTATTCTTAGAGGTCTGTAGTCACATTTGTGGTTTGGGTTGTAAAGAAAAATGTAATGTTTTATTGCGTATATTGTACGGAAGGTGGCCTTATCGGCTAGCCTGTTATTATTTTATGTTTAAGCATTTTATAAGTTGTGTATGTTCCGCTGCTATTCTCTGATGTATACCGAAAGGGGTGCCCAGGTAGGGCACCAGTCGCGGGCCCGGGGTCGGGTCGTGACAAAAGTGGTATCAGAGCAGTTAGTCCTCGGAAAGTGTCTACAGACCGTGTCTAGTAGAGTCTTGATTATCGGTGTGTTGTGCACCACATCTATAATCAGGAGGCTGCAGGACATTTAGGATTGGTTTCCATTCTTCTCACTCTAAGATCGTGCGATAGAGCTGTATGGTTAGGGTCGTCTCTCCCTAACAAGTTATGATTGTTTGCAGCTACGAGAAAGACAGCAGTGACCCAGGAAAGATTATGTGGATTGCGTATCCAGGTTGGTAATGTTTGTAGTTGGTATTGTGACATACAACTATGCGGATTTATGTATGAGGGTCAGACGCGTGTTGCCTAGAATGATTTTAGATTACCAGGATTTGGTAAGGACTAAATAAATACCGGGAAGGTATGAACAGTTAAGGAACTCTCATCAAAGTTTTACGTGCTAATTTAAGATAATTAGGTGATGATGAGTTGTGTGAGAATGTAATGGACCCTTAAGAGGTTATAATTAAGGGCCTAAATGGAAGACTATGTTAATAGGTTAAGCTACGTAGTAGGATTTCGAGAATGGTACGGGTGAGATCCGTATGGAGTAAGTATGGTCGTTGTGGTCAAGACAACACGATTATGGTATTACGATAAGTTTTGTACCCGTTTACGGGGGGACGAATAAGGTAGGCATGGAGCATGGAAATTGTGAGCCTAAGAACGTGATAACCACCGAGACCTTAGGTATATAAGGCCTTCTCGGGTAGTAAAAGTTAAGACAGACTAAGGAAAAGAGTTAAATACGACGCCGAGTCGGGTTGGGGACCTATTAAGGGTCGCCCCATAGCTTGAAATGAAACAGGATAAGTTGGTAGTAGTCCCGCTACGTGACAGGGTCACGAGGGTGCAAGGCCCAAGTTTAGTTAATCATTTTACGGGTTCGTGGACGTGTTCCACCGGAACCAGGTTGTGAGAGCCGGAATGGGCCTTATATTGTTTAATTTAGTAACTCCAAGAGTGGAGGCCAAAATTAGTATGGAATTTATGTACGTATGCTAGTATAAGTTTGGAAGTACGGAAAGAGTACGACCAGTGAAAAAGAGAGCAACCAAGTGTAAAGAAATGGAGCCTGAATCCATGAGGACCTTGCGTGGTGACTACACCCGTGAGTGTTGGGTGGTAGCTGAACGGTTAGTTAATAATTACCGGTAACGTTACAGTCGTTGGACCCTAGCAGACCTAGCAGAGCTGTTATGACAGACATTGAGGTCATTATGAGTACGGGCTAGTTGGCCTCTTGTTATGCCAACGTTGACTGCAGAGAGAGATTGGCTCGATTTTAGTTTTCTGGTAAGCTGATTATCCAGTGTAAAGGAAGAGAAGTGGTGGTAACCAGTGAATTATCCTTCCTTCTTTGACATCATTGTTTTTTTATAAGTCTGTGTGACTTGTTCATTTGTGGTAAATTGACGCAGGAAGTAAGTAATAATTGAATTTGAAGGAATTTATGTTAAGTGCCCTAGTAGGTACTTGGAGTTGGTTTGGTGTGGCGGTCAGGGCCACGACCTTCCGGATAATTTCAGGAAAACGTGCAAGGCAAGAATAAAATAAGTAAGAGTGCTGCCGGCGGAAGGCTGAGGGCATCTTAGGTAGATTTTGAAAATCTATACGATTAAGGTGGCGCTTGATGATTTAGATTTTGATAGAGAGATAAGTTCTCTCCCCCACGAAAAAGGACAGTTTTACGTATTATGGAGTTGTGTGTACCCATGTTGTTAGACGAAGGATAGGAGACTGGTAAGGTCTTTAGAATCGTCATGCCATAGGTTACAGTTTTAAGTAACCGTGGGAAAAGTATTGTGTTGGGGTAATTAAGAACGACGTTACGAAGTGGTCGAGGAAATGTTGTAAGGAAAAATGCAGGTAGTACGCATATATGAAACTGTACGATTATGAACCAAGATAGGAATACTTTTGCTAATAATAAGCATAAGATGAGTTATGAAGAATGATAAAGGAGAATACGACTATGGTTATGTAAGTTGCACGAAATATGATTACCCCAGACTAGTGTAAAACCATTAGTAAATAATGGGCAGTAAGAACACCTCGAGGAAAGGTGGTAGCAGCGGGTTACTACTTGGCGAGATCAAGGAAATCTCCCCTCCTAAATTATGATTGACAGGAAGTCTTAGCCATGAGGCAAGAAGAAGAATCAATTCTAAGTTGGTGACCAAGTTTGGTTGCAGCAGAGAAAGGGAAACAGGAACCATAAGTGAGATTAAGGATACCCGAATATTTCACAGGAATAAGAAAGGCTTTCGCTATTGGAAGATAAGTTGACCACGACTCTGATTCTAACCTCCCGCGAGACTAGAGGGTTAAGTTATTATGATAACACGTGGGGTGTTGGGCTAGGTTGTGTGCTGACGCAACCTGATAAGGATAGAGCCTATGTTTTCCCGAAAGTTAGGGAAGCAGGAAAGGAAATTACGCCACTTCCGATTTAGAGCTGGCGGCAGTTAAATCATGCATTGAAGATTTGGAGGCATGACGTATATGTAGACTTCATATGGATAATTGTGCAGACCACAAAAGCCTCCGGTATATCTTCAGACAGAGGCAGTAGAATTTGCGACAGCGACGGTAGTAGAGTTATTCAAGGATTGTGTTATCGATATCCTATAGCAACCGGGGAAAGCCGAGACGGTTACAGACGCTCTTAGTCATGGATCTATGTGTAGCCTGTCAGATGGGCAGCCAGATAGACTGGACGTGGTTCGTGAGATTCTTCAGTTACCGAGCCTAGGGGTTCGATTATTTGTTTCCAAGGTTAATGAAGTTTAGATCCGAGAGGTTGCCGAGTCTTCCATCGTTGAGGAGGTAAAAAGGCGACAGTATGATGATCTAGTGATGATACGGTATCGAGATACGGCTCTCCGAGAAGAGAAGAGCCTGTTTGAGTAACACCGGAGGGGGTGCTGTGAGATGAGGATAGATTGCGTGTACCCGGTACTGCAGGACTAGTCAACAGGTTTTAGGGGAAACACGCAGTGCTTATTGCTCCAATTGTACGGGGTTCCTACGTTTATGATGTCGCATGATGAGCTCGACATGATAACTTCAAGGTTTTTCGAAGGTTTTAGGAACACAGTAGTCTCTGTTGCATTACACCCTCGCATCGACGACAGACAGTATGCATTATCCAGACACCGAGGATAGGTTGCGGACCTGTGTTCTTGATTTCAGAAATAGCCGGGAGGGTTAATTGCCTCTTGTTGTGTTACGTACGATAACAGATACCCTTCCAGTAATCAGATGGCCCTGTATGAGGCCTTGTATGTAAGAAAGTTTAGATCGCCGGTTGGTTGGTTCGACGTAGGCGAGGTTCAGTTATTTGGTCCAGATTTGATTCAAGAGTGCGATAAGGCGGCTTATCCAGAAAGATTATGTAAGCTCGTAGTCGCAGGTTTCATACAGATAGCCGATGTGGACACATGGGGTTCAGCTTGACATTTTAGTATGAGTATTGTTATGTGACCTCGTATGGTATTATTGGTATGCAGGGGTTGTAAAAGAAGACTATGTCGCTATCTTTAAGTGTGACTCCCAAAGGAACATTCGGGGACAAATGTTTCTAAGGGGGGAAGAATGTTACACCCCGGAATTTCAGGATATGTTTATAAGAACGTACGTAAGAACTCAAAAATGTTAAGGTTTAAGACGAGTAAAAATTTATCGGAATTATGAAATTTGTCGGAAAATGAAATATTGCGATGAGCGGAGAGCGACACGTGTCACCCCCCTTTATGGACATGGACGAAATGTGCATGGGTGGAATGGTCATTTGACCATAATTTTATGATGATGTCTTGCAAGGCTTAGAGCTTGACAACATTGACCAAGTCAATGACCCCACTTAGCTTGATATTTAATTAAAATGCATCCAAGCCACCCATTTGTTTTAATCTTGACCCTTCCTTGTGTTATTTAAGTATACTAGTAGCAAGACTTTGTCATTCTACACTTAGAGAAAAAAATTGAAAAACTTGTTCTTGCTCTTAAGGGAGCTCACGACATTGGCATGGTTTCAAAGGGATTTTTTTTTGTTTGTTATCCAATAGGTTCCACACTTTAAACCAAGGTTTTTAAGGGTATTGTAAGGTTATCTCAATAGAAAGATCCCAGGAAAATGGTGTTTTCGTATTAGTCGCAAAGCGAAAACCTAAGGGGTTATTCAACTTTGAAGTTGGAACTTGAAGATGAGTTATTCATAAGCTTCTAAGGGTTGCTTGGAGTGGATTGGAAGGTCGAAAGGAGGAGCTAAAATTGCTAAGGATCGACTTGTGATCTTGGATCATATTTGGGCTAATTGAGGTATAACCTTCATTTTACTTTTGTAATTGAAGATTTCATGTTATGATAGGTTATAAGTGATCATGTGATATGTGTTATGGAGTTTGATAAGTGTTATGGAAATTTGGAAGCTCAAAATCCGAAAATGACATGTTGAGTCATTTGAAATTGAATTACAATTTGGTCGTTTATTAGAATCGTCGCATGTTACTTACTTGAAGATTATAGTAGTTATAATAGATTGCGACTTGATATCATGTTATGCTAACAACTTGGATTGAAATGGAAATTGGATAAGAATTGGTATTGTTGCCCAAATTGCCGAATTGACATTGTAGTTTAGACTAGTTGTTATATATTGTGGGGCGGAATTTTACATGTCTTGTTTAAGCGTGTAATCCCCTATTGTTAGCTACTTTGTTGGGCCTTAAATGTGGCGTGTTTGGTTATTGAATTCGGCCTTGAAAAAGGTGGCAAAGTATGTAGAAACAAAGGAAGTGCTGTCCGATTTTCCGTAGAATTTAGGGACTTTGCACTTGGAATATTCTATGTTTGAAACTAGAAGTTAATAGACGTACTATGGTCATTATAGGTTGACATACTACGTACGGCGAATTGGACTAGCAAGTGGATTAAATCGAAGAGGTATGTGGAACTTTCTTATCTCTTGAGCATGAATAAGTTGTAAATGTATAGTACGGTAGACGTACAAGATTTTGACAATCTAGGCCTCATTTGATATCCTTGGCTTATTTTAAGAATGTCCAAGTTGGTCGAGTTAGGAATTAACTCACTTGTTTAAATATTAAGGATATCTTGGTTTTCAAAAGTTAAGAGACTTTAAGTATGTTGAAAGTATTATTGATACTTGTTTTGTTGGAAAGTTTAAGTCTCTTGGTTATAAAGAAGTATGTAAGTTGCTAATGTATAAAGCTAGTATAACGGCTTTATGGGAAGTTGGTTATAATAGCTTTATGGAAAGTTAAAAAGAGTGGTTTACTCTAAGTAATTTAAGTATGTTAAATGACTTGAAATAACGAAAGACAAATTGATTTAAAGGCATCAATTGCTTAAGGTTTTAAAAGAAAGAAGTCACTTGATTTAGAAGCCCGAAAATGTATCTTTCTAAAAAGGTATTGTGACTTGTCTTAAAAATGTAGTTATGACTTGATACTACGGTTATTAGTATCTTGGAAGTTTTATATGAAAATGAGTCATTTTAAAAGAATAGAAATACGTAGTACTTTGGGTTAAACTCCCGAATTTATAATGACATGTTAGTGCCTTAAGTAAACTGAAATGAGAGTGTATATGAATAAGGATAATAAGAAGTTAGGGGGATTTCTTAACTTGCTTATTTATTGTATGATAAGCCGGTAGTGCTTGTGTTATGTATGATAAGCCGGTAGGGCTTATGTTATGTATGATGGCCAGTTGAGATAGGGTAAGAGTATGTCTGAGGGGTAAATCCCCAAGATAGTTATACCACCTGCTTCAGGGTAAGAGTATAATTGAGGGGTGAATCCCCAAGATAGTTATACCACCTGTTTCCGTGGATTTGCTACCCACGATGCGAGGAATACCTCATGCGAGTCCTTATGGGCTTACGCGGTGAAATAGTCCCGTGCAGCGGATAACCTATGCGAGGAATACCTCATGCGGTCCACACGACTATGCAGTGAAATAGTCCTGGTGAGTAGGATTGCTTAATGACATCGCGGGCGGGTCCTGCTTTGATCGCGAGCTTCCTATTTTTATGTTGTAAGTATACTTTTGATTACTCTCATTGTTAGTAAGGCACTATGTACTGTTAATTGAGTTATCATACCTGTCTCCAGTTTTATTATAGACTTATGATTTCATTACAAGATTTCAGCCACATATTTGATACATGTTGTCTCGACTCCTTCGGGCCGCTCACGCCGCAGTAGAGTACAGTTCTTGATCCGCTTTTAGGATCACTGTTCAGTTGAGAAACTCCTTTATTCGGAGGCTTATCCTGGTATTGTCTGGCCGTTGTACATTCGGGGTACGGGGCCTTGTCCTCCGTAGTTGTTATTCTTAGAGGTCTGTAGTCACATTTGTGGTTTGGGTTGTAAAGAAAAAAAAATGTACTATTTTATTGTGTATATTGTACGGAAGGTGGCCTTATCGGCTAGCCTGTTATTATTTTATGTTTAAGCATTTTATAAGTTGTGTATGTTCATTGCTATTCTCACGATATACGGAAAGGGTGCCTGTAGGCACGATCGCCGCCATGGGTCAGGTCGTGACATAGACGTCCCTCCATAAAGGGCCGGATTATGTTATGCAAGGTAAGTAAGTTATATGGAAATGAACTTGACGGTTTTTCCTGAGCATGTACGTAAGAATGTGACTATAACTTTTATGTAAAAATGGGAAAAGATAATAAGGTACGATTAAGTTCACGAGATGGTAATGACACGGTAGAATCTGGTATTTACCCTTTTTATACTTGCCTCGTCATTCTTTTGTACGCTTATGATTTGTTTATCGCACTTATTTCACGTTCCATATTCAACTGTTGTTATCGACTTCTTCGGGCCGCTCATGTCCGCAGTTTAGGTATTACGATTGTGGATCCGCGAGCTTAGGATCCTGGTTCAGAATTTGAGATGGCTCCAATGTTCCGGAGCTTGTCGTCATGGTTATGTATATTCAGGGGTACGGCGGGGCCTTGTCCCGTCATAGTATTTGTTCAAATCTTAGAGGTCTGTATTCATCTGTGGGCTGGACTGACTAGAGTTTTTTTTTACATTGTTAAACAGTGTAGACCCTTTCGGGTAATTTTTATGTTATGACCGCCTTATCGGCTTGGCCTTAGTTTTTGATAAAAGAAAAAAAAGAGTGTTATTTATCTTCCGCAGTTTGTTATGTTGTATGATTAGAAGGGTGCCTAGGTAGGGCACCAGTCGCGGCCGGGGTCGGGTCGTGACAAAAGTGGTATCAGAGCAGTTAGTCCTTGGAAAGGGTCTACAGACCGTGTCTAGTAGAGTCTTGATTATCGGTGTGTTGTGCACCACATCTATAATCAGGAGGCTGCAGGACATTTAGGATAGGTTTCCATTCTTCTCACTCTGAGATCGTGCGATAGAGCTGTGTTGTTAGGGTCGTCTCTCCCTAACGAGTTATGTTGATTGCAGCTACGAGAAAGGCAGCAGTGACCCAGGAAGGACTATGTGTATTGCGTATCCAGGTTGGTAATGATTGTAGTATAGTTGGTATTGGACATACAACTATACGGAATTATGTATGAGGGTCAGACGCGTGTTGCCTAGAATGATTGTAGATTACCAAGAGTTGGTAAAGACTAACTAGATACCGGGAATGTATGGAACAGTTAATGAATTCTCGCCAAGGTCTTATGTTTTATTTTGGGATAATTGGGAAAGGATGAACCGTCGATAAGCGGTGGACCCTTAAGAAGTCATGTTAAGAAACTTAATGGAATGTCGTGTTAATAGATTAAGCTATGTGGTATGCGTAAGAGGATTGTACGGATGAGATCTGTATAGAGTAAGTAAGGGTTGTTGTGATCAAGACGACACAATTATGGTATTATGAGAAGTTTTTGTACCCGTTTACTGGGGGACTGGTAAGGTAGGCTTGGAGCATGGAAATTGCGAGCCTAAGAATATTGATGACCGCTGAGACCTTAGATGTACAAGGTCTTCTCGGGTAGAAAGATTTATTATAGACCAAGAATAAGAGTTAAGTGCGACGGTGGGACGGGGTGAGGACCTATTGCGGGTCGCCCCATAGCCTGAAATGGAGTGGGATCAGTTGGTAGTAGTTCCGCTACGTGACAGGGTCACGAGGGTGCAAGGCCCAAGTCTAGTTAATTGTTTTACGGGTTCGTGGACGCGTTCCACCGGAACCAGGTTGTGAAAGCCGGAGATGGCCTTATGTTGTTTAAAATAGTGACTCCAAAAGATTGGGGGCCAGAATCGGTATGGAAGTTATGTATGTATGCTAGTATGAATTGGAAGTACGGAAAAAGTACGACCAGTAAGGAAGATGACAACCAAGTGTAAAGGAATAGAGCCTGAATCCATAAGAACCTTTCGAGGTAACTACACCCGTGAGTGTTTGGGGTGGTAGGCGAAATGTATATGAGATTTTCGGTGATGATCTGATCGTCATGTCACGCCCAACCTCAAGCCTGGACTGGTGCCCTACCTGGGCACCCTTCTACCATAACAACTAAGTAAACTGCGGAAATTAAATAACACCTCATTTTTTTTTTCAAAACCAACATACGTACAAGGGCAAAGACGACAAGGCTGCCATAATATACATAATCAAAAGACACTACACTGTAGATGAGTCCAATCCCACATATGAATACAGACCTCTAAGAGTTATACTGAACTATGATGGGACAAGGCCCCGTACCATAATCTGTATAAAAGCACATCTTGAAGGATCTATACCAAAAAGATAAACTCCTGAACAAAGGGAGCTATCCAAAAACTCTGAGCAGGGTCCTACACCTGCAGATCATCAAACTGCGTACCTAAACCTGCGGCATGAACGCAGCCCCCCGAAGGAGGTCAGTACGAAGAATGTACCAAGTATGTTAAATAGTAAGTCTTCAGAATGAAATCATAATCCTAAACAAACAGAGACATGTATGATAGCCAACCTACGATTACAATACATAAGCAGTCATATCAAGTCAGGGACGCATGCCCTCAAAGTCATTACTAAAATATAACCATGGGTCTCACGCCCATAATATCAATCATGCTCGTGGAATCCTTCCTCACTGCCGGACATAGCAACATGAAAGACCGGACGTACTACCTCCTAAGTCGGACGGCAATGCTAACCGATATGCAACTTGGCCTATTTTCCAAATGATCTGCAAAGGCCCAAAGTAACTCGGGCTAAGTTTCCTCTGTTTTCCAAAACTCGTCACACCCTTTCCGGGTGGTACCTTCAAGAAGACCCACCGTCAACCTGCACTCCAAGCGTCGTTGCCGATTATCCGCACGACTTCTGTTGACTCTGAGCTGCCAATAACCTCTTCTGGATAAGCTTCACCCTATCCGCATCCTGCTGAAACAAGTATGAACCAACTATCTGAACCTTGCCAACATCGAACCAATCGACCGACAACTTACACTTCCGCCCCTACAAGGCTTCATAAGGCGACACCCGAATGCTGAAATGGTAGCTATAAAACACTCCCTCAATAGGAGACAACAATCCTCACAGCTACCCCCGAAATCCACATACTGGCCCGAGGGCGAATGCGTCTTTGAGACTCACTTTGAGTTCCTAACCTTGCACAGTAAAACTTCCGTAAAAAGAAATAGCCGTAACTGGCTCCATCTGTCACATAAGGTGAAAGTAGGCACCTCGTGCAGCCTTACAACCTTCCTGATATAACATCTCGCATAACCCTCTGCCGAGTAAACGGTCTTGACTGAAAGACAAGATGGACTGACCTCATCGGCCCGACTACTGGTCGAACGCAACCGCGAATTCGTACGATGGTTAACTAAACTTGGGCCTAACACCCTCGTGAGCCTACCACCTGGAGGGACCACCCCGAACTGACCCCACCATAAAACAGGCCGCGGGTTGACCCGCGATCGGTCCCCAACCCGACCCGCCATTGCGCAAAAACACTTGTTCCCCGACCCGGAACAATCTCACTAATCAACTCACGAAAACCTAGTGGTCTTCTTAGCTCAACTACCCTCTTTCATATCATACCACTCAGGGACTTATCACACAAGTATATCTCACGTGCACTATGCACTCCGATAAGGGTCAAACATAAAAATACATCTTTTACTCGAGATGGCCTTACCTCTAAGGTCTCCACGTGTAAAACTCTAAGGCTCACACTTTCTCTATCCCCCAATCTTACCCGGTTAACTAACCATGATTTCTAATCACAATTACACAATGTTATCTGAACATAACACTTAAGATATACTCATCTTATCACACTAATCTCTAGAGGGTTCAAGGATATACATGTATCTACCGCTTCACTTCCCCTTTGTCGTTCTAATCAATCTCGCTTGCAGGCTTATAGCCAGTAGGAAGGTGATTAACTAGCCACCGATCCCGGCGTCGAGTCTCTACATCCGTGCTACCTTTAGTCGGACAATTTCTCGCAAATGGCTCGCCTGGCCGCAAGCATAACAAGCACCAACAAAGGCGACATTCCCGAGGCGACGCCACATCGCTGTGAATCGAGAAACAATCAATACCGGCCGGAACCTACATGTATTTGTGAACCCGAAGCCCTAGAGCTCTGACCAACTCCGGCATACTCTGAACGTCCTGAACCCCGCGAGGACCACTGCTTCGCGGAGGCGCATAACTGGGCTTGAGAAGGTCCGCCTCGAAAGTTACGGAGGATCCCGCCGATCGGGCCTCTTCTTGCCCTTGATTAATCTGCCGATCCCACGCTTTCGCCGCTGCGTATAAGCCCGCACGTGCCATGCTCAAGCTCGATTGAAGAGCTACTTTACACAACCTCTCTTAGATAGTCATCAAGACCCGTGATAAATCGGCATAAAATACTGTTGCTAAATTCCTAGCTAGTAACAGGCGTCTCTTTGCAATCCATACTTTCGCCATCGGGTCGCGAACCGGGTTCAAATATTATGGCCGCAGAGGGAATCGCCGCCGCTTATGCTAAACTCATTGGCCGCGACGCCGCAGAACTCCCCGAATGAAGCACCACGGTGTTGATTGGGCTGTGCCTCGTAATTCCTCTGTTTACTCGCAGCCTCCGCCGCTTTGCCGCCTTCGGGCGGGTTTTACGCGGAGGCATAGCGGTAAGGAAAAGAAATACGTTAGAGGGTCCAACTTATAACACGCCTCTAAGGCACGATCTCGAGTGAGAAGAATGAAACCAATCCTAAATATCCTATAGCCTCGACATTATTGGTGGTGCACAACACACCGATAATCAAGACTCTACTAGATACGGCTCAGAGACACTTTCCGAGGATTAATCGCTCGATACCACTTTTGTCACGACTAACCTGCTCGTGGATCGTGCCTACCCCGCACCCAAGTAGACATACATCGAGTAATGTTGGAATATAAAACAAGACATGAAACCAATGTAAAAGAGACACAGTTTATCAAATAAAAGAGTGCCCTTCGGCAAGTATATAAATATCTCAAGAATGAACAGTTACATCCCAACTTTACAACAGGACTACGATTCTCTAAGAGTTTTACAACACCAACGACGGGACAGGGCCCCGCCATACCCCTGAATGTAAGTACCTACAACAACAGGGGGCTATACCAAAGATAAGCCTCCGGAGAAACGGAGCTTCCCAAAACGCTGAACTGTGATCCTAAGAGCGAGGATCGACGACTGGTGTACCTCTACCTGCGGCATGAACGCAGCCCAGAAGCGAGGTCAAGATAACGGTACCAAGTATGTGAAATCAAAAATATCAGAATAAAATCATAGTAGTCGATATAAAGCAGGAGACATGTATGATAACCAAACTACAGTTCACAATAAATAAGCAGTCATGTCAAGTCAGGGACTCACGCCCTCAAAGTCATCAATCATGCCCGTGGAATACCTTCCTCACTGCCGGCAGTCTATGATATAAAAGCACCAAGGAATACACATGAACACCAGGTCCCACCTGTGTCATAATAAAACCGTACGGTAAGTAAATCACGAAGCGCATAGCCGACTACTAAAACCCACGCACCAACAATGCTATAAAACTATATCACGGGTCTTTCTGCACCGCACTACATGATCGGCCGCCACTCGCCTCGTATCAATGCGCGTCTAGTCCGAGCATACCGCCGCTCCAAGATAGGCCACACATAGGCCCGCATGAGGTATTCTCGTCGGGGCAGCTAACCCCTGACACTCCTCGACTCCCGCGGTCCGCATAGTCTCATAGACCGCGTAGTCACATGCATCGCATAGTGGCATCCCCTACATCGGATAAAACACCGAATGATCAATCACGAGCATACCGCGCCCGAATAGTCACACAGACCGCATAGGCCGTATAGACCGCGTCGGGTGGCAAGCCTTCAGATATCAAGTCAAGGGGTATGTGATAATATAATAAAGACAACGGCTTATCGTTAATCAACATAAGCACGCAAGTGGAAACCCCTTTACACAAACATCATAAGACACTAACACACGTAGATCATAACATGATTACTTATCAAACCAATCAAGAAAGTATTACAAGGCTATCACAAACCAACATAGTCAAGTTATTCACCCAAGGTACTTTCTATTTTATGACAACAAGTTCGGGTTTTAACCCCAAAGTACTTCATACATTAATTCTTTAAAAGATCCGCTTTTCACAAAGCTACACGATACCCGTAGTATCAAAAATAGAGTGACTATCTTTTAAGTAACCCAAACAGCTTTCCTTATTAATATCAAGTAACAACATTCTTTCCAAACGCCCAAGTTTGCCTAAGTTCAATTACTCGAGTCTTTTATTTTCGAAAGGTTTCAGAGTTCATAGTTTTAATCACTTACTAATATAATTCTCCTTTAAAACAATTTGAGAAACATATGCCTTATGTGTGAGTAGGTTATTCTTGTTCATAACAATCTTATTAGAGCAACCATGATCTAGGAAATGTAATATCATTTTGTCTCATCTTAGCTTATGCATATGGAGGTTTCATCGGTTTTAATAATACTTTATTAGTCAATACATTTCTTTATAAGCGCTGCAGTGGTTAGCTCGATACTTATTCGATTTCCAAATCAAGAAACATTATTCCTTTAAAACCAAGTACTCATTACTCACGAACGAGGTTTCACACTTTTAACAAAATTCATTAATTCAATTAAGTCAAGTCTCTTATCTTTTAAGATCAAGTCTCTTAACTTCTAAAATCAATAAACCATTCTTTTTATCTCTCTTAAGTCGTTATACCTAACTTCCCATAAAGCTAGTATAACTCTTAAGCTTTTAAAACCAAGTATTACTCTTCTTTCAAAAAGGTTTCTTAATTCTTTTGAAATACTTCAAGATTCTTATTATTTAGGCTTAAGTCAAAAGACATTGCCGTAAAACTACGTTCAGTTAACACACATACGTCTACCGTACTATATATATATTCTTTTTAAAATATCATGCTCAAGAGGATAGGAAGAATCACATACCTCGCGACGATTATCGACTATTAGCAAAACGCTCCACGGCTATAACCCGGCTAGCCTTGTCCACCTTTCAAGTAGTACATGCTACTCGCAGATCATTCAACCTATAAAGGTTATATAAGTCTATCAACTTCTAGACTACTCTGTAGAATATTCTTTTGATGTGATTTCAGTTTAACTCTCTTCTGTAATATCCTTCTATTACAGTTCAATTCTCTTCTATGAATCACATATTCATTTCTATACAACTACGATGTAATTTCCAATTACAATAGAAGGATAGGATTAATTACCTCGGTAAGCCCAAAATTATCCAAGTTTTAATGCCGATCCCGAGCAACGCTTAGCTCCTACCCGGTGCTCCAACCCGCCCAAACAACCCTTAGAAGTTCTACAAAACTTCTTCTTAATACTTCAACCAACGTGAAGATTTTCCTAGGGTTTCATTTAGTGACCGAAGGAAAGTATAATAGTATTTCCGGGCTTTTAGTATGTGGATAACCTTGGAATACTACAAGGTATTCGGGCCAAGGTATTTTGGAATAATAACTATACTTGGAGAATACTTTTCTACCAAGGGGGTAGTATTTTACTGACAACAACCCAAGAGGGGTGTGTGTCTCGCCAACACCACTAGGAAGGAGGTGTTTCGCCAACGGCCTCACAAAGGGGGAGGGGTTTCGCCAGCACAACTAGGAAGGGGGAGGAAGGGATTTCAAGACTTAGAAATGATTTAAGGGATGAAGAAAACCTTCAAGTTAGGGGGGTATTTATAGGGAAATCAATGGCCAAGATCAAGCCAAGTGGTAGGCAAGTGTAGGGTGAGGATTCATCCATGTGTACCTTATCCAACTACCACACAAAATATCACAAATATCCTACCTACTCCAAGACTTCCAAATCGTCCAAAAGACGCCCACACATCCGCCAATTAGAGGGTGAAAAGTGTCGCCCTCTCGTTGGTCCAAAATATTTTATCTCTCGGAAAAATCCGCAAAAATAATAAATGACATAGCCGTATTTTTCCCTTCGCAAGTTTTGTAAAACGTTTCGTCGAAAAACGATTCTTTTCGGTAGTTGTGAACAAAATTTCGTCCTTGCCTAACTTTAAGGCTCAAACTTTTCTACGTACGTCCTCACGTACACACTCTGGAAATACGGGGTATAACAATACAACTTACAATTTAAACATCAAAGTACAATCAAGGAAGTAAATAGAACAAATTCTATTTTAGGCAATCCAAATACAACCAAGGAATGGATCATTTAAGGAGTAGGACATACTTTCTTATCTTAAGGAATCATGCTAGAAGAGGAGATAGTTCACATACCTTTTCGGCTAAATCCACAAGCTAAGCCGAATACGCCGTACGTAGAATTGTCAACCTATAATGGTCACAACATGACTATCAATTTCTATTCTCTAACGAGAATAATACTAAGTAAGCGGTCTCTTATTCTACGGAAAATCGGCAAAGACCTCCTTTGTTTCTACATACTTTGCCACCTTTTTCAAGGCCGAATACAATAACCAAACATGCCACATTTAAGGCTCAACACAACAACCAACCAAAGGGGATTACACGCCTTACAATACGTGTAAAATTCCGCCCCACAATTAATACCAAGTAGTTTAAAATCCAAGCCATTCTCGGCCAACTTATAACCAATCCTAAGTCCTTTCCAATTATTTTTCAATCCAAGTTCTTAGGTCAAACATGTTATATAGTCATAGACAACTTCAACAACTACAATTTCCTTCTTTATACAACATGCGACGACTTAAACTAATAATCAACTTGAATTGTAATCTTAAGGGCTAAACATGCTAGTTTTCGGATTAGGGTTCCAATAGCCAATACACTTATTAAACTTCATACTAAACATCTCATGCTTGCTAATATCTATAACTACAATTATAAGTAAACTTTAATTGCTAAAACGACAAGATTTATACCTTGATAAGCCCTTAAAATTTCCAAGATTCAAAGTCGCTCCTTAGCAATTCTTAGCTCCTTTCCTTTATGCTCCAATCCGCTATTTGAAGCCTTTAGAAGTTCACAACCAACTTCTCTTCCATTTCCAATCCAAAACTAGGAAAACTACTTAGGTTTTCGCCTTGCACTAACGTGAAAACGCTGCTTTTTCCAAATATTTCTATTGAGATATCCTTACATTACCCTTAGGGACCTCGGGTTTAAGTCTGTGAATAATGGATCAAAACTACAAAATTTTTGTGGAAAGCTAGGTGAACCCGAGAGCCATATCTCAAGAACAAGGCCTCTAATTTTTCTAAGTGTTGGAAGAGCTTGTCTTGCACTAGTGTAGCATTTATAACACAATGGAGGGCTTAGATTAAAACACTTGTGGGCTAGGATGAAGAATAATTAATCTTAAGCCAAGTGGATGTCGACAAGTCAACAATCTCAAGCTTCAAGACTTATCTTCCTTGATGGTCAATGACCATTTTACCCTTACTATAATTCGCCCAAGACCATATGTGGGTGCCACGTGTCACCCTCTCATTCGCCCATAAAATTAGTAACCTCGGCCCCACAAAACGAAAATTTCTGTGGGCCCCACGTGACCAAATCCGAAAAGTAAATTTCCATAATGTTAATAAGTTACATACTCTTCAAATAATGCATTTTGAGAATCCAATTCTCAACAACTAACATTTTTCCTTTCCGACGCTCGAAGATTTTCCGTCTGAAAAACAATTCTTCCTTTCGTACTCAATTTCCAAGTCTTGTTTCCTTACATACATTCTCTTATACATGTCTGGACTTACGGGGTGTAACATTCTTCCCCCCTTAGAAACATTCGTCCCCGAATGTTCTTAGTCGGTTTTCAATCTATACAAACTCCGGCATAATCTCTTAACCAAGCCTATCAATCAATATTCCACAAGACCAACGATGCCACACATGGCCATCACATAACAAACGTAGACATAACAATGGAATTTCCTTCTGCGGTCCCTTCTCCCAAAACTCGGGGTTACATTTTCTAAAACACGGGATCCTTAAAGGTTCCTTTATTTTCTTACTTGTCATACTCTCTTGTACTTCCAAACTTATTTCGTACACGTACAAAATTTCAAATATTGTTTCTGTTCTCCAATCCTTGGAGTTACTATCCAAACTTGGCCATCATGCTACTTGAATTTCCGCTAAGGCTCTTCTCGGCCCTCACGACCTGGTACTGGTGGAACGCGTCCACGAACTCGTACAACGATTAACTAAACTTGGGCCTTGTATCCTCGTGACCCCATCATATCGCGGGACCATATCTAATTGACATCACCCCATTCCATACTATCGGTTGACCCGAAATGAGTCCATAACCCGACTCATCGTCACACTTAACTTCTCATTCTTAGTCTGAAATAAATCTTTCTCTTATCTCAAGGTACTTCTCACCCTATCCCCCTATTCACTAGAGGTTCATCACATAAGCCGAAGTATTTCTACCGTACATTCTTCCCTATTGGTCTTTACACTGTTACGGGATAATTACCACTTGTGAACTCTACACAACTATAGTCTCAGTTAACTTACCATTCTTGTCAACATTCTTAACTTTTCACTTTACTAATCAAAGTATTCCTACCTCTGGGGGTACTATCACTTACAACTGCTAGCAACAAAGGGAAAACATATACGCTAGGGTAACATCTGAATCTATCAATGCACGTATGATTCAAAAGAATCGAAATATACCTGTAACCCCATGCGATGTCGCCTCCTGATCCTGCCCCGTAGTCACGTCATCTCTGCGATTCGAAGGACCGCGGTAACTATAACTCCACTCGACTCTACCACTACCGGATGACATCCAACACTCGCCAGGGGACGCAAACATGGAGGAAAGTGGAACCAACTACGCCTCATAGTCGAGCCACCACGGTGCTCTTTCTAACAGACATTCATACACCAGGTCTTGACGGTCACAATAATAACAAACACTGTGCTATGACGACATTTCCCATATGACACTTACTACATCTAAACACCGAGGAATAAGTGGCCTCGATCGAGAAAATCCTCGCTCCTTCCTCGAAAACTTCGACCGAGCTTGGACCGCTCCTAAATACCTTGTGGAGTCCAATCTCCCACCGTGAGCTGCGGGGTATGTACCGGGTTGGCTCGATGAATATCTCACTGCCGAGCCGCCGTTTAAAAACTCACCGATAACCAACCGCCTAGTCCTCTTACGCCGATTTCCGCTGCTCTCTACCCTTTGTACACTGCCTGCATCGACCGAATAACCTCCTGGCCGATGAAATCAGAGCACCACTATCTTGGTTAATAACATAATCGCTTCCTCATGACCCTATAGTCTTCTCCTAACCGAGAAACCGGAGGCTCGTGCCGGGCCTCAAAACCCGGCGCAAGAACTCGCCGATCATGCACAATATCCAGATACCCCGGGCATAAGCCCTATCAACTCTCTCGAGTCCGACTAGTAGCTCGCTACTCCTTTGCCCTTCTCGGGCGGCTGCTTTCTCCTCGAGGCATAATTGTAACACAAAATACGCGAGAGGAATTATCTTACTAACACAACTCTATGGCACGATCTCAGAGTGAGAAGAATAGAAACTAACTCCTAAATGTCCCTGTAGCCTCCTGCATGGGTGGCGCGCAACACACCGATAATCAAGACTCTACTAGACACGGCCTCAGACATTCCGAGGACCGATCGCTGATACCACTGTCACGCCCGACCTCGCTGCGGATCGGTGCCCTACCCGGCACCCTTCTACCTTAACAACTAAGTAAATCATGGAAATTAAATAACACCTCATTTTTTTTTTCAAAACCAACATACGCATAAGGCAAAGCCGACAAGGCCGCCATAATATACATAATCAAAAGACACTACACCGCATACGAGTCCAATCCCACATATGAATATTGCACTTAAGAGTTATATCGAACTATGACGGACAAGGCCCCGCTGCACCATAATCGCATAAAGCCTGCATCAAGGATCTATACCAAAAGATAAACTCAACAAAGGAGCTATCCAAAACTCGAGCAGGTCCTACACTCGCAGATCACCAAATCTGCACCTAAACTCGCAGATGAACGCAGCCTCAAGGAGGCCAAGACGTAAGAATGTACCAAGTATGTGAAATGTAATCAGAATGAAATCATAACCTAAACAAAACAGAGACATGTATGATAGCCAACCTACAAGATACAATACATAAGCATTCATATCAAGTCGTGGACGATGCCCTCAAAGTCATTACTAAAATATAACCATGGGTCTCACGCCATAATATCAATCATGCCCGTGGAATCCTTCTCACCGCCATCCATGATATAATATAACACCAATAGGCATACATGAACACCAAGTCCCACCTGTGTCCTAAAATCAGACGCCAAGTAGGAAAACGAACCACCAGATCCACCGCATCATAAAACCGACGGCAAGTACGAAGCTAACTACTGAGATTCACCAAGGCTATCAATCGACGGGGCAAGTACGAAGCTAACTACTGCATCCAAATTTGTCGCCACGAGATATGACCGGCAAGCGCGAAGCTATCTACCGAGTTTATCATACCAAATCAGGTTATAGCATCGACGGGCAAGACGAAAGCCAACTACGATTCACTCGGCTAACAATCGACGGCAAGTACGAAAGCTAACTACGGATTCACCGCTACTACTAAATCTCACGAGGCGAATCCATGGAATAAAAATATCCCACGTGGTCGCACGCCTGATCCCACATCGATAAGCACGACCACGGGTAACACAAACAACCGAATCTAACCCGCCTCGTCACATGCCTAATCCCACATCGTATAAGCATGTCCGAGTAATACAAATAATGGAAGCATACCCGTGGAATCCTACATCACCGCTTCAGACGCCCAAGTAAACTTACAACAAGACATACCGCCCTCCAACCTAGAGTCGCGCAACAGAAAAATATAATACTTGCACTCAAAGGCTATCACCAAAGACACATAGGCAAGTTCATAAAATCTTTAGACTTTCATTTTATAAACTCAAGGCACTTATAGAATAATTCTCAATTAAACAAGCCAAAGTACTACGACGCATTCTTTTCAAAAACTCCTTTTTATGTAAAACCCCAAGATACTAAAACCCGTAGTATCAAGGTGTGTCTATTTTTCAAAGTAAGTTACTACACTTTTAGAAAACTCATTTCAAAGCTTGAAATCAAGTAACTTCAAATTTTTACAATCTAGGCAACTTATGCCCATTAATCAAAATAGACAACTTTCTTAACCTTCCATAAAGCCGTTATAACCAACTTCCCATAAATCCGTTATAACCCTTTATGGTTTTAGACATATTCATTCCTTTTATAACCAAGAGACTTATACTTTTAAAACCAAGTATCACATACTTACAAATCAAGTTCTTAACTTTCAAAATACTTCAAGTCTCTTAATATTCAGAAAACAAGTTTCTTCTACTTTTAAACCTCAAGTAACTCACACCTTTAAAACAAGTTACTTCTCTTAAATCATGTCATTTATCCTCTTTTAAACCAATTAAGTAAATCACTCCTTTAACTCCCCTAAAGTCATTATAACAACCCTTAGGTTTTGGAACTAAGGCACTAGCCAAAAGGTTTGGAAACCACTTCCTTTTCAAGACTCTATGTACTTTAAGTAAAATACTTTCACTCTTAAGAATCCAAACTTCACTAAGGCAATGGATTATACAACTTACAATTTAAACATCAAAGTACAATCAAGGAAGTACATAGAACAAATTCTATTTTAGGCAATCGAAATACAACCAAGGAATGGATCATTTACGAGTAGACATACTTTCTTTATCTTAAGGAATCATGCTAGAAGAGAGATAGTTCACATACCTTTCGCTAAATCCACAAGCTAAGACGAATACGCACGTAGAATTGTCAACCTATAATGGTCACAACATGACTATCAATTTCTAGTCTCTAACGAGAATAATACTAAGTAAGTCTCTTATTCTACGAAAAATCAAAGACCTCCTTTGTTTCTACAAACTTTGCCACTTTTTTCAAGGCCGAATACAATAATCAAACATTCCACATTTAAGGCTTAACACAACAACCAACCAAAGGGGATTACACTCCTTACAATACGTGTAAAATTCCGCCCCACAATTAATACCATGTAGTTTAAAATCCAAGCCATTCTCGGCCAACTTATAACCAATCCTAAGTCCTTTCCAATTCTTTTTCAATCCAAGTTCTTAGGTCAAACATGTTATATAGTCATAGACAACTTCAACAACTACAATTTCCTTCTTTATACAACATGCGACGACTTAAACTAATAATCAACTTGAATTGTAATCTTAAGGGCTAAACATGCTAGTTTTCGGATTAGGGTTCCAATAGCCAATACACTTATTAAACTTCATACTAAACATCTCATGCTTGCTAATATCCATAACTACAATTATAAGTAAACTTTAATTGCTAAAACGACAAGATTTATACCTTTATAAGCCCTTAAAATTTTCAAGATTCAAAGTCGCTCCTTAGCAATTCTTAGCTCCTTTCCTTTACGCTCCAATCCGCTATTTGAAGCCTTTAGAAGTTCACAACCAACTTCTCTTCCATTTCCAATCCAAAACTAGGAAAACTACTTAGGTTTTCGCCATGACTAACGTGGAAAACGCTGCTTTTCCAAATCTTTCTATCGAGATATCCTTACAATACCCTTAGGGACCCTGGGTTTTAGTCTTGTGAATAATGGATCAAAACTACAAAATTTTTGTGTGGAAAGCTAGGTGAACCCGAGAGCTATATCTCAAGAACAAGGCCTCTCTAATTTTTCTAAGTGTTGGAAGAGCTTGTCTTGCACTAGTGTAGCATTTATAACACAATGGAGGGCTTAGATTAAAACACTTGTGGGCTAGGATGAAGAATAATTAATGTTAAGCCAAGTGGACAAGTCGACAAGTCAACAATCTCAAGCTTTGAAGACTTATCTTCCTTGATGGTCAATGACCATTTTACCCTTACTATAATTCGCCCAAGACCATACGTGGGGTGCCACGTGTCGCCTCTCTTCGCCCATAAAATTCAGAACCTCATGGGCCCCACAAAACGTAAAATTTCTGTGGGCCCCACGTGACCAAATCCAAAAATAAATTTCCATAATGTTAATAAGTTCCATACTCTTCAAATAATGCATTTTGAGAATCCAATTCTCAACAACGAACATTTTTCCTTTCCGACGTTCGAAGATTTTCCGTCGGAAAAACAATTCTTCCTTTCGCACTCAATTTCCAAGTCTTTTTCCTTACATACATGCTCTTATACATGTTCCGACTTACTTGAGTGTAACATTCTTCCTTAGAAACATTCGTCCCCGAATGTTCTTAGTCGGTTTTCAATCTATACAAACTCCGTGATAATCTCTTACTGCCTATCAATCAATATTCCACAAGACCAACGGTTTACACGCCATTGTCACGAATTCGCCCGGCTCGTGGATCGTGCCTTACCCGCACCCAAGTAGTCATACATCGAGTAATCTGGAATATAAAAACAAGACATGAAACAATATGAAATGAGAAGCTTTATCTGAGAAAAGTTGCCTTCAGATATATATACATCAAGTCCGCGCAACATCCCAACTTTACAATAGACTACAAACCTCTGGGAAGAATAACTATGGCGACAGTGGCTCCGCCATACCCCGAATGTACATAAATCTACAATGACAGTGAGATCATACCTAAAAGTCGAGCCTCCGAGAAATGGAGCTCGACACCGTGAGTAAAGATCCTAAGATCGAGGATCTGCACCGCTACCTTTACCGCGGCAGATTTAACGCACTCGGGCGAGGTCCGCATAACAAGTACTAAGTATGTGAAATCAGTAAGGTACAAATATATACATATATAAAACCTTAACATTTTATAAAACCAATTCACAAGATGTATGAAAACAACCGAGTTAATCGCATAGTGCCACATCACAAACAAGAGCAATAATGTAAATCGTAACATGTCTTTTCTAGGCCGCGAATGATCGGCAAGGCCAATCGCCCATAGTATCATTATGCATGCCTAACTCGACTCCGCACCGCGATAGCCACCCAGGCCCGCATGGTATTACCCGCATCGAGGGTAGCTACTCGCATCGCCCCGACTCGTAGTCCGCATGGCCATATAGACCGCATGAGGTATTCCTCGACACTAACCCGAACTCAGAGTTCGCATAGGTCCACCGACCCGCATGAGGCATCCTCGCATCGGGGCAGCTTAACCCCTGTATAACATGTCAAGAGGCGAGTGGTACAACATTAACATAACGGCTTATCGTTAAACAACATAAGCACAATAAGAATAACCACTTTATACAAACGTTACAAGATACTAACACACGAGCATCATAATATGTCTACTCATCAAACCATCTTACTATACTTTCCAAATCAATACAAGTATTTCATAAACACATAAGTAAACTGCCTTTTATCTTTCTTAAGTCGTTATACCTAACTTCCCATAAAGCTACTATAACTCTTAAGCTTTTTGTTTAAAAACCAAGTATTACTCTTCTTTCAAAATGATTCATAATTCTTTTGAAATACTTCAAGGTTCTTATTATTTAGACTCAAGTCAAAAGACGCCAAGTAAAACCATGTTCGCTTAACACACGCATCTACCGCACTATATATATATTTTAAAATATCATGCTCAAGAGGATAGAAGAATCACATACCTCCTACAAATCCACCGCCAAGTCGAATATGTCGCAAAGCAGAGTATCAACCTATAATAGTCAAATACGCCTATCAACGCCTAGACTACTCAGTAGAATATTCTAAGAAGAGGTTCTCTATTCTACGGAAAATCAAGACTTCCCTACCACAAACTACCCAAGTCCATCGTAACATACCCATGTAAGTACACTTCAATTCTCTTCTTTTATACCATCCTTCTATATATCTTATACTCATTTCTATACTACTACAATATGTAATCTCCAATTACAATAAGGACAAGATATTTACCCTGTGAAGCCCAAAATTATCCAAGTTTAAATGTCGATCCCGGACAACGTTTAGCTCATAATTTGCACGCCCGATAGCTCCAAGAAACCTTTGAAGTTTCTAAACAACTTCTACTTAATACTTCAACCAACTATGAAGATTTCCCCAGGGTTTGTTTGTGACTAATGTATATATAAAGTAGTATTTCTGGGCTGTTAGTATATACGTAACTTTTAGGAAAACTACAAGGGATAGAGGCTAAGGTATGTTGGACTAGTAACTATACTTGCAGAATATTTTTCTACCAAGGGTGTGTTTCGCGAGAACACAAGGAAGGGGGAGATAAGAGCTTGACGAAAGCTCACAAAGGGAGAATGAGTTTTGAGACTTGGAAAATATTTTTGTGGATGAAGAAGTCTTTCCCAAGAGGGGGGTATTTATAGAACCACCAAGGGCCAAGATTCAAGCAAGTGTGTGGTGGAGATTTGGACATGTGCAACCTTATCTATCTACACCACAAATATCTAGCAAACATTGACCAAAGGTTTATGGTCTTTAAATCACAAAAACGTACAACAATTCCCACCTAAACTGGCTCCACTGAGGTGAAACATGTCGCCTCTCGTTGGTCCAAAATATTTCATCTCTGAAAAATCCAAAATAAATAAATTCTAGAAAACGTGAAATTCCCTTACAAGGTTCGGAAAATTTTTCATGGAAAAACAATTCTTTTCGCTGGGTGTACAATTTCGTCCTTAATCATAATTCGCCATACAATCAGACGACGCCCTCACATACATACCGAAATACGGTATAACGCCATCACATAACAAACGAGACATAACAATGGACTTTCCGTCCATGTCCCTTCTCCCAAAACTCAAGGTTACATTTTCTAAAACACAGATCCTTAGAGGTTCCTTTATTTTCTTACTTGTCATACTTTCTCAGATTTCCAAACCTATTTCGTACACGCATAAAATTTCAAATATTGTTTCTGTTCTCCAATCCTTGAGTTACTATCCAAACTCGCCATCATGCTACTTGAATTTCCGCTAAGGCTCTTCTCGCCCTCACGACTGCATCGGTGGAACGCGCCCACGAACTCGCATAACGATTAACTAAACTTGGGCCTTGCATCCTCGTGAACCCATCATATCATGACCATATCTAATTGACATCACCCCATTCCATACTAATGGTTGACCTAAATGAGTCCATAACCCGACTCATCGCCACACTTAACTTCTCATTCTTAGTCCAAATAAATCTTTCTCTTATCTCAAGGTACTTCTCACCCTATCCCCTATTCACTAGAGGTTCACACATAAGCCGAAGTATTTCTACCGCATTCTTCCTATTGGTCTTTACACCGTTACGATAATTACCACTTGTGAACTCTACACAACTATAGTATCAAGCTCACTTACCATTCTTGTCAACATTCTTAACTTTTCACTTTACTAATCAAAGTATTCCTACCGGGGTACTATCACTTACAACCGTTAGCAACAAAGGGAAAACATATACGCTAGTGGTAACATCTGAATCAACGCACGTATGATTCAAAAGAATCAAATATACCAGAATCCCACGCGATGTCGCCTCCGATCTCGCCTCGTAGTCACGCTATCTCGCGTTCAAGGATCGCGAACTATAAACTCCACTCGACTTCTACCACTACTGGCCGACATCTCAACACCGCTCGGGGACGACACCGTGGTAGAAAGGAACCAACTCACGCCTCATAGTCGAGCCACCTTACCTGCTTCTCTTTCTAACAGACATTCTACGGCCAGGTTCCGGACGGTCACAATAATAACAAACACTGCGGCATGACGGCATTTCCATACGACGCTTTACTACATCTAAACACCGAGGAATAAGTGGCTCGATCGAGAAAATCCTCTCGCTTCCTCGAGAACTTTGAACCCCGGAGCTTGGACCGCCTCCTAAATACTCAGGAGTCCAATCTCCCACCGTGAGCGGGGTATGTACCGGGTAGGCCGGGATGAATATCTCACTCGTCGAGGTCGCCGTCCAAAACTCACCGATAACCAACCGTCTAGCCTCTTACACCGATTTCCGCTGGCTCTCTACCCTTTGTACACTGGGCATCGCCGAATAACCTCCCGCCGATGAAATCAGAGCACCACTATCTTGGTTAATAACATAATCGCTTCCTCACGACTCCTATAGTCTTCTCCTAATCGAGAAACTGGAGGCTCGTGTCGGGTCTCAAAACTCGCGCAGGTTAACTCGCCGACTGTGGCACAATATCCGGTATACCCTGGGCATAAGACCTATCAACTCTCTGAGTCTGACTAGTATCTCCTGCTACTCATTTGCCCTTCTGGGCGGCTGTTGCCCTCCTTGGAGGCATAACTGTAACACAAAATTACGCCAGAGAGGAATTATCTTACTAACACAGCTCTATGGCACGATCTCAGAGTGAGAAGAATAGAAACCAACTCCTAAATGTCATGTAGCCTCTTGTTTATGGGTGTGGCGCGCAACACACCGATAATCAAGACTCTACTAGACACGGTCTGTAGACATTCCGAGGATCGATCGCTGATACCACTCCACGCCCCGAACCCTGCAGTGATCGGTGCCCTACCTGGGCACCCTTCTACCTTAACAACTAAGTAAACTGCGGAAATTAAATAACACCTCATTTTGTTTTTCAAAACCAACATACGTACAAGGGCAAAACCGACAAGGCTACCATAATATACATAATAAAAAAACACTACACTGTACATGAGTCCAATCCCACATATGAATACAGCACTTAAGAGTTATATCAACTATGATGGACAAGGCCCCATTGCACTCCATAATCACATAAAGCTCATCAAGGATCTATACCAAAAAGATAAACTCTGAACAAAGCGGAGCAACTAAAACTCGAAAGGTGGTCCTACACTGCAGATCACCAAATCAAGCACCTAAACTCATGCGCATTGAACGCAGCCTTCAAGGAGGTCAAGACAAGAATGTACTGGCATGAGAAACAGCATCAGAATGAAATCATAATTAAACAAAACAGAGACATGTATGATAGCCAACCTACAATACACAATACATAAGGGCCATATATCAAGTCGTGACATGCGCCTCAAAGTCATTACTAAAATATAAACGCTGGTCTCACGCCCATAATATCAATCACGCCTGTGGAATTTCCTCACCGCCACCCATGATATAATATAACACCAATAGCATACATGAACACCAAGTCCCACCGTGTCCTAAAATCAGACGCCAAGTAGAAAACGAACCACCGATCCACTGCATCATAAACTGACGGCAAGTACGAAAGCTAACTACTGATTCACCGGCTATCAATCGACGGCAAGTACGAAAGTTAACTACTGATCCAAATTGTCGCCACGAGATATGACCGGCAAGTGCGAAAGTTATCTCACCGGAGTTTATCGTACTAAATCGTATATAGCACCGACGGGGCAAGACGAAAAGCAAACTACAGATCCACCAAGGCCAACAACCGACGGCAAGTACGAAGTTAACTACCAGATCCATCTCGCTACTAAATCTCATGGAGGGCGAATCCATGGAATAAAAATATCCCACGTGGTCGCATGCCTTAATCCCACATCGTATAAGCACGACTACGGGTAACACAAACAACCGAATCTAACCCGCCTCTCGGTCACATGCCTTAATCCCACATCGTATAAGCATGTCCGGCGAGTAATACAAATAATGGAAGCATACCCGTGGAATCCCACATCACCGCTTCAGACGCCCAAGTAAACTTACAACAAGACAACCCTCCAACCGAGAGTCGCGACAACAGAAAAATATAATACTTGCACTCAAAGGCTATCACCAAGACACATAGGCAAGTTTATAAAATCTTAGACTTTCATTTTATAAACTCAAGGCACTTATAGAATAATTCTCAATTAAACAAGCCAAAGTACTACGCACGCACATTCTTTCAAAAACTCCTTTATGTAAAACCCCAAGATACTAACACCCGTAGTATCAAGGTGTGTCTATTTTTCAAAGTAAGTTACTACACTTTTAGAAAACTCATTTCAAAGCTTGAAATCAAGTAACTTCAAATTTTTACAATCTAGGCAACTTATGCCCATTAATCAAAATAGACAACTTTCTTAACCTTCCATAAAGCCATTATAACCAACTTCCCATAAAGCCGTTATAACCCTTTTATGGTTTTAGACATATTCATTCCTTTTATAACCAAGAGACTTATACTTTTAAAACCAAGTATCACATACTTACAAATCAAGTTCTTAACTTTCAAAATACTTCAAGTCTCTTAATATTTAGAAAACAAGTTTCTTCTACTTTTAAACCTCAAGTAACTCACACCTTTAAAACAAGTTACTTCTCTTAAATCATGTTATTTCTCCTCTTTAAACCAATTAAGTAAATCACTCCTTTAACTCCCTAAAGTCATTATAACAACCCTTAGGTTTTGGAACTAAGGCACTAGCCAAAAGGTTTGGAAACCACTTCCTTTTCAAGACTCTATGTACTTTAAGTAAAATACTTTCACTCTTAAGAATCCAAACTTCACTAAGGCAATGGATTATACAACTTACAATTTAAACATCAAAGTACAATCAAGGAAGTACATAGAACAAATTCTATTTTAGGCAATCCAAATACAACCAAGGAATGGATCATTTAAGGAGTAGGACATAGTTTCTTTATCTTAAGGAATCATGCTGTAAGAGAGATAGTTCACATACCTTTCGCTAAATCCACAAGCTGTCGAATACGCTGCATATAGAATTGTCAACCTATAATGGTCACAATACGACTATCAATTTCTAGTCTCTAACGAATAATACTAAGTAAGCGGTCTCTTATTCTACGGAAAATCGGGCAAAGACCTCATTTGTTTCTACATACTTTGCCACCTTTTCAAGGCCGAATACAATAACCAAACATGCCACATTTAAGGCTCAACACAACAACCAACCAAAGGGGATTACACACCTTACAATACGTGTAAAATTCCGCCCCACAATTAATACCAAGTAGTTTAAAATCCAAGCCATTCTCGGCCAACTTATAACCAATCCTAAGTCCTTTCCAATTCTTTTTCAATCCAAGTTCTTAGGTCAAACATGTTATATAGTCATAGACAACTTCAACAACTACAATTTCCTTCTTTATACAACACGCGACTTAAACTAATAATCAACTCAATTGTAATCTTAAGGGCTAAACATGCTAGTTTTTGGATTAGGGTTTCAATAGCCAATACACTTATTAAACTTCATACTAAACATCTCATGCTTGCTAATATCCATAACTACAATTATAAGTAAACTTTAATTGCTAAAACGACAAGATTTATACCTTTATAAGCCCTTAAAATTTCCAAGATTCAAAGTCGCTCCTTAGCAATTCTTAGCTCCTTTCCTTTACGCTCCAATCCGCTATTCAAGCCTTTAGAAGTTCACAACCAACTTCTTCCATTTCCAATCCAAAACTAGGAAAACTACTTAGGTTTTCGCCATGACTAACGTGAAAACGTCGTTTTTCCGAAATCTTTCTATTGAGATATCCTTACAATACCCTTAGGGACCCTGGGTTTAAGTCTTGTGAATAATGGATCAAAACTACAAAATTTTTGTGTGGAAAGCTAGGTGAACCCGAGAGCTATATCTCAAGAACAAGGCCTCTCTAATTTTTCTAAGTGTTGGAAGAGCTTGCACTAGTGTAACATTTATAACACAATGGAGGGCTTAGATTAAAACACTTGTGGGCTAGGATGAAGAATAATTAATGTTGTTAAGTGGACAAGTTGACAAGTCAAAAATCTCAAGCTTTGAAGACTTATCTTCCTTGATGGTCAATGACCATTTTACCATTACTATAATTCGTCCAAGACCATATGTGGGGGTGCCACGTGTCACCCTCTCATTCGTCCATAAAATTCAGAACCTCGTGGCCCCACAAAACGTAAAATTTCTGTGGGCCCCACGTGACCAAACTGTAAAAATAAATTTCCATAATGTTAATAAGTTCCATACTCTTCAAATAATGCATTTTGAGAATCCAATTCTCAACAACGAACATTTTTCCTTTCCGACGTTCGAAGATTTTCCGTCTGAAAAACAATTCTTCCTTTCGCATCAATTTCCAAGTCTTGTTTCCTTACATACATTCTCTTATACATGTACTAGACTTACTGGGTGTAACATTCTTCCTTAGAAACATTCGCCCCGAATGTTCTTAGCCTGCTTTCAATCTATACAAACTCATAATCTCTTTACCAAGCCTATCAATCAATATTCCACAAGACCAACGACGCCACACACGCCATCACATAACAAACGAGACATAACAATGGACTTTCCATCCGCGGTCCCTTCTCCCAAAACTCAAGGTTACATTCTTCTAAAACACGGATCCTTAGAGGTTCCTTTATTTTCTTACTTGTCATACTTTCTCGCATTTCCAAACTTATTTCGTATTAATGCATAAAATTTCAAATATTGTTTCTGTTCTCCAATCCTTGGAGTTACTATCCAAACTTGGCCATCATGCTACTTGAATTTTCGCTAAGGCTCTTCTCGGCCCTCACGACTGCATCGTGGAACGCGGCCCACGAACTCGCATAACGATTAACTAAACTGGGCCTTGCATCCTCGTGATCCCATCATATCATGACCATATCTAATTGACATCACCCCATTCCATACTACCGGTTGACCAAATGAGTCCATAACCCGACTCATCGCCACACTTAACTTCTCATTCTTAGTCCAAATAAATCTTTCTCTTATCTCAAGGTACTTCTCACCCTATCCCCTATTCACTAGAGGTTCGCCACATAAGCCAAGTATTTCTACCGCATATTCTTCCCTATCGGGTCTTTACATCACTGGATAATTACCACTTGTGATCTCTACACAACTATAGTCTCAGTTCACTTACCATTCTTGTCAACATTCTTAACTTTTCACTTTACTAATCAAAGTATTCCTACCTCTGGGTGTACTATCACTTACAACTGCTAGCAACAAAGGGAAAACATATACGCTATGGTAACATCTGAATCTATCAATGCATCGCATGATTCAAAAGAATCGAAATATACCAGAACCCCTACGCGATGTCGCCTCGATCCCGCCCAGTAGTCACGCTATCTCGCGGTTCAAGGACCGCCAACTATAAACCCACTCGACTCTACCACGATCGTTGACATCCTGAACACCGCTCGGGACGACAACATGCGGAGGAGTGGAACCAACTACCGCCTCAGAGGGGTGAGCCACCTTACTGCGTTTTTCTAACAGACATTCCCATCGCTGGCCCGACGGTCACAATAATAATAAACACTGCGTATGACGGCATTTCCCATACGACGCTTACTACATCGGAAACACCGAGGAATAAGTGGCCTCGATCGAGAAAATCCTCTCGCTCCTACGAGAACTTCGACCGAGCTTGGACCGCTCCTAAATACCTTGGAGTCCAATCTCCCACCCGTGAGCTGCGGGGTATGTACCGGGTAGGCCGATGAATATCTCACTCGTTGTCGAGGCTGCTTCAAAACTCAGGATAACCAACCTGCCTAGCCTCTTACGCTGATTTCCGCTGGCTCTCTACCCTTTGTACACCTGCCTGCATCGCCGAATAACCTCCTGCCGATGAAATCAGAGCACCACTATCTTGGTTAATAACATAATCGCTTCCTCATGACCCTATAGTCTTCTCCTAATCGAGAAACTGAGGCTCGTGTCGGGCCTCAAAACTGGCGCAGAAGAACTCGCCATCGCGCACAATATCCGGTATACCCTAGGCATGAGCCCTATCAACTCTCCGAGTCTGACTGGTAGCTCCTGCTACTGTTTTGCCCTTCTCGGGCTGTTCTCCTCGAGGCATAATCAGAACACAAAATTACGCTGAGAGGAATTATCTTACTAACACATTTCTATGGCACGATCTCGAGTGAAGAATAGAAACTAACTCCTAAATGTCATGTAGCTCGCTTACGGGTGTGGCGTGCAACACACCGATAATCAAGACTCTACTAGACACTATCAGACATTCCTAGGATCGATCGCTGATACCACTCTACGCCCAACCCAAGCGCGGATCGGTGCCCTACCCGGCACCCTTCTACCTTAACAACTAAGTAAATCATGGAAATTAAATAACACCTCATTTTGTTTTTCAAAACCAACATACGCATAAGTGGCAAAGCCGACAAGGCCGCCATAATATACATAATCAAAGACATATTACACCGTATTTACTGTGTCATGTTTTAAGAACGACGTAAGAACTCGCAAGTGTTAAGATTTGTGACTTGTAAAAATTTATCTGAAACGTATTATTGTGACGAATGGGAGGCGACACGATGTCACCCTCTTATATTTGCCTTGACGATTTATGTCATGGCCAAAATGGTCATCGACCTTTAGTCTGATGACTAAGTCTTGCAAATAGTAGCGAGATTCTTGACTAAGCCAAAGGACCCACAAAGCTTGATATTTGTTAAGAGCTCATCCAAACCACCCATTTGGTTGCATCTCGACCCTCCAAGACTATATTATACTACTAGTAGCAAGACTAATGCTAACACTTAGAAAATTTTCAAGAAAAATTGAAGAGCAAGAGCTAGAGCTTCCGTTCCCTCACTATCAAAAGAATTTTTTTGTTTCTTGTTCATTAAGATCACCACTTTAAACCAAGGTTCTTGGGTGTATTGTAAGCACATCTCAATAGAAAAATCTCGAAAAAGATAGTTTTGGGGTTGGTCGCAAAGCTAAAACCTAGTTGTCTTTCTAGGTTTTGTTCGAGATTTGAAGGAAAGTTGTCGGTGTTGTTCTAAGGGTATCAACTAGCGGATCGCGTCTTCAAGAGGCTCTAAGTTGCTAAGAGCGACTTCGGATTTGGAATTGGATTAAGATTCGTTGAGGTATAATCTTGTCCCTTAAAAGTGTTACAAGATTATTTATATTGTTAAGCTTTACTTGTTGCTAGCATGAAGTATGTGTTGAAGTTTATAAGTGTTATGGATTGCTTGTAGCCTTAGAATCCAAATGTAATGTAAGCCATGTGAAGTCGATTGCAAATTGGTCGTTATTAGAATCGCCGATGTTAATTACTCGAGATTATAGTAGTTATAATCGATTGCGACTTGATATCATGTTAGCTAATAACTTGGATTGAAATGGAAATTGGATAAGAATTGATGTTGTAGTACTTTGTTAGCCAATTGGCCTAGTAAGTTGTATTAATTTGTTATCTCGCTAATTTTACACGCCTAGTGCGGTAATCCTATTGTTGATTGCATTGTTTGGGCCTTAAATGCGCGCGTGTTTGGTTATTGTATTCGGCCTTGAAAAAGGTGGCATAGTAGTAGAAACAAAGGAGGCGCTGTCGATTTTCCGTGAAATTAGCGACCTTACACTTATAATATTCTACGCTTGAAGTAAGACGTTAATATATGTATTGTGGATATTATAGTTGACATACTACGCGGGACATTGTACTTCACAAGTGGTTGACCAAGAGGTATGTAGAACTTTTCCTATTCTTGAGCATGACTAGTTACACGATATAGTACGCAGACGACAAGATCTTCGATATCCTTTACTAATTTTACGAATGGCCAAGTCGGGTGAGTTAGGATTAACTCGCTTCTTTGAAAGTATTAAGGATGTCTTAAGTTTTATTAAAGTTAAAGGGACTTGAAGAGTTTTAAAGTATGTGATACTTGTTCTGCTTTAAACGATAAGTCCCTTGGATAGGAAATTGTATTTGGTTAAGGTATAAAGTTAATATAATGACTTTATGGGAAGTTGGTTATATTAACTTTATGGAAAGATAAATGGCTTGATTTAATGAAAGGCAAATTGATTTTAAGGCATCAATTGCCTATTGCTTTTGTAAGAAAAGGAGTCACTTGATTTAGAAACCTAACTTAAATTCTAAAGGTATTGTGACTTGCCTTGAAATGTAATGGACTTGATACTATGGTTAATAGTATCTTGGAAGTTTTTACTAAAAAGAGTCATTTGTTTTAAAGAGTGGAAGTACGTAGTACTTTGGGTTAAATTCTGATCTTTATAAAAGACATGTTAAGGCTCTTAAGTAAACTAAAATGAGAGTATGTGAACAAGATTAATAAGAAGTTAGGGGATTCTTAACTTGCTTATATATTGTATGATAGCTAGGTTTGTAGGCCGTGGTATACTATTCATTACGGTCGCTCTGTTTGTGGCATTTGCATATTCGTGGATTTGCTACCCACGATGCGAGAATACCTCACGCGAGTCCGCAAGCGGCTTACGCGGTGAAATAGTCCCACGGGCGGGTCCAACCTATGCGAGGAATACCTCATGCGAGTCCGTGGCGGCTTATGCGGTGAAATAGTCCCACGCGAGGAATACTCTACGGGTCCACGCGACCTACGCGGTGAAATAGTCCGAGTAGGATCGCTAAACGGTATCGCTGCAGCGGGTGGTCCCGCTTTGATCGTGAGCTTCCTATTTTATATTGTAAGCATCCTACTATTTACTCTCATCATTAGTAAGGCACAAGCATCGTAATTTGATTATCATACATGTCTACAGCTTTGCTTTAAACCCATGATAGAATTACATTATTTTTCCAGTTTTACATACTTAGTACATATCAGTAATCGAATTTCTTCTGGCTGCGCTCATGCCGCAGAAAGCGGTAAGGTGGTGGATCCTCATTCTGGATCACTTATCGACGTCAAGCTCCATTTCTCCGAGGCTTGTCTCTTTGGTACGCTTCTTCCCCGATGTTGTAGATTTATGTACATTCAGGGTATGGCGGGCTCCGCCTCCGCCACGCTTGTTATTCCTAGGTCTCAGATTTACATATGTGGTTGAGTCGTAAGAACTGAGTTGTACAATTGTATTTTTGATTATGTTTATATTATGGAAGGCGCCTTATTTCGCCAGCTCGTCGGTTGTTTATTGCTTACACATATGTTTATGTTGTGTATGTTCACCGCTATTCTCTCGATGTGTACACCGACAGGTGCCCGTAGGCACTACCGCGACCCGGTCGGTCGCGACAAAAGTGGTATCGTAGCGCTAGGTCTTCGGAAAGTGTCTACGCACCGTTCAGTAGAGTCTTGATTATCGGTGTGTCAGGCACCACATCTATAATCGAGGTCGCAGGACATTTAGGATTGGTTTCATTCTTCTCTCCGAGATCGCAAAAGAGTCAGTCTTATTAGGTTGAATCCTCTCCGACCTCTTCTTATGAAATGCTTATGCCTCCACTGGCGCACTGTGGCCCGATGGGCAAAGCACAGTGAGTCGCTAGCTGCACTCAGAGTTACACAGCACGTGCTACGCCGAGGTAAGAGGCGTGTCGGCGAGTTCACCACGCCAAGACAGAGGAGCCGAGAGCGCGTGAGCTCCAGAGGTTCCGCACTGCAGCCTCCATTCCCACAGCCATGAGCTGAGTATAGAGACTACTGGGAGCAGATCCGGTTATTGACCAAGATAGTAGCGGCAGCTACGACAGTGAGCAGCACCACCCTAGAGCCGAAAAGGCCATGGATTAGGATTTTCCGGGCTGTCATCCACCGAAGTTTTATGGTTCGAGGTCCGGCGAGGATCCGCAGAGTTCATTCGGCAGCCTACAGCTGACCATCCAGTTCTTAGGGCTTCAGAGACGTAGTTCGTTACGCTAGCCTCTACCTGCTACGCTGATATCGCGTTGAACTGCTTGAGTCGGTTGCCGCCGAGGTGAGGATGCTCTTCCACCTGGTCGGCGAGTTCACGAGACCTTCATGGATCACTTTTTGCCTCCCGAGACGAGTGAGAGCCCTGCAGATAGATTCTTGACTCGAGGCGTAACGGAAGACTATCGCGAGTACACCGAGTTTGACTCGCCGCATACGCCACACTATCAGAAATGACACGGCGATAGAGTTCATCACATGTGACGGGGCTATACCGCCATATGATTACGTGATGTCGGGGGTGGCTCTTCACCGGTATGGACATTTCCAGATGCAGCCTATGCGCAGGGATAGAGGATAGAGAGGAGGACCGTGATTGACTGGGCCAGCCCAAGAGGCTGTGACAAGAGGTCTCGTGGCGCTGAGGCGACAGCCAAGAAGCAGATCACCGGGTCCACATTCCAGCAAGACAGAGTGCTCGTCACGGTTTTCGGCGCGAGGTCCGATCGCCAGTGTCATTCAGTGAGCAGGTCGTGGCTCCAGGACTTCTGGTTTCGCGAGGCGCAGATCGTCGCGATCGAGGCCACCCACATCTCGGCGGTGCTCGACGCAGATCGCACTCAGCGAGTGTCGTGTTCGCAGTGAGCTTGTTACCTTGTGGCTACCGGGCCATTTGAAGAGAGATTGTTCGCCGAGAGGCGCACGTGGTGGTACGGCACCGAGATCATTGTTGGTCTTCTCTCTTCGGTTACGCGCCCGAGGCGTGGTACTCACTGACGCAGGCCGCAGAGAGGCCGCGGTGGTGGTTCCAGCCAGCGGTCCCCGTAACCGCATTTATTCATTAGCCACCTCCGTGATCGTGAGGCTTCCGGACGTCGCCACACGTACATTATCGATTTCGCATCGTGATGTTTATGCTTTGATAGATCCGTGTTCTACCTTGTCCTACGTGTCCTCTTATCATGGGTAGAATCTGGATGAGCCGAGTCGATAGAGCCTTTTGAGGTAGCTACGCCATGGTGATTTGTTAGCCGAATGGGTGTATAGCGGTTGTCGGATTTATTTACGTCGTGGACCGCGCAGACTTGATAGAGTTGAGACGACAGATTTTGATGTCATTACGGGTATGGATCGCTTCTTGTTATGCCAACGCTGACGTAGGGACAGCTGGTTCGTTCAGCTTCTGGCGAGCCGCTTATCGAGTGGAAGGGCAACAAATACGTCTGGGGGTAGGTTTATTTCTTACCTCAAGTTAGGAAGACGGTGCAGAAAGGTACATCTACCATCCGGTTCGGTATTTGATACATAGCCGAGGTGCCGCTTCTTGACGCGCTGGTTAGGAGTTTCCAGACGTGTTCCCGCACGATCTTCGGGTATCCCTCCTGAGAGGGAGATCGAGTTTTGTATTGACACGTTGCCGTGCACTGACCTATTTCCATTCCGCCATACGAGACGGCACCTTCGAGTTGAGGAGTCAAGGACCAGCAGAAAGATTTGCCGGAGAAAGGCTTTATCGTGCCCAGTGTATCTCCGGGAGCGCCGCTTTGTTTGCGAAAAGAAGGATGGGACGCCGCTGCATGTGTGTTGATTACAGGTGAATAAGGTAACCATTAAGAATAAGTACCTCCCGTGATTGATGATTTGTTTGACCAACAGGTGGTGAGGTGTTTCTCCAAGATAGACTTATGGCTCTGGTTTGTCACGACCGACTGGGCGTGATCGTGCCTTACCCCGAACCCTAGTGATACAACATCGTAGTAATCGTGGAACATAAAACACATACATGAAACAAATGAAGTACAAAACAAGTAACTGAGGAAAACTTGCCTTCTAAGATATATATAAATAACAACTCCTACAAATGAACTTTAATCCTTTTTACAACCCCGCCACAACAAGCATTGCTGCACTTCTAAGAAATGATACGATAACAATGGCGGACAGTCCGCCATACCCTCAATGTAAATACTTACAACGACAGGACTATACCAAGATAAGCCTCGGAGAAACGGAGCTTTCCAAATCGCCAACTGCAGGACCTAAGAGCGAGGATCAACGATCGTGTACTTTTACCGCGCAGATGAACGCAGCCCTCAAGCGAGGTCAAGCAACAACAGTACCAAGTATGTGAAATCAAAATAACATCAGAATGAAATCATAGTAGTCTATGTAAAGCAGAGACATGTGATGATAACCAAACTACGCTCACAATAAATAAGCAAATATGTCAAGTCGTGGACTCACGCCTCAAAGTTATCACAATAAACCGCACGGCAAGTAATGGCTAGGCAGCCGACTACTAAGACCCACAAAGACTAAAAATACCACAAACTGTATCCCGAGGTCTTTCTAGACCGCACCACGATCGGCCGCCACTCGCCCGCAATATCAACGCGCTGCCTATCCCCGAACTCTCGCAGCCTCCGCATAGGTCACCCACGCACCCGCATGAGGTATTCTCTCAATCATGGTCCTGCATCAGCCTCGAGGTATACCCCGTGATCGGCGCAACTAACCTCATCCGCCTAGGCTCCTGCAGCCCGCATGGGCCTCAAAAGACCGCATAGTCTCAACAGATCGCGATAGGAATCCCCGCATCGTGATAAACACCCTAATGATCAACTCGGGTTACCGCGACTGCGATAAATAGTCACAAGGACTGCATAGCCGTAGAGACTACATCGCTGGCAAGCCCTCAGATAATAAGTCAGCGGGTACGGATACAATAACAAGATAATCCGCTTAACGCTTGACAACGTAAGCACAACAAGAGTGACCCCTTACACAATAATCACAAGATACTAACACACGTAGCATCCTAACATGCTTACTTATCAAATCAACAATGTTAAAGTATTACAAGGCTATCACAAACCAATACAATCAAGTTATTCACACAAGTGTACTTTCTACTAACAAGTTCGTACCTATCCCCAAAGTACTTCATACGTTAAATCTTTAAAAGATACGCATTTCACAAAACCACAATACCCGTAGATATGAAAAGTAGAGCGATTATCTTTTTAAAGTAAATCAATTACTTCTCTTTGTAAAATCAAGTAGCAACATTCTTTTTCCAATGTTCAAGTTTGCCTAATTTCCAATGTTCAAGTTTGCCTAATTTCCATGTTCAAGTTTGCCTTTTTAGAAAGGTTTCGTAGTTCATAGTCTTATTCATTTAAGAATATAATTCTCCCTTAAACAATCTGAGAAACATAAGCCTTATATGTGGGTAGGATATTCTTGTTTATAACAATCTTATTACAAAAACATGATCTAGGAAATATCATTTTGTCTCATCTTAGCTTCTACGCAGACGGAAGTTTCTAACGGTTTTAATAATACTTAATTATTAAAAACATTTCCTTTATTAACGCCGCAGCCGGTTTGGTCGATACACATTCCGATTTCCAAAATCAAGAAAACATTCTTAAGACGTTATACCTAACTTTCCATAAAGCTAGTATAACTCTTAAGTTTTCAAAACAAATCAAGTATTACCTCTTCTTTCAAAATGAATCAAAACCTTTTGAAATACTTCAAGTTCTTTATTAACACATAACAAGCCGCTTATAGTTCAAATCGCTTACCTTTTAAAACCACAAGTATTTTCTACCAACATAAAGTTTATAACTAACTTCCCATAAAGCCGTTATAACACTTTATGTTTTAAAACCAATCAAATACATTTAGCAATAATGGACGCTCACCGCATCACATAGTTCACACATATCATGCTAGAAGAGATAGGAAGAGGTTCACATACTCGCGACGAGTATCGACTAATAGCAAAACGCCCAAGTACTTCCAACCACGGCTACTCCTTTTGCCAAGTGATCGCGCCACACGAGTACTTCAACCTATAAGGCCACGCGCCATTAACATTTAGATCCCTTCGTAACATTCTGCCGTAAAATTCAAGAAGACCTCCCCCGCAACAAATGCAGAAATCTCTTCCCTATCTGGGCCTGGCTACCACTGCCAACCGCAGTGCGGGGGTACGCTTAACCGACGTTAGCACACCCTACCTCACAAAGTTACACAAGTTCACTGTAATACAATCCTATGTAAATACGGCCTCAGACTTTCTTTCGAAAGGTTTCTTATTATTCAGCTTAAGTCAAAAAAAAGACATCGCCGATAACAACGCTCAGTACATATATAGTATACTTCAACTATATAATCTAACAACATGTAATTTCCAATTACAATAGGACAAGATATTTACCTCTGATAAGCCCATAATTATCCGAGTTAACATGCCGATCCCGAGCAAGGTTTAGCTCTCACTCCGCTGGGCCCGACCCGCTCCAAACAACCCTAGAAGTTTCTAACCAACTTCTACTTACTACTTCAACTACTAGTGAAGATTTACTTAGGGTTTTGGTTTTGACTGAAGGGAAGTATAATAGTATTTCGGCTTTTTGTATGCATAACCTGTAATACTACAAGGTATATGGCTAAGGTAATTTGGGCATTAACAATACTTTGAGAGTATTTCTAACAAGAGAGGGTATTATAATGAAAAGAATTCAGCAGTGGGTACCCCACTACCACACTACAAGGAGTGGGGAGAGGGCTCTCGCTGCTGGCCTTCTGTGCTGGGAGCAGGGCTAGACGCAGGCGCTCAGAATGCTGGGAGCGGAGGATTTCTAACACTTAGAACAATTTAGGAACGGATGCAGTTAAGTCTTCCAAAGTGGGGTATTTATAGACAAGCCAAGGCCAAACCAATGGCCAAGATCTAGCCAGCCACGCAGTTGCAGGGCCAAGATTCACCCACGTGTCCTTGACCAACTAACACACAAAAATATCCTACCAACTCCTCGACCAACAAGGCCAATCGGCCCACCTCCCTTTTACCGCCCACTCACGCCCACCATCACCAATGAGAGGTGCTGCTGGCGCCTCTTTGTTGGCCCAACACGCTTCGCTCTCTGGAAAAAAACTGCAAAATTAAAAATGACATAATGAAATTCCCTACGAAAGCCGTGTGGAAAACGCTTTCGCCGAAAACCGACTTAACCGTGTCAGGAATAAAGCACTTCGCCGCTTCAATTCTCAAGTTCAAATTTTCTACGCACGCCCCACGCATACCCGAAATACGGTATAACATTCTTCCTCTTAGAAACATTCGCTCCAATGTTCCTTCTAAGTCTCAAACAACGCGGCGCAAGATAGTCTTCACTACTATACTTACGTATAATCAATCCGCCGCACACCGCCACGTAAAACAACTTGGCGCAAAATGCTTATGCATCCAAGTCCACGAGGAAACACTCTCAACATCACCAAAATGATACCACTTTGTCATTACTACCGAGGCATTAACCTTCCTCAAGCGACTCCAACAAATGGTACCGCTGTACGCCGCGATCATCGAGTCGCTTATCATTCAACTCTTACCATATATTTCGACATCGTCAAGATTCAAAACTGGTTATTATTGTAACGCTCCTAACTCCGGCTCACATCGTGCCTCCTGCACCCTAGTTGATACAACATCAGAGAAAACCAATGGAAAATAAAACATGAATCATGAAAACAAGAGATATAATAAATAAACAGCAACCAAAATAATGGTCTTCAAAGATATACATAAACCCAATAGCTTTAATCCTTTTACAACCCCGCCTACAATGTCACAGCACTTAAGATTTATTAACGATTTGACGACGATGTGGCTCGCCATACCCCAATGTACAAGCACCTACAACCAGTGGAACACATACCAAAAGATAAGCCTCCGAGAAACGAGCTTCCCAAACGCCGAATCGAGATCCTAAGAGCAGGATCCACGCATCGATGTCTCTACTCCACAGACGTACGCACTTCGGGCGAGGTCGCATAACAGTACCAAGCATGTGAAATCGTGATAATATCAGAATGAAATCATACTAGTTCATATAAAGTGAGACATGTATGATAACCAAACTATAGCTTCACAACATAAACGGGCCATCACCTAATATAACTATGGGTCTCACGCCCACAACATCAATCGTGTTCAGACATGGCCGTGACGCCTCTAATATCGTGACGGCAGTATATGTCCATGATGCAACAATAAGACAAAGAATCCAAATGGAAGATACCCGCGCCACGATCATCGTGTCGCGATGTCCAAAGGGAAACAATAAGACAACTTTCCAAACGGACGATACCCGCAGCGCCACGATCGCGTCTGGATGTCCAAAAGGAAATCAGCGGCGCGATAATCGAAATGGAAACATACCCGCGCGCCACGATCGCGTCGCAGATATCCAAAGCGACAACTACAAGACCTTAACCAAATGGAAGCATACCCGCAGCGCCACGATCGTGTCGCGATGTCCAAAGCGACAACAAATACAATACTATCAGAACGCATCTGCGGAATTTCTCCACATCACGCGACATCCAAGTAAAGCTTCAACCAAATAACCGAATTTATCGAGACGCGCAGAACACGTAAAACACAACGCTTGTACAATAAAGGCTATCATCACAAGCATAGGCAAGTTTCACAACAACAAGCATAGGTGAGTTTACACAACAACAAGCATAGGCAAGTTTCACACAACTCAAAGTACTTTCTATTTTATGCCAAAGTCCGGTTTTTAACCCCAAAGTACTACATACGTTAAGTTCTTTAAAAGAGATCCACATCGTTATAAAAGTCACCCGACACCGTAGTATTAGAACGACTAACCCACCTTCTTTTTCAAAAATCAAGTAACAACATTCTTTCCTAAGTTCCTGCTGCTAGTTTCAATTACTCAAGCTTCTCATTTTCAAATGGTTTCATAGTTCCCAAACTTAATCACTTGATTCCTTTTGTGAGCAATCGAGTAACATATGTCATATACGTGAGTAGTTTATTCTTGCTTATAACGATCTTATTACAAGCCCATGATCTAGAAAATGTAATATCATTTTGTCTTATCTTAGCTTATGCAGATTTGAGGTTTCTACCGGTTTTAATACAACACATCATTATTCAATACATTTTCCTTTATTAACGCTGCAGCTGGTCCTGCTGACACATTCCGGATTCCCAAATCAAGAAACATTATCCCTTTAAAACCAAGTACTCATTACTCACGAACGAGGTTTCACACAAACATCCACATTAAAACAAATAAGCTTAAGTCTCTTATCTTATAAGATCAAGTCTCTAACTTCTAACATCAAGAAACCATTTTCACTTACATATGCGTCGTTATAACTAACTTCCCATAAAGCTATTATAACACCCTATGTTTTAAATCAACCAAATCACTTAGCACATGTGACGCGTCCTACCATTACATAGTTCACAACAATCATGCTAGAAAAGATAGGAAGAGGTTCACATACCTCATGCACGATTTATCGACAATAAGCAAAATGCTCCAAGTACTACAACTCATTAAATTTTCCACCCTCGAGTAATACGCTACTCTTAGTACTTCACCTATAAAGGTCACAAACGCTCTATTAACCCCAAAACACAAATTTCTATCATCCTATAGAAAATTCTAAGAAGACCTCCTCCAACAAACAGAAATCTCCTCTCTATCGAGGCCGGCCACTAAGCCAACTGGTAGTGGGTTTACATCGCCTAACCTGACGGTACAATTCTACATAAGTCTACCGCAATACACCCCATGTAAATATGCCAGGGCCTGGGCTTTATTCTTCAAAGTGCTTAAGTCAAAAGACATCACATACTAAGTAGTTCTATATATAGTATACTTCAACTATATATTCTAACAAACATGTAATTTCCAATTACAATGTATGGACAAGATAATTACCCTCGATAAGCCCAAAAATTATCCAAGTTATAACGTCGATCCCGAGCAAGGTTTCTCAATTCGCGCTCCAACCACTCCAAACAACCCTTAGAAGTTCTAACTAACTTCTACTCAAATACTTCAACCAACTACTTGATTTCCAGGTTTGGCCAGACTAAAAGGACAAAAGTAGTATTTCGACTCTACGAAAGAGGTATCTGAATACTACAAGCGCATGCTAAGGTATTTCGGGCATTATAACAATACTGGGGAGTATTTCATACCACAACAAGTGGGTATTATACGAAACAACTAGCAGTGGTACCTCACTGGGCCAGACCTCACATGTATGTGGAGACCTCACCACAGCGCCACTTTCCGCTGGAGAGCGAGCCTCTGGACGAGTCAACAAGCAGGAGGGAGGGATTTAAGACTACAGAAACATTTGTGGATGAAAAGTTCTCACAAAGTGTATTTATAAGAAACCCAACGCAACCAACGGCCAAGATCAAGCCACGCGCAAGGCAAGTGTAAGGCCTCGATCGCTTCGCACCTAACCCCTACTCCACAAAACACGCACAAGACAAGCCACAAAACAAGGCCAAAACAAGGCACAAAACAAGGAACCAATGTGTACAAAACGCTGAGCCACAAACAATCCAATACGCGGAACCAATCGGCCCACTAGACGCCATTAAAAGTTTGAATGCAGGTGACACGCCACCCTCCCGTTGGTCCAAAATGTTTCGCCTTCTAAAAATCCGCAAAAATTAAAAGGTCATAGCCGGAATTTTCCTACGAAAGCCGTGGGAAACGCTTCGGCCTAAAAACGACTTCAGCAGACTGCGCTTCAAACGTAACTTCGCCAAGCCACTTCCAGCGGTGACACGTGTCACTCCCATCGCCCTCATAAAACGCTTCTTCAAAAATATCCACACACGGAATTTCAAAACAAATGTTCTCACAAATCAGAATTTCTCCCTGTGGCCCCAATGACCATTTCCAAAAATAAATCTCAAAATTTAATATAATCTATGAAGTCCAAATACTAAATCTGGGAATCCAATTCCCATTAATCTAACCTTTTCTTCACAAATAACCTAAACTTTTCCGTTTAAAAACTCACATCTTTCTTTCTTTTCAAAATTTTCTTTGCACTCTCGTGACGACGTCTCACATACATACTCTCGCGAACTACTGGGTATAACATTCTCCCTTCCTTAGAAACATTGGTCCCGAATGCCTTTCTCAAGTCGAATAACGAGCAAAGTTCCTCTAACAAGTTGTCAACGCCATACCGGCCACAAATAACACACGTTATCTTCCTTCCTTACCGCGCCTTCTCGAACACTTGAATCCTCCTAAAGATACCATACTTCACCATTACTCCGCTCTAAAAATCTTCCGAGTCACTACCCAAACTTGGTCATCTTACTAACCTCAAACTTCCTTAAGGCCATTCCTGCCTTTACGAACCGCCTCGGTCGAACGCGCCCACGAACTCATACGATTTATCATACAACTGGCCTAGCATCCTCGCGACTTACCACCGAAGCGACCACCTGCAACTGGCCCCACTCCCAAACCGGTTACGCTTGACCCGCAACGGTCCTAAATCAACTTCAACCGTGCTCTCACATCCTAGTGCACAGCTCGCACGCGGCAATGTCCATGCCCAATAAGAGAAACACTCGCACAAGACTCACCATATAATCATCTAGCCCGCGACGTAGCATGCACTCCTATCCTCCATATTCGCAACTACAGTGGACATATCGAGCCAAAGAATCGAACTCGACATTGTACTTCGACACAGGCGCCTCTGCCCCAAGAATAAAAACTGTTTACTGCGGTTCTCCTCATCCGGAGGCAAGAAGGGCGAGAAAGCCCCAAAACTCATCCCATACCTGGAGTGCATGCTCTCCCCGGGAAAGCTCCCATGAATCAAACCAATCGATCGCGCAGATCACGCAGCCGATGCGAACCAAAGGTCACAGCACTGCTTCAAGCTCATCACCGTGACGATCCAATCAGAATCGCCGTGATGAACTCGCGCGATCATCCTCCGCCTCGACCCATAAAACTCTCAAGTGTAACTCGTAAAGTCCTGTGAGCCTCAAACTATTCCGCCGGGGCGAACCATCGCGCTATCGAATCGAATCGCCGTGATCCAAATTTATCTCATATCTCGCCACACCGCCAAAGAATCGGGCCATCTCCTTGTAACCCATCTCTCTCGCCCTGCATCAGGACCTGAGGCTCAGTATCATGTCTCGGCAGCCTATTGCGCGCTTCTAACCTCTCGGCTGGGCTAAGGCGTCACAAAACCCGGGCCACCTCAAGCACAACTCGTGTACTGCCTGGCTCAGCGCTGCACTTCCTCAGATCTCACTAGCAAAGACTTCTGCCGCTTTGCCCTTCTCGCTCGTTGCCTTGCGCGAGGCATAATCGTAAAAACGAGATACGCCGTATGGGTCCAACTTACAACACAGCCTCTAAGGCACGATCTCGTAATGAGAAGAATGGAAACTAATCCTAAATGCTCCTGGCAGCCTCCCGATTATAGACGTAAGTGCACAACACATCGATAATCAAGACTTACTAGACACGGTCAGACACTTTCCGAGGATTAATCGCTCCGATACCACTTTTTGTAATCGGTGGCGTCGGCCGAGGCATTAACCTTCTCAGCACTAGCCAACAGTGTACCGGTAAGCTATCCCCGAGGCATGCCCAACTACTCTTCTCAGTGACGCCAACGGAGAGCCACTTGCCGCTCGTCGCCGGTAGGCTCGCCTCTTTATACGCCTTCCAAGCGAGGTCGCACAACAGTACCAAGTACGTGAAACTGCATAACATCAGAATGAAATCATACTAGTCTATATAAAGCAGAGACACTTTATGATAACCAAACTACAGTTCACAACATAAAACAAATATCATCTAATATAATCTATGGGTCTCACGCCACAACATCAATCAGTTCAGATATGGCCGCACGCCTCTGGACATCAGACGGCAGGTATACGTCCATGATGCAACAATAAGACAAAGAATCCAAATGGAAGATACCCGCTGCGCCACGATCGTGTCGATGTCCAAAGGGAAATAATAAGACAACTTTCCAAACGGACGATACCCGCAGCGCTTACGATCGTGTCAAGATGTCCAAAAGGAAATCACAAGCGCGATAATCGAATGGAAACATACCCGCGCCACGATCGGTCAAGATATCCAAAGCGACAACCACAAGACCTTAACTAAAATTAAGCATACCCGCGCCACGATCGCGGCCAGATGTCCAAAGCGATTAACAACAATAATACTATCAACAGAACGCACTGCGGAATTTCTCCACCACGCAAGACATCCAAGTAAGTTCTCAACTACCAACCGACTCCTCTATCGAGACGCGTAATACGTAAAACACAACGCCAGACAATAAAGGCTATCATCACAAGCATAGGCAAGTTTCACAACAACAAGCATAGGCAAGTTTCACAACAACAAGCATAGGCAAGTTTCACACAACTCAAAGTACTTTCATTTTACGCCAAAGTCCTGTTTTTAACCCCAAAGTACTACATACGTTAAGTTCTTTAAAAGAGATCCATTATTGTTATAAAAGTCACCCGATACCCGTAGTATTAGAATGACTAACCCACCTTCTTTTTCAAAATCAAGTAACAACATTCTTTTCCTAAGTTCCAGCTTTGCCTAGTTTCAATTACTCAAGCTTCTCATTTTCAAATGGTTTCATAGTTCCCAAACTTAATCACTTGATTCCTTTTTGTGAGCAATCGAGTAACATATGTCATATACGTGAGTAGTTTATTCTGTTTATAACGATCTTATTACACTCTGGCGATCTAGAAAATGTAATATCATTTTGTCTTATCTTAGCTTCTATGCAGATGAGGTTTCATCGGTTTTAATACAACACATCATTATTCAATACATTTTCCTTTTATTAACGCCGCAGTTGGTCCTGTCGATACACATTCGATTCTCAAATCAAGAAACATTATCCCTTTAAAACCAAGTACTCATTACTCACGAACGAGGTTTCACACAAACATCCACATTAAAACAAATAAGTTAAGTCTCTTATCTTATAAGATCAAGTCTCTTAACTTCTAACATCAAGAAACCATTTTCATTACATAAGGTCGTTATAACTAACTTCCCATAAAGCTATTATAACACCCTATGTTTTAAATCAACCAAATCACTTAGCACACGACGCTTCACCGCATTACATAGTTCACAACAATCATGCTAGAAAAGATAGGAAGAGGTTCATATACCTCGCACGATTTATCGACAATAAGCAAAATGCTCCAAGTACTACAACCTCATAGCCCTTTCCACTCTCGAGTATAATACGCTACTCTTAGTACTTTCACCTATAAAGGTCACAAACTTCTATTAACCCCAAAACACAAATTTCTATCATCCTATAGAAAATTCGGCAGACTCTCCCCAACAACAAACAGAAATCTCCTCTCTATCGAGGCTGCCACCAAGCCAACTGTGTGGGTTTACACGCCTAACCTGACGGTACAATTCTACACAAGTCTACCGCAATACACCCTATGTAAATACAACTACTTCTTTATTCTTCAGCTTAAGTCAAAAGACATTGTCGAATACTAAGTAGTTCTATATATAGTATACTTCAACTATATATTCTAACAAACATGTAATTTCCAATTACACAGAGGACAAGATAATTACCTCGATAAGCCCAAAATTATCCAAGTTATAATGTCGATCCCGAGTAAGGTTTAGCTCCATTCGCGCCCAAACCACTCCAAACAACCCTTAGAAGTTCTAACTAACTTCACTCAAATACTTCCAACCAACTATGAAGATTTCCTGTGTGGTTTGCTGGCGAGACTAAAGGACAAAAGTGTAGTATCTGACTTCACGTGAAAGAGGTATCTGAATACTACAAGTGTACAAGGCTAAGGTATTTTGGGCATTATAACAATACTAGGGAGTATTTCTATACCACAACAAGCGGTATTATACTTAAAACAACTAGGCAGTGGTACCCTACTACTAGACCTCACAGCTTATGGAGACCTCACTTACAAAGTGCCACTTTCCTGGGAGATGAGCTCGACGAGTCAACAAGAGGGAGGAGGGATTTAAGACTAGGAAACATTTGTGGATGAAACGTCTTCACAGTGGGGGTATTTATAAGAAACCCAAATGCCAACCAACGCCAAGATCAAGCCTGTGCAAGGCAAGTGTGCGGCCTGATCAAGCCAAGTGCACCCTAACCCCTACTCCACAAAACACGGCACAAGACAAGCCACAAACAAGGCCAAAACAAGGCACAAAACAAGGAACCAATAGGGCCAAAACGCGAGCCACAAAAACAATCCAATACGCGGAACTAATCGTCCACCAGACGCCCATTAAGTTTCCAATGCGAGGTGACACGCCACCTCCCGCTGGTCCAAAATGTTTCCTCTAAAAATCCGCAAAAAATTAAAAAGGTCATAGCCAATTTTCCCTACGAAGTCGGAAACGCTTTCGCCGAAAAACGACTTAGCCTGCAGACTGCGCCCAAACGTAACTTCGCCAAGCCACTTCGGGGTGCAAGGACACGTGTCACCTCCTATTGGCCCTCATAAAACGCCTTCAAAAATATCCACAATACCGAAATCTCAAAACAAAGCGCTCCTACAAAACCAGAATTTCTCCCGTGGCCCCACGTGACCATTTCCAAAATAAAATCTCAAAATTCTAATATAATCTACGAAGTCCAATACCAAACTGGGAATCCAATTCCCATTAACGAACCTTTTCTTCACAAATAACCTAAACTTTTCCATTAAAACTCACATCTTTCTTTCTTTTCAAAATTTTCATTGCACTTCGCACGTCTCACATACATACCCTGCAACTACGGGGTATAACAATTATCTTCAACTTGGTCATCATTAGCTGGGAACACTCTGGATGGATCTCCAATTTCCTTCTCGAACATAACACGAAGATCGACGCACGCTTCCTAAGTTTGACAGAATGCCAACATATGCGCAACCCGGCCTATTCTTCACATGAACTCAAAGGCCCAAAGTAACTCGCTAAGTTCCTCTCAGATTCAAACTCGCCACACCTAACCCGGTGGTACTTTCAAGAAGACCGACCGTCAACTCGAACTCTGTTGCCGCTGATTATCCGCGACGATTTCTCTCGAGCCGCTGTAACTCTTCTAGACAAGCTTTACTTATCCACATCACTGAACAAGCTCGAACTAACTATCCGAATCCCGCCAACATCGATCCAATCGATCGCGACTCACACATCCGCCCTACAAGGCTTCATAAGGCGACATCCAACACCAAATGGTAGCTTAAACACTCCTTCAACAGAGACAACAATTCTCGTAACTATCTCAAATTCAAACACCGGCCCGAGGCGAACGCGGATTCGAGACTTACTGAGTTCCTAACCTTGCTCGTAAAACCTCCAAAAGAAACAAACGCAACTTGGCTCCACTGTCCGACTTAAGGTGAAGGTAGGCACCTCGCAAATTCTTTACAACCTTTCTGATATATCATCTCGCATAACTCCTCTGAGTAAACTGCTTTGCTAAGACAAGACTACCGACCTCGGCCCGACTATCGTCGAACGATCCACGCACCAGACGCTGGTTAACTAAACTTGGGCCTAACACCTCGTGGCTCCTACCACAAGGCGGACCACCACAAACCGACCCCACCACCATACATGCCGCTGGGTTGACCCGCAACGTGGCCTCAACCCGACCCGACAACGCCGCAAAAACGCCGGCTCCCGAAGGAAAACTCTCACTAATCACGCTACGAAACCTAGCTGTCTTCTTAGCTCAACTACCCTCTTTCATTCCACACTACTCGTGACTAATCCCACAAACATAACTCACGCACTATGCACTCCTATAAGTCAAACATAAACAATACATCTTTTTCTCGAGACGGCCTTACCTCTAAGGTCTCTACGTATAAAACTCTAAGGCTCACACCTTCTCTATCCCCAAATCTTACTTGGTTAACTAACCAAGATTTCTAATCACCATTTACACAATGCTATCGTAATATAACACTTAAGGTATACTCACCTTATCACACATACTAAACCCTGCAGGTTAAAGATCTATCTCAGATTCATCGCCTCACTCCTTAGTCGTCTAATCAAACCCGCCTGCAGGGCGATAGCTGGAAGGTGACGAACTACCCACCGACTCGAAGCGCTAAGTCCTCCTACAAGGACACTCTTCACACTAGACTCGACGGCCATAGGTACAACAAGTACCAACCAAAAGACGACATTCCTCGATGACGTCACACATCGTGGAATCGAAACCCCGAGTTCTCACTAACTCTCGCATACCCCAACGCCCCGAACCTCGGGAGGACCTTCAGCATCGTGGACGCATAATCTATTCGGCCGCGAGGCGACTCGCCGCGCAGTTACAAAAGCGACCTTGCTACTCGCCCTCTTCGCGCCTCGTTAACCTGCCGATCTTTACGCTTTCGCCGGCATAAGCCCGCATACGTGCCATGCTCAAGCCTAATCAAGAACTTACTTGCACAACCTTCTCGCTGATAATCATCAAGACTCGCGTACACGGCAGATACTCTCGTAGTCAAATCCATAGTTAGTAACAGTGGTCGCCTCGCAATCTATATTCACTATTCTCGGCCGGGAATCGGTTCAAATATCACGGCCGCAGAGGAATCGCCGCGCCGTAAAACTCTCGGGCTAGCGACGCCGCAAAACTCCCCGAACTAAGCACCACCTGGTGATAATCGGGCTCAGGCTCACGAACCTCCTCAGATTTACTCGCAGCCTCCCCGCCTTGCCTCCCGGGCCCGCCTCTACGCGAGGCATAACGGTGGAAAGAAATACGCAGTAGGTCCAACTTACAACACACTTCAAGGCACGATCTCGAGTGAGAAGAATAGAAACCAATCCTAAATATCCTATAGCCTCTCGATCATCAGTGCGGTGCACAACACACCGATAATCAAGCACTCTATCGATACGGTCAGAGACACTTTCCGAGGATTAATCGCTCGATACCACTTTGTCACGACCGACTGGCCTGGATCGTGCCTTACCCCGGCACCCTAGTGATACAACATCGAGTAATCACGAACATAAAACACATACATGAAACAAAATGAAGTACAAAATAAAGAACTGAGGGAAACTTGCCTTTCATATATATAAATAACAACTCATACAAGTCAACATTTTAATCATTTTTACAACCCCACAACAAGATTGCATGCACTTAAGAAATGATATGACAATAATGGCGGACAGGCCCGCCATACCCCGAATGTAAATACTACAACGATGTGGACTATACCAAGATAAGCCTCCGAGAAACTGAGCTTCAAACGCCAATCGGACCCTAAGAGCGAGGATCAACGATCGTGTACCTTTACTCGCAGATTTAACGCAGCTCGGGCGAGGTGATAACAGTACCAAGATGTGAAATCGAAAATAAATATCAGAAATGAAATCATAGTAGTCTATGTAAAGCAGAGACATGTATGATAACCAAACTACAATTCACAATAAATAAGCAAATATGTCAAGTCGTGACTCACGCCTCAAAGTTATCACAATAAACCATACGGCAAGTACGGGCATAGCCGACTACTAAGACCCACAGCATCAAAAATACCACAAATCAGATCCCGAGGTCTTTCTGCACCGCACTACATGATCGTTCGCCACTAGCCCGCAATATCAACGCGCGCCTATCCTCGAACTCTCGCAGCCCCGCATAGGTCACCCATGCACCGCATGAGGTATTCCTCGAATCATGGTCCTGCATCGCTCGAGGTATACCCCGCATCGCGCAGCTAACCCCAGATCCGCCAGGCTCCCGCAGCCCGCATAGTCTCAAAAGACCGCATAGTCTCAACAGACCGCATAGGAATCCCCGCATCGTGCTAAACACCCTGAATGATCAACTCGGCTACCGCGACCGCATAGTCACAAGGCGCATAGGCCGTAGAGACCGCATCGCGGTGGCAAGCCCTGTGATAATAAGTCGCGGGTATGTGATACAATAACAAGATAACTGGCTTAACGCTTGACAACGAAGCACAACAAGAGTGACCCTCTTACACAATAATCACAAGATACTAACACACGAGCATCCTAACATGCTTATTTATCAAATCAACAAGAAGTATTATAAGGCTATCACAAACCAATACAATCAAGTTATTCACACGGTACTTTCTACTAACAAGTTCGTACCTATCCCCAAAGTACTTCATACGTTAAATCTTAAAAGATAGTTACTTCACAAAACCACACACACCGTAGTATATGAAAATAGAGTGATTATCTTTTTAAAGTAAATCAATTACTTCTATTTGTAAAATCAAGTAGCAACATTCCTTTCCAATGTTCAAGTTTGCCTAATTTCCAATGTTCAAGTTTGCCTAATTTCCCATGTTCAAGTTTGCCTTTTAGAAAGGTTTAGAGTTCATAGTCTTATTCATTTAAGAATATAATTCTCCTTTAAACAATCTGAGAAACATAAGCCTTATACGTGGGTAGGATATTCTTGTTTATAACAATCTTATTACAAAGAAATGATCTAGGAAATATCATTTTGTCTCATCTTAGCTTCTATGCAGATGGAAGTTTAACGGTTTTAATAATACTTAATTATTAAAACATTTCTTATTAACGCCGCAGTTGGTTTGTCGACACACATTCGATTTCCAAAATCAAGAAACATTTTAAGACGTTATACCTAACTTTCCATAAAGCTAGTATAACTCTTAAGTTTTCAAAACAAATCAAGTATTACTCTTCTTTCAAAATGAATCAAAACCTTTTGAAATACTTCAAGTTCTTTATTAACACATAACAAGCCGCTATAGTTCAAATCGCTTACCTTTTAAAACCACAAGTATTTTTCTTACCAACATAAAGTCATATAACCAACTTCCCATAAAGCCGTTATAACACTTTATGTTTTAAACCAATCAAATACATTTAGCACATGTACGCTCACCGTACTACATAGTTCACACATATCATGCTGTAAGAGATAGGAAGAGGTTCACATACCGCGATTTGTGCATCGACTAATAGCAAAACGCTCCAAGTACTTCCAACTGTCGGCTACTCCTTTAAGCCAAGTAGACCGCGCCACACGTAGTACTTCAACCTATAAGGCCACAAGGCGCTCAGTAACATTTAGATCCCTTCGTAGACCATTCTACAGACAATTCGAAGATTTCCCTCCCCCAACAACAGAAATCTCTTCTCTCTATCGGCCGGCTACTAAGCCAACCAGGGGTTATACGCTTAATCCGGACGTACACCCTACCTCACGGTAAAAGCTACACAAGTCTCATCAGAATACACCATGTAAATACAGCCAAGATTTTCTTCGAAAAAGGTTTCTTATTATTCAAAGCTTAAGTCAAAAGACATCACGATAACAACGCTCAAGACTATATATAGTATACTTCAACTATATAATCTAACAACATGTAATTTCCAATTACAATAGGGGGACAAGATATTTACCTCGATAAGCCCATAATTATCCGAGTTTAAACGTCGATCCTGAGCAAGGTTTAGCTCCTAATCGCGGCATTCCGACCCGCCTCCAAACAACCCTTAGAAGTTCTAACCAACTTCTACTTACTACTTCAACTACGGGTGAAGATTTACTTAGGTTTCGGTTTTGCCAGGATCAAGGGAAGTATAATAGTATTTCGGCTTTTTGTAAAGGTATAACCTTAGAATACTACAAGGTATACGGCTAAGGTAATTTGGGCATTAACAATACTTTTGAGATATTTCTAACAAGAGTGGGGTATTATACGAAAGCAACTAGGCTAGGGGTACCCTACGCCACACTACAAAGGAGTGGAGAGGGCTCTCGGCCAGGGGGCCTTTCAGGGGAGGGCCAGACGAGAAGTGCTCACAAGGGGAGTGAGGATTTCTAACACTTAGAACAATTTAGGAACGGATGAAGAAGTCTTCCAAAGTGGGGTATTTATAGTACGCCAAGGCCAACCAACGGCCAAGATTCAGCCAAGTGCCACGCAGTTGTAGGGCCAAGATTCACCCATGTGTCCTCGACCAACTAACACACAAAATATCCTACCAACTCCCTTGACCAACAAGGCCAATTGGCCCACCCTCCTTTACCGCTTCACTCACGCCCGCTTAATGAGAGGGTGCCAAGGGCGCCTCTTGTTGGCCCAACACGTTCGCCTCTGAAAACTCTGTGAAAATTAAAAATGACATAGCCTAAATTCCCTACGAAAGCCGTGGAAAACGCTTTACCGAAACCGACTTCTAACCGTGTGGAATAAAGTTAATTCGCCAAGCCTAATTCTCAAGTTCAAATTTTCTACGCACGCCCTACGCACATACTGAAATACGTGGTATAACATGGTTATCATGTGTACGAGTTCGAGAGGCAGATATCTCAAAGATCAGATTCAGACCTGCAGATGGGTACCCATGAGTTCAGGTTATGTCTTTCGTTTAACCAACGCCCAAATGTATTTATGGATTTGACGAACCGTGTTCGCCATTTTGATACATTTGTGATTGTATCTACTGATGACATCCTCGTTTATTCGCGACAGAGCAGATCACGCAGATCACTCGGCGACGCAGATTGGGTCCTCCCGAGCCTGGCAGCTATTCGCCAAGTTCTCCAAGTGTGAGTTTTGGTTGGCCTCAGCGGCATTCCGGGCATATTATCGGGACTGATGGTGTGGATACGCAAAGATCGAGGCGCTAAGTCTTCGCCGAGACCTACTATCCGACCGAGGGCGCAGCTTTCGGGCAGTGTTATTATCGAGGTCAGGAACAGCTTTGTTTCGATTTCAGACCGCTGACTAGGATGACTCGGCAGCCAAGTTCCGGCGTGACAGAGGTACGCGAGAAGGGTTTCCAATTGAAGGAAAGGCTGACCACGATCAGCCTACTCTTCCCGGCGGGTTAGACGGCACGCGGATCTATCGCTGATGCCTGCATCTGCCAGGTGTGTTTTGACGCAAAGACTAGCAAAGTTATAGCCTATGCTTCCAGCCATTTAAGCACGAGAGGAATTACCCTACCTATGACTTAGAGCCACGCAGCTTATTCATGCCTCAAGATTTTGAGACATTATTTGTGGGGGTTCATGTGGATATTTATACGCACTACAAGAGCCTCCAAAAGATATCTTCAAAGCAGGAGCCGAACTTGCGGCAGACGTGGTTAGAGTTGCCGAAAGATTATGGATGCTGATATTCTATACCATCCGGGAAAGCCAACGTAGTTGCCGATGCCTTGAGTCGATCACGGGGAGCCCGTCAGAGGTACAATGTGCCAGCATAAGATACGGTCCGTCGATCCACCGCTAGCGAGCCTGGGGTTCGCTTTGATCGATACCGACGATAACGGCACGGGTTCGCGAGGTTGCTTTAGTCTTCCATCGCTGATGAGGAAGAGGCTGGCGCTTGAGGAACCAGCTTTTGGTACGGTATCGTAGACGCAGCTTTGGGAGGAGAAGAGTTCATTCGAGGTGAGCTCGATGGGGTGCCAAATTTGAGGTTGTGCTGTTCCCGATGTGTCGTGACTTCGCCGCCAGATTCGTGAGGCACAACGCCGTATTCTATTCATCCGGTCAACCAAGATGTACCATGACCTCGATGTTTGTATTGGGCGGATGCTCAAGCAGGACGTGGCGTGCTTTGTCAGCATAAAGGTCCTAATCACAGCAGTCAAGGTCGAGCACCGCAGGCCCATGGATTGCTATGTTACCGAGATTCCGACTGGAAGTGAGGATCAACATGGACTTTGTTACAGGTTACCTCGCACTGCAGGAAGCACGCACTCCATTTGGGTTATCGCTGATAAATCGACTAAATCAGCCCATTTCCTTCCAACATGACGACGCTCACGAGACTATGCCGATTGTACATCGAGAGATTGCGAGGTCGCACGGTGTCCTTGTCGATTATACGACAGGGGAGACCTATCGCTAACTCTCGAGGTCTTTCCGTATGGTTTAGTGGACACAGTGAGTCTCAAGACAACATTTCATCCTCAGATCGACGGCAAACAGATTCATCCGCACACTGAGGATATGCCGCGAGCTGCGATTGATTTCCTTGGGGTAGCCGGAGGATCATTTACCTTGTGGAGTTTATTATAACAACAGCCTACCATTCCAAGATACAAATGGCGCATACGAGGCTTTATACGGGCGGAAATGTAGATTGCCGATCGGTTGGTTCACGTGCGAGGTACGCTTAGTTAGCCCAGATTTGGTTCACAGGCCGGATAAGGTAAAGCTTATCCAGAGAGATCGCAGCGCCGTAGCCGGAAGCAGTTACATGCGATAATCGGGCGCCGATTTGGAGTTTCGTGCAGACGATCGGGTCTTCAGCGTGTCACCGCATGGCGTGTGCATGAGATTCGTGAAGAAGGGAAACTCAGCCTGGGCGTATATCGCCCTACCAGATCGTCTGGCGAGTAGGCAAGGTTGCCTATGAGCCGGATCTCGCCATCGAGTTAGGAGGCGGTTCATCCTGTCTTCCATGTTTCTATGTTGCGGAAGTGTATCGTAGATCCAGAGATTTTCCCGCTAGCTGAGGTCCAGACAGAGTGGTTATCGGGGATGGAGAGATTCCATACCGATACTCGATCGCTGTCAGCGATCAAGGACCAAAGATGTGGCTTCCACAAAGTCTTGTGGAGAAATGATAATCGGAGGAGATGACTTGGGAAGCGGAGGAGGACATGTTGAGAAGTACTTCACTTATTCTCACACCTTCGTGCAATTCTTTCCTTACTTGTCAAGTTTTAATCAAGCATTTGTTTTGCGTAAACGCTACATGGGCCGTGGCATTGTTAGCGTGTCGGGTTGTGAAAGGAAACTATGTCGCTAATTATAAGTTGACTCGGAAGAACATTCGGGATGAATGTTTCTGGGGAAGAATGTTACACCCAGATTTACGTCAGTGTTTTAAGAACGTGACGTAAAGAACTCAGCAAGTTGTTAAGATTTGTGGACTTGTAAAATTTATCTAAAACGTATATCAGGATTTAACGGGAGGGCGCACAAGTGTCACCCCTTATAGTTGCCTTTGAACGATTTATGTCATGGCCAAATGGTCATCACTCATAGTCTCGATGACTAAGTCTTGCAAAGAGTAGCTTGAGATTCTGACTAAGCCAAAGGACCCACAAAGCTTGATATTTGTTAAGAGTCTATCCAAACCACCCATTTGGTTGCATCTGACCTCCATTGCACTATATTATACTACTAGTAGCAAGACTAATGCTAACACTTAGAAAATTTTCAAGAAAAATCAAGAGCAAAGAGCTGCAGCCTGTTCCCTCACTATCAAAAAGAATTTTTTGTTTCTTGTTCATTAAGCTCCCACTTTAAAACCAAGGTTCTGGGTGTATTGTAAGCACATCTCAATATAAAAATCTCGGAAAAAGATAGTTTTCAAGTTGGTCGCAGTTAAAACCTAGTTGTCTTTCTAGGTTTTGTTCGAGATTTGAAGGTTTGTCGGGCGCTTGTTCTAAGGGTCTCAACTAGCGGATCAAGCCTCAAGAGGCTCTAAGTCGCTAAGGAGCGACTGATTTGGAATTGGATTAAGATTCGCGAGGTATAATCTTGTCCCTTAAAAGTGTTACAAAAATTATTTATATTGGTGTTAGCTTTACTTGTTACATTTAATGGCATGTGTTAAAGCTTATAAGTGTTATGGATTGCTTGAGCCTTAGAATCCAAATGCAATGTGCCATGAAGTTGGATTGCAAATTGGTCGCTTATTAGAATCGCCGCATGTTAATTACTCGAGATTATAGTAGTTATAATCGATTACATTTGATATCACGTTAGGCTAATAACTTGATCAAATGGAAATTGATAAGAATTGATGTCAGAAGATTTCGTTAGTAATTGGCCTAGTGTTGTATTAATTTGTTATCTATCAGGCTGGAATTTTACACGCCTAGCAGGCGTGTAATCCCCTATTGTTGATTGTATTGTTCGGGCCTTAAACGTGGCGTGTTCGGTTATTGTATTCGACCTGAAAAAGGTGGCACAGTAGTAGAAACAAAGGAGGTGCCGTCCGATTTTCCGTAGAAATTAGCCACCTTACACTTATAATATTCTACGCTTAAGTAAGACGTTAATAGACGTATTGTGGATATTATAAAGCCGACATACTATGGGCGACATTGTACTGCAAGTGGTCAATTCAAGAGGTACGTGACCTTTTCCTATCCTTCGAAAGGCATGACTAGTTACACGTATATAGTACGGTAGACGCCAAGATCTTATATCCTTACTAATTTTATGAATGGCCAAGCTCAGTGAGTTAGGGATTAACTCGCTTCTTTGAAAGTATTAAGGATGTCTTAAGTTTTATTAAAGTAGGACTCAAGAGTTTTAAAGATGCGATACTTGTTCCGCTTTTAAACGATAAGTCCCTCGAGAGGAAATTATATTTATTATGTATAAAGTTAATATAATGACTTTATGGGAAGTTGGTTATATTAACTTTATGGAAAGATAAATGGCTTGATTTAATGAAAGGCAAATTGATTTTAAGGCATCAATTGCCTACGGTTTTGTAGAAGAAAATGAGTCACTGATTTAGAAACCCAACTTAAATTCCAAAGGTATTGCGACTTGCCTTGAAATGTACTGGGACTTGATACTATGGTTAATAGTATCTTGAAGTTTTTACTAAAAAGAGTCATTTGTTTTAAAGAGTGAAAGTATGTAGTACTTTAAGTTAAATTCTGATCTTTATAAAAGCATTACAAGTTAGGCCTTTTAAGTAAACTAAAACGAGAGGTATGTGAACAAGAATAATAAGAAGTTGTGGATTCTTAACTTGCTTATATATTGATATGATAATTTTGTGCTAGTAGTATAATTATTCATTACTGGTCGCTCCTCTGGTTTGTGGCATTTTCATATTCCGTGGATTTGCTACCCACGACGAGGAATACCTCACGCGAGTCGCAAGCGGCTTACGCAGTGAAATAGTCCCACGCGCGGTCCAGCCTTCACGCGAGGAATACCTCGCGAGTCCGTAGCGGCTTATGCGGGTGAAATAGTCCAGCGCGGAATACCTCACGCGGTCCACGCGACTCCATGCGGGTGAAATAGTCACGTGAGTAGGATTGCTAAATGATATCGCGCGCGTGGTCTGCTTGATCGCAGCTCCTATTTTATATTAAAGTATCCTACTATTTACTCATTGTTAGTAAGGCGACAGCATCGTGACTTGATTATCATCATGCCCCCAGCTTTGCTTTTAAACCCATGATATAATTACATTATTTTTCTAGTTTTACATACTTAGTACATATTGTACCGACTTCTTCCTCGGCCGCGTCACGCCGCAGAAAGTGGTAGCAGCGATCCTCATTTAGGATCACTTATCGACGCCAAGCTCCATTTCTCCGGAGGCTTGTCTCTTTGGTAGCTTTTCTCGATGTTGTAGATTTATGTATATTCTGTGGTATGGCGGGGCCCCGCCACGCTTGTTATTCCTAGAGGTCCAGATTCACATACGTGGTCGGTCAGAAGAACCGAGTTGTACAGCTTGTACTTTGATTATGTTTATATTATGGAAGACGGCATTTATCGCCCTGTGTTGTTTATTGTTTACACATATGTTTATGTTGTGTATGTTCCGCTGCTATTATCTGATGTGTGCTGCATGTGGTGCCTGTAGGGCACCGCGCCGCTCGGTCGGGTCGCGACAAGACACTACACTGTATAATGCAGTCCAATCCACATATGAATACAGACTTTAAGAGTTATATGAACCATGACGGGACAAGGCCCCGCCGCATCCATAATCAGACAAAGCTCGATCAAGGATCTATACTAAAAAGATAAACTCCCAACAGCGGAGCTATCCAAAACTCAGCAGTGGTCCTACACTGCAGATCACCAAATCATATCTAAACTTCACGCGATGAACGACTCTGGGGAGGTCAAGACGAATCGCATGCATCAAGTATGAAATAGCAGTATGTGAATGAAATCATACGCTTCAAACAAAACAGAGACATGTATGATAGCCAACCCACTGCATACAATACATAAGGCCATATCAAGTCAGTGGACATGCCTCAAAGTCATTACTAAAATATAACCATGGGTCTCACGCCCATAATATCAATCATGCCCGTGGAATTCTTCCTCACCGCCGATACCCATGATATAATATAACACCAATAGGCATACATGAACACCAAGTCCCACCTCGGTCCTAAAATCAGACGCCAGGGAAAACGAACCACTGTGATCCAGCTCGTGATCATAAAACCGACGGTGCGATGAAAGCTAACTACTCAGATTCACCAAGGCTATCAATCGACGGGGCAAGTACAAGCTAAGTATCAGATCTAGCCTATCGTCACGAGATATGACCGGGCAAGCGCGAAAGTTATCTACCGGAGCCTATCGACTAAATCATTATAGCAATCGACGGGGCAAGTACGAAAAGCTAACTACTGATTCAACTGGCTAACAAATCGACGGCAAGTACGAAAGCTAACTACCAGATCTGGGTCAGCCATGGTCACATTACTAAATCTCACGGAGGGCTAATCCATGGAATAAAAATATCCCACGTGGTCGCATGCCTTAATCCCACATCAGATAAGCACGACTCACGGGTAACACAAACAACCGAATCTAACCCGCCTCTCCCCGGTCACACGCCTGGAATTCCACATCGATAAGTTAACGCCCGAGTAATACAAATAATGAAGCATACCCGTGGAATCCTATATCATCATCAGACGCCCAAGTAAACTTACAACAAGACAGCCGCCTCCAACTGATAGTCGCGCAACAGAAAAATATAATACTTGCACTCAAAGGCTATCACCAAAGACACATAGGCAAGTTCATAAAATCTTTAGACTTTCATTTTATAAACTCAAGGCACTTATAGAATAATTTCAATTAAATAAGCCAAAGTACTACATACGTGCATCTCTTTTCAAAAAACTCTTTATGTAAAACCCCAAGATACTAACACCTGTAGTATCAAGGTGTGTCTATTTTTCAAAGTAAGTTACTACACTTTTAGAAAACTCATTTCAAAGCTTGAAATCAAGTAACTTCAAATTTTTACAATCATAGCAACTTACGCCATTAATCAAAATAGACAACTTTCTTAACCTTCCATAAAGCCGTTATAACCAACTTCCCATAAAGTCAAGCATAACCCTTTATGGTTTTAGACATATTCATTCCTTTTTATAACCAAGAAACTTATACTTTTAAAACCAAGTATCACATACTTACAAATCAAGTTCTTAACTTTCAAAATACTTCAAGTCTCTTAATATTTAGAAAACAAGTTTCTTCTACTTCTTTTAAACCTCAAGTAACTCACACCTTTAAAACAAGTTACTTCTCTTAAATCATGTCATTTATCCTCTTTAAACCAATTAAGTAAATCACTCCTTCAACTCCCTAAAGTCATTATAACAACCTCAGGTTTTGGAACTAAGGCACTGCCAAAAAGGTTTGGAACCACTTCCTTTTCGAAGACTTCCCATGTACTTTTTACAAAATACTTTCACTCTTGAATCCAAACTTCACTAAGGCAATGGATTATACAACTTACAATTTAAAACATCAAAGTACAATCAAGGAAGGTACATAGAACAAATTTATTTTAGGCAATCCAAATACAACCAAGGAATGGATAATTTATGAGTAGACATACTTTCTTTATCTTACGTTAATCATGCTAGTTATGAGATAGTTCACATACCTTTCGGCTAAACCACAAGCTGCTTCTAATACGCATTTAGAATTGAATCACAACCTATAATGGTCACAACATGACTATCAATTTCTAGTCTCTAACGAGAATAATACTAAGTGTTGCGTTTTATTCTATGAAATCTGGACAACACCTCCTTTGTTTCTACATACTTTGCCACCTTTTTCAAGGCAATACACATAACCAAACATGCCACATTTAAGGCTCAACACAACAACCAACACGCCGACACGGCCGTCAACACACCAACCAAATAAAGGATTACACGCCTTTAACACGTGCAAAATTCCGCCCCACAATTAATACCAAGTAAAGTTTAAAATCCAATCCATTCTCTAGCCAACTTATAACCAATCCTAAGTCCTTTCCACTCTTTTCAATCCAAGTTCTTAGGTCAAACATGTGTTATATAGTCATAGACAACTTCAACAACTACAATTTTCTTTCTTTATACAAACATGCATTTACTTAAACTAATAATCAACTTGAATTGTAATCTTAAGGGCATAAACATGCTAGTTTTCGAATTAGGGTTCCAATAGCCAATACACTTACAAAATTATACTAAACATTCATGCTTGTTAATATCCATAACTACAATTATAAGTAAACTTTAATTGCTAAAACGACAAGATTTATATATTTATAAGCCCTGTAATTTCAAGATTCAAAGTCGCTTAGCAATTTAGTTCTTAGTTTACGCTTGCCTCAATATTCTAAGCCTTTAAAGTTACACAACTTCTTCTTCCATTTCCAATCCAAAAACTAGGAAAATTACTTAGTTTCACTCATGACCAACGTGAGGGCCCAAAGTTGCGCCTCCAAATTTTCTATTGAGATATCCTTACAATACCTTTAGGGACCCCTGGTTTAAGTCTTTCGTGAATAATGGATCAAAACTACAAAATTCTTTGGGCAGGAAAGCTAGTGAACCCAGAGCTATATCTCAAGAACAAGTTCTCTAATTTTTCTAGTGTTGAAGAGCTTGTCTTGCACTAGTAAAATATTTATAACACAATGGAGGCTTAGATTAAAACACTTAAGGCTGATGAAGAATAATTATCGCGTTAAGATGCCGACAGCGGCGTATTCAGAATATTCAAGCTGAACATTTATCTTCCTTGATATCAATGACCATTTTACCTCTTACCATAATTTGTCCAAGACCATATGGCGTGCCACGCAGTCGCCTCTTCATCTCATTCGCACATAAATTGCGAATCTCATGCCAAAACGCAAATTTTCTGCGTGGTTCTCATCGCGACAAATTGCAAAATAAATTTCCATAATGTTAATGCGCATACTTTCAAATCATGCATTTTGAGAATCCACCAACAACTAACATTTTCCTTCGACGTTTCCTAAGATTTTCCTCGTTTAAAAACAATTTTCCTTTCGCATCAATTTCCAAGTCTTGCTCTCACATACATCTCTCTTACATGTCCCCGACTTACGTGGTGTAATACGTCATACCCTAGTAGCACTCCAAGTAGAGATGCTTTTACATGTACTTTAAGGTCACACAGTACGACTGCGCTTCATGAGTGCCAAGGTTGACATCTTAGTATAAGTATTGTTACGTACGGCGGGTGGTATATTGTAATGTATGGTGTAGTAAAAGGAGACTATGTCATATCTAATTAGATTCGGATTCCTAAAGAACATTCGGGACGAATGTTTCAAGGGGAATAATGTTACACCCCGTAATTCATGCACATGTTTAAGCTTAACGACGTAGGCGAATACAAGACCTGAATCGGTACGAAAAGCGAAGAATTGTTTTTTCCGATGAAAATCTTCCGAACGCCGAATGAAAAATGTTCGTCAGTGAGAATTAGATTCTCAAAATGCATTAATTGAAGAGTATGGAACTTATTATCATTATGGAAATTTATTTTTACGATTTGGTCACTATGGGCCCACCGAGAATGTTGGCATTTTGTGCAGGCCCATGAGGGTTACGTAAATTTTATGGATCTAATGGGAGGGCGACATGTGCCCCCACATTGGTCTCTGACGAAATTACAAGTGGTAAAATGGTTCACCATCGCGAAGATAAGTCTTCAAAGCTCGAGTTTATCGACTAGTCAACTTGTCCACTTGGCCAATTAATTAATTACTTCTCATCCTAGCCACCAAGTGTTGCAATCTAATCCATCCATCAGACATATATACACAACTAGTTCAAGACTAGCTTTTTTAACACTTAGAAAAATTTAGAGACTCTCAGGTGGCTGGCCCATGTTGTTGCTCTGGCTTTTGCTATGTGTTTCCCACACAAATATTTTGTAGTTTTGATCCATTAGCCACAAGACTTTAACCCAAGGTCCTGGGGTATTGTAAGGGGATATCTCAATAGAAAGATTTGAAAAACGATATTCACGCTAGTCGCAAAGTAAAACCTAAGGCATTTTCATAGGTTTTGATTGAAATGGAAGAGTAGTTGGCTGTGAGCTTCTAAAGGCTTCAAATATGGATTGGAGCGAAAGGAAAGGAGCCAAGAATTGCTATGAGCGACTTTGAATCTTGGAAATTATAGCGGCTTGTAAAGGTATAATTTTTTGCTACTTTAGTAATTAAGATTACTTATCACGTAGCTATGGATATTAGCAAGTATGAGATATATATTATAAGTTGATAAATGTATTGCTATTAGAACTCTAATCCAAAACTAGTATGTTTAGCCCTTGAGATTTCAATTCAATTGGATTATTAGTTTAAGTCGCCACATGTTATATGTTAAGAATTATAATTGTAACAGTTGTTTAAGCACTATATAACATACGTTAATCTAAGAACTGATTGAAAAGGACTTGGAAAGGTTGATAAGTCATTGCACCTTTTTGGGCCGAAATCGCATTTGTATCGCGGATCTAGTTTGATATATTGTGGGTCGGAATTTTACACGCCTGTAGGGCGTGTAATCCCCTATTGTTAATTAAGTCATTGGCATTCAGCCTTAAATGCGCTGTACAAAGCTGGTTATTGAATCGGACTTGAAAAAGGTGGGCAAAGTACATGTAGAAACAAAGGAAGTTATCGTCTCGATTTTCCGTAGAATTTGTTTAACTTTGCACTTAGAATATTCCTACGCTTGAAGATAGAGGTTAATGGACTCATTACGGCCATTATGTTGAAAAGATTCAAGTATTTCAAGTAGCGATTCTACTCAAGCGATGGAATAGCTTATCATGTGAAGTACTTCTGAGCATTTTGCTTAATCATCGATAATCGCCAGCGAGGTATGTGAACCTCTTCCTCTTCTTGATGACATGATTCTATACGGAATATAAGCATGTACTATTTCATGATTCCTTCTACTCTTAGAAGTTAAGAGGTATTTATGTTGATTACTCTACGAGCGTTATGTTTGAAAGCTTATCCAAGTTCTACCAAGTCTTGGCTGTGACGTCAAAGAGTCGTTAGGAGGTATTCGGGAGCTAAGCTGACTTCTGGCTGGGTTACGACACATAAATGAGAATAAGTATCGCAATGCCACTACAAATAAGTATTGAAGGAAAATGTACAATGACAATCAATTAAGTTAAAATGAGTAGAATTTCCATCCGCATGTGGTTTTAAGATAAGACAAAATCGTATTACATTTTTCTAGCATCATGGCATTTTGATTAAGATCAAGCTATAAATAAGTGCATAACTTATTCACAATCTAATTAAAGCATATGCGTGTTACATTTAATTTATAAGAATTTACGATGAAGTTTATTAAGACAATGAACCTCAAATTTTTAAAAGGTTAAGGACTTTATTTTTCAAGCATGGGACTTGATTTCTAAAGTGGAGAAATGAATTGATTTAAAAGTATGTAATCACTTGATTTGGGAAAGTATTGATTACTTGCCATTCTAAAGTTAAGAAACTTGTTTTCTTAAAAGTTAAGAGACTTGAAGTATTTGGAAAAGCTATGTGATTTGATTTGAAAGTATAAGTCCGGGTTATAAAAAGGTGAATGAATTTGTTCAGATATAAAGAGTTATAACGGCCTACGGAAGTCAATTATAACAAATTTATAAGATTAAAAGAATGGTTTTCTTCAAAGAATGTAAGCAAAGAAATGATTTTGAAATAAAAGTTAAGGGCAAATTGTTTTTAAAGGTACCAATTGCTTAAGGTTTTTAAGAAAAAGTCACTTGATTTAGTTGTAAATGTATTTCTAAAAGGTATTGTGACTTGTCTTGAAAGTAGATACGGCTCGATACTTTCACGTGTTGTTAGTATCTTGGAAGTTTACATTTGAAAAAGAGTCATTCTAAAGTGAGAGGCACGTAGTACGTAATGAGTTAAATTCTGATTTTATATGACTTTATCGCTGGCCCCGTAAACGGGTCGCGCAAGATACCTTTTATGGGTAGTACTATATGACTTTATCGCCCTCGAAATGGGCCGGGTCCGTCAGATACTTTATGGCAGGCGCATTATATGATTTTATCGCGTCTCCGTAAATGCCGCAAGATACCTTATATGGGGGCGTAATTATATGACATTATCGCCCTAAATGGGCCGGGCAAAGATACCTACTTACGGCGCATTTATGATTTATCGAGTCCCGTGAATGGCCGCAATATACTTTTACGGGCAGATTATGATTTATCGCTGGCCCTGCATCGGGCTTCTGAAGAAGATAGGCGCCCCTCTCCATAAAGGGCCGGATTATGTTATGCAAGGCAAGTATAGCAGGAAATGAATTTGACGATTTTTCCCGAGCATTTTCCAGCACGTATTTAAAGAATGTGACTTATAACTTTGGTGTAAAATGGGAAAAATAATAAGGTAACATTAAGTTCACAGACGGTAATGACACGTGGATGGTATTTACCTTTTTTTATACCAGGTTACGCCCGAACCTCAAGCCTGGTGGATCGTGCATACCTCGGGCACAACTCCCAAGCCAGCTACCTAATCACACAGGTGAATCATGGAATTTAAATAACACTTTTTTTTTTAACCAACATACGCAAGGTGGCAAAGGTTTATAAGTGTTCTCGCAAAATATACATAACTAAATATTATTTACACAGCATTAATGTGTCCAATCCCACATACGAATACAAACTCTGGAAGAGTTTTATCAGCATACGACGGGACAAGGCCCTCATTGCATCTATAACCGTGCATAAAAGCCTCAGACGAAAAGAACTATACCAAATGATAAACTCCTGAACAGACGGAGCTATCTTAAAACTCGTGAGTGTGCCCATCAAAAGAATTATACCAAAATGATAAACTCCTGAGCGGTGGTCCTCAGCACTCCATCACCAAATCAGGTACTTAAACTCATAGATGCAGAACGCAAACTTCAAGGAGGTCAAGACGGGCATGAATGTACAAAGTATGAAATGTGTTAATCATCGTGAATGAAATCATAAATAGTCTAAACAAAACAGGAGACATGTATGATAGCCAACCTATGCATACAAGACATAAGAATTACATAAGTACTATATCAAGTGACGATGCCTCAAAGTCATTACTAAAATATAACCATGCCGGGTTCTTACGCTTCATAATATCAATCCCATGCCTGTGGAATCCTTCCTCATCGCCGACAAACATGATATAATATAACACCAATAGGTTAGATGAACACTCAAGTCCCACTCATGGTCCAAAAATCACGATTTAAGTGTAGAAAATTGAAAACGAATCACCAACCACCCGTGATTGCAAGATCATAAAACTGAACGGTGGCATGATTAGCTAACTACCAGATTCACTCATACACAATCGACGTATCAATCGACAAGGGCAGATTTGAAGCAACTTACTTCGATCCAGCGCTCGTTGTCACAAGATATGACTCTGGCAAGTGCGAAGCTATCTACCGATGAGTCATCGCATCAAATCGTATTTCAAACTGTAATTAGAAATCGACGGAAAGTATTTAAAGCCAACTACTGTGATCCGAAATTTCACGCCTATAATATCAATTCATGCGCCTGTAATCTTCTCATCAGCTGGAGCATACGCCCCATGATATAATATAACACCAATAGTATTACATATCACTCAAGTCACCGTCTCTAAAATCAGACGCGCTAAGTAGAATGTAACAACTACCAAATCCAAACGTGATCATAAATCGACTGGGTAAAAGATACGAAATTTAACTACTGTGATTCAGCTCGCTATCAATCGACGGGCAAGTGTACGAAGCTAATTCACTGTGGATCTCAAATACTACATTACAAGATATGACCGGGTAAGTGTAAAAACTTACTTCACTCGAGCTTCATCGTACCAAACTGTGTAAGTTGTGAACCGACGGGGAAAGTACTTGTAAGCTAACTACCAGATCCAGCCTGCGTCATCAACTGACGCGGGCAAGTACGAAAGCTAACTACCAGATCCAGCCTGCGCCACTAAATCTCATGGAGGGCTAATCCATGGAATAAAAATATCCCACGTGGTCGCATGCCCCGGAATCCCACATCGTATAAGCATGACCATGGGGTAATACAAACAACCGGAATCTAACCCGCCTCCCCGGTCACATGCCCTAATCCCACATCGTATAAGCATGTCCATGAAGGAGTAATACAAATAATGGAAGCATACCCGCGGAATCCCACATCACCGCTGCACGCCCCAAGTAAACTTACAACAAGACGGTACCACCAACCGAGTCGCAACGTAATAAAACATAATACTTGCACTCAAAGGCTATCACCAAGACACATAGGCAAGTTCATAAAATCTTTAGACTTTCATTTTATAAACTCAAGGCACTTATGAAAAATTCTCAATTAAACAAGCCAAAGTACTTATCAAGGCACACATAGAATAATTCTCAATTAAACAGTTTAAAGATTCACGTGACGACATTCTTTTCAAAAGACTCTTTTATGTAAAACCCCAAGATACTAACACCCGTAGTATCAAGGTGTGTCTATTTTTCAAAGTAAGTTACTACAGCTTTGAAAACCCATTTCAAAGCTCGAAATCAAGTAACTTCAAATTTTCACAATCTAGGCAACTTACGCCATTAATCAAAATAGACAACTCTTAACCTTCCATAAAACCGTTATAACCAACTTCCCATAAAGCCTATAACCCTTTATGGTTTTAGACCAATTCGTTCCTTTTTATACCCACAGACTTACACTATTAAAACCAAGTATCACATACTTACAAATCAAGTTTCTTAACTTTCAGTACTTCAAGTCTCTTAATATTTAGAAAACAAGTTTCTTCTACTTATAAACCTCAAGTAACTACACCTTTTAAACAAGCATTTCTCTTAAATCATGTCATTTCTCCTCTTTTAATACAATTAAGTAAATCACTTTAAATCCCCTAAAGTCATTATAACAACCCTTAGGTTTGGAACCAAGGCACTAGCCAAAGGTTGAAACCACTTCTTCAAGACTCTATGTACTTTAAGTAAAATACTTTCACTCTTAAGAATCCAAACTTCACTAAGGCAATGGATTATACAACTTTACAATTTAAACATCAAAGTACACAATGAAGTACATAGACAAATTCTATTTTAGGCAATCCAAATACAACCACAGAATGGATCATTTGGTAGGACATACTTTCTTTATCTTAATGAATCATGCTAGAAGAGGAGATGGCTCACATACCTTTCGCTAAATCCACAAGCTAAGCCGAATACGCCGCACGAGAATTGTCAACCTATAATGGTCACAACATGACTATCAATTTCTAGTTTCTAACGTGGGAATAATACTAAGTATACTTGTCTTATTCTACGGAAAATCGGGCAAAGACTTCCTTTGTTTCTACATACTTTGCCACCTTTTTCAAGGCCGAATACAATAACCAAACATGCCACATTTAAGGCTCAACATACCAACCAATCAAAGGGATTACACGCCTGTCAATACGTAAAATTCCGCCCCACAATTAATACCAACTAAGTCCATAATCAAAGCCATTCTCGCTAACTTATTCAACAATACAAAGTCTTTTCCAATCCTTTCCAATTCCAAGTTCTAAGGTCTAACATGTTATATAGTCATAAACAACTTCAACAACTACAATTTCTTCTTATACAAATACGCGTAATTTAACTTAAACTAATAATCAACTTGAATCAGAATCTTAGGCTAAACATGCTAGTTTTCTTTGTGGTTCCAATAGCCAATACACTTATCAAACTTCTCCTTTGCTACTAAACATCTAACGCTTGTTAATATCCATAGCTACAACAATAAGTAAATCTTAATTACTAAAACGCAAGAATTATAATTTTCAAGCCCTTAAAATTCCAAGATTCAAAGTCGCTCCTTAGCAATTATTAGCTCCTTTCCTTTACCCAATCCGCTTATTCAAGCCTTTGTTCACAACCAACTTCTTCCATTTCCAATCCAAAAACTAGGAAAACTACTTAGGTTTTCGCCATGACTAACGTGGAAAACGTTGTTTTCCGAAATCTTCTATTGAGATATCCTTACAATACCGCCAGACCTCGGATTTGCTGAATAATGGATCAAACCTACAAAATTTTCTTGCATGAAATGGTGAACCCGAGCTATCTTGAGATCGCAAGCGTTCTCTAAATTTTTCTAAGTGTTCAAGAGCTTGTCTTGCACTGGTGTGGTATATAAAAACAATGGAAGGCTTTAGATTGCAACACTTGAAAGTGGCTAGATGAGAAACACTTGGATAATTAGCCGTGGACGAGTTGACAAGCTCAACAATCTGCTCACCGAAGCGAGACTTATCATCCACAATGGTCAAATGACCATTTTACCCTTCTTATAATTCGCCCAAGACCATATGTGGGTGTGTCGCCTCTCATTCGCCCATGTACTCAGAACCTCGGCCCTACAAAACGAAATTCCTGTGGGCCCCACGTGATCAAATCCGTAAAAATAAATTTCCATAATGTTAATAAGTTCCATACTCTTCAAATAATGCATTTTGAGAATCTAATTCTCCTCAACGAACATTTTTCCTTTCCGGCGTTTAAGATTTTCCATTGAAAAACAATTCTTCCTTTCGTACTAATTTCCAAGTCTTGATTCTCTACGTATATTCTCTTATACATGTCCTGACTTACGGGGTGTAACAACTTGCCCTGCTATTCTTTTGTATTTTAAAGAAGTTATGATTTGTTTACCGTACCTTTATTTTCCGCTCCATATCTTGCACTCGTTAGACTGACTTTTGGGGCCATTTGCGTTAATGCCCGCAGTTTAGAAACAGTATTATAGTTGTGATCCGCGAGCTTAGGATCCCCGGTTCAACATTTGAGATGGCTCCAATGTTCGGAGTTTGTCGTCATGGTTATGATATTCAGGGTACGCATGGGCCACGTCGCCATAGTATTTGTTCAAATCTTAGAGGTCTGTATTCATCTCTGGCCGACTGCCAGAGTTGTTTTTATTGTTAAACAGCGGCAGACTTTCACGGGTAATTTTTTATGTTATGGCCGCCTTTATCCGCTTAGCCTTAGTTTTTGATAAAAAAAAAGCGGTTATTTATCTTCCGCATAGCTTGTTATATTGTATGATTAGGCGGTGCCCTGTATGTGGTCCACGCGCGTCGGCTCGTCGACAATAAGCTTCCCTTGGTTATGGTAAAGGAATGAATTTATTTAAAACCAGCGGGGGAAGGGTTATAAATTGGCCATTATAGAGAAGTTGGTTATAACGACTTTACTAAGGTGTAAAGAATGGTTTTCTAATGGTAAAGGCAAAGAAATAACTTCAAATAAGTGAAGACAATTTGATTTAGCGTAAATCAAATGTTAAAGTTTTAAAAATAAGTGGTCACTTGATTTGTATTTGCAGAGAAATGTATTTCTAAAAGCAGAAGGACTTCATGAATCAGAATGCTTCCTGATGATCACTAATGTTAGTGCATTGGGGTTTTAGGCTGAAAATGTAATCTTTGAAAGAATGAAGTAATGAGTACTTGGGGTTAAATTCCTTGGATTTATGTAAAACGAAAAGTGCGCTCTCTGAAAGTATATAAATGAAAGTCTAAAGATTTGCAATCTAACTTTCCTATGCTTGCATTATGGATAGCCTCGGTGCGTGAAAGCATTATATCGCTTGGGCGCCACAGGACTTTTACCGAGGTGAGTCGCCATCTGGGTGAATTTTACTCGACGCATCGACAGCCGACAGAGGCTCATGACGTGCTTCCATTGTGATTGATCCTCTGGCGATGCTTTATACACTCGAGGATTCCGGGCACGCGACGACGCGGGTTAGATTCCCTGACGGTTTTACATTACCCTCGCCAATACGCTTATATCGATTTAGGCGGATTCCGGGGCACGCGACCGTGAGGGCGCTAGATTCCCGATTTGTTTTATTACCCATGGCCATGCTTATACGATTTAAGCGATTTCCGGGCATGCGACCATGTTACATTTAGACGACCATTACTCCACGGACTAGCTCTGACGGCCAAGATATCGCATCTTAGACGGAGCAGGATTCCACGCATGTTATATTAACGACATTACCCTGGCACATGCTTATAATGATGACGGATTTCAAGTACGCCGCGAATTACGTTATATATATGTGTCAGATATGTATACGCCTAATGGGGGCTGGAGGTAATGCACAGATAGGGCTTCACATGGTTATATTTCTTACACTTACAAGCATTTGCATTTGCAAGGATGTGGATCTCACGGGCGTGAGATATATATATGTAGATCAGAGTAGGTGTCAACACCCTACTCTCAAGCTTCCTGACTGCCCACCCGGCACTCTTACAGTGCATACATCGGGGAGATAATCAAATTTGAATGATACATGAAACTTATAAAATAAAACAATAGTATAAAACAACATGTTAGCACTTGGGATAGTGGCTACTGACATAATATTACGATATATGTTAAATCAAGTAAATATTTCCTTTCTTACAACCACTCCACAATACGCGGATTGCGTAATTTTCAAGAGTTTTAATGATAATAATCGTGGCGGACTGGCCCCACATACTTCGAATATGCTACGACTCCATAACCTCGTGGAAACTGCACTCAAGAGATAAGCCTCCGAGCAAATGGAGCTTTTTCAAAATCACCGAGATCCTAAGAGAAAGGACACAACTGTACCTAAAACTCGGCGGCATTTAACGCAGCTTTCCGGCGGCCGTGACAACAGGTACCGACATGGAATTAAATAGCACAGAGAAACAGACGGTGAATCGCATGCGCAACGACAAGGCAGTATAAAAGATACTCGTGATCCCGGCTGCGGTTACGTCACTTCTATGAACTTAATCGCATCTCATCTTTTCCCATTTTCAATAAAGGTTATAGTCACATTCTTACGATACGATTAGAAAAAATAATTAAGTCTATTACCATATAACTTACTTATCTTTCTATAACATAATCCGCTCCTTTACGAGTGATTTTATACTACTCCTACTAACTCGACGCGATTTAAGTCACACAAATATCAAAAGCGCGTCTGCGGAATCTCTATCACCGCCGCCACTATAAGTGTAAAATATAACTACGTGACGCCGCCCGCGGTATCCCACCTCACCACGGGCGCATATACACAACACACATATATATATTCTCACCGTGGAATTCACACTGCCACCGACAACGAGGAAGATATAACTGGCTGTGAAACATACTTGCAGCATCCTACCATCACGCTGCATACATATACAACACATATATATATATACAACGGGTTAAGCCGCATGCCCCGACCTCATCGGTGGCATGGCTAACGCGCTCGCATCCTCATCGTAGTGCAGTCTTCGCCGAGCTGTTTCCGCTGGGAGTGGGAATATACGCCACGCCAATCCTACATCGTATAAGCATTTAAGCATGGAGTAATAAAACGCGCTGGCATCTAACCCGCATCTCCGGTCGTGATGCTCCTGAGATTCCTCATCGTGACATAAGCATGGCCAAGATCAATCACAATGGAAGATACCTGAATCTCATCACGCAGACGCTCCAATAAAATGTCCGCATCTAACCCGCATTCGGTGCCGGCGTCTCACGACCAACCCACTTCGGATCGCGCCATCTGCACCCAAGTAGACATACATCGGTAATCGCGAATATAAAAACACAACATGGGAACAATGTAAAAGAGACATATAGTTTATCCTGAGAAAAGGTTTTGCAGATAATATATATAAATACCCAAAGGGAATGCTATATCCTGCACTTTACAACGTGACTATGCTGCACTTCAAGTAAGTAAAACAACTATATGACAGTGTCTTCACCAAGGGCCGAACTAACAGCAAATATCTACAACTATCGTGATCATACCTGAAGATAAGCCTCCTGAGAAACGAGCCTTAAAATGAATCACATCCTAAGAAATGGATCACAATCATGCACTTCACCGCAGACGAACGCAGCCTCTCAAGGAGGTCAAGATAAATGGTAATTTGTACGCGAACCTAAAATATTGCAATCTAAATCGTAGTTCATATAAAGGTGAGATATAGATAAATCAAACTACGCTTCACACAATGTCACGCTGCTCGTACTACGCCAAAGTCACTATAAAATACTGGTCTGGCGCCCATTAACATCAATCTTCGCGCCTGCGGAAGCCTTTCCTCACCGCCGCCGTCATATGATATAAAAGCACCAAGGAATACACGCATCACTCGTGTCCCACTCTATGTCATAATAAATCACGGTAAGTACGGCGCATAGCCGACTGCATTAAACCTATTACACTAACAAGGCTGCAAATCAGATTACGAGGTCCTGGTTTGCATCAGCTTACATGATCAAGCTGCCACTCGCCTGAAGATTAAATGTGCAAGGCTTATCTCCGAACTTTCCGCACCCGCATAAAGCGCCTACATAGCCCCATTACTTCTCGTGATCGGCGTAGCTACTCCCCTAACGCTCGACTCGCAAATCGCACGTACTACATGCATCGCATGACCACAAAGGCTTGCGACACTAACCCGAACTCATTCGCATGTCCTCTTGACTCGCGAGCATGCAGGTATCCTCAATCCAGGTCACACGCATCGCCTCTCGAAAGACACTTCCAGACGGCAATTTAACCCCAGATTGCCAAGAGCGATGTATATAATACTAACATAAGCATCTTATCGCAACAACATACAACAAGTAAAACCCCTTTACACAAACATCACAAGATACTAACACACATAGCATCCTAACATGTTTACTTATCAAATCAACAAGAAAGTATTACAAGGTTATCACAAACCAACACAACTCGTTATCACACAAGGTACTTCTATCTATGTTAATGTTTCAAGGTTTTTATCCTCAAAGTATTTATACATTAATCCTTTAAAAGATCCGCTTCTTTCACAAAAGTCACACAATACCCGTAGCATAAAAATAGTGACTATCTTTTAAGAAACTAAACACTTCCCTTTGTAAAATCAAGTAATGAACATTTATTTTCTCCAAACGCTCAAGTTCACTTAATTTTAAACGCTTCAAGTTTCTATTTTCGAAAGCGCGTTTCGTAGTTCATAGTTTTAATCACTGATGATAATTCTCCCAAAAACAATTTATAAAACATATGCCCTATATGTGAGTAGGTTATTTTATTATAACACCTTATTAAAGCAACTATGATCTAGAAAATGTAATATCATTTTGTCTCATCTTAGCTTCTACAGATTGAGGTTTCTACCGGTTTTAATAATACTTAATTAGTCAATACATTTCTCATTAATCACTACAGTTATTTGTTCGATACTTATTCTCGATTTCCAAATCAGAAACATTTTTCCTTTTTACAAACCAAGTACCACATCACTTAACGAGGTTTCATACTTTTATCAAAATTCATATTAATTTAATTAAGCCAAGTCTCTTATCTTTAAGATCAAGTCTCTTAACTTCTAAAATCAGAACCATCTCTTTTACCTTCTCTTAAGTCATGACACTTAATCTCCCATAAAGCTAGTATAACTCTTAAGCTTTGTTCAAGCATTACTCTCTTCAAAAACGATTCTTGTTCTTTTGAAATACTTCCAAGATTCTTTTATTATTACCCAAGTCAAAGACATCGCAGAAAACCACGCCTGTGCTAATGGCATGTACGCTTCAATGACCATATATATTCTTTAAATATCATGCTCAAGAGATAGCAAAGAATCGCATACCTCGGCGATGATTTATCGACTATTAGCAATACCCAAAGTAATCAGATCCCGCTATTTTTCCAATTTCTTCGAAAGAGAATACGCTACTCGGCAGATTTCTAACCTATAACTGCTATACAAGTCTATCAATCGCCTGGCCGACTAGAAAATATTCTAAGCAGGGGGTTCTCTTTCTATTTTGAAACTGCAAAGACTTCTCACCGTTAAACTGCTGACGTTTCACTGAAATACAAATTCCACGTGAAGTAGCGCTTAATCCTCCTTTAACATCTTTCCATGGATTTCGCCAAGCCTTAAAATGATCTTCGGCCATGTTTAATTCCTCCAGAATATCCTCTACATCTATATCCACTTATTACACTAGTAATTTCATCACATGAGGTTATGATATTTGGCCTATGTCCCAAACATCCAAAGCACCATTTACTGATCTGTTAGTTCTCCATCCAAACCCAAACTGCTCAAATAAACTTAACTGCACAATTTAATACTCAACTAACGCAGAGCGTTGCACCATAACACACAGATTTGCTTGAAGAAAACTGAACATCACGCGATTGGGGTCATGCATTGGAAGATAATAAGAGCTGGTATGAGTTTACACGCAATACTAAGAACTATAGCAGTACGCCACGTCGCAAGATAACATTCTCTGATTAACACATGCATGGAGATTTGACTTGAAATACTCGCGATAATAGTAAGTTTTAAATGGCGTGTGTATTATATAAACAGCGCCAGATCAGATAGTATAAAGCTTAAAGTAGAGACTAAATAACGATCACTCGCCACAACAAATATCACAAATATCCTACTAACTCCTTGACTCAAATCGGCCTGCATCGCCACACATCGTTTCCACATTTCTTTGAGGCGCGCATACGCCACCCTCCCATCGCCTCCAAAATATTTCATCTCTGAAATCCGCAAATCAACGCTATTAACCGTAATTTTCCTTCGCAAAGTTTGGAAACGCTTCGCCTAAAACACCTTTCGGGTCAGGCACAAATATTTTCGTTTCCTAGTCAACTTACCTAACTTTGTGACGCACGCCCTCACGCGACATACTTCATGGAAATACTGGTATACTGTGTCATACGCCTTAATCTCGCATCGTGATGTTGAGCGCCCGCGATCAATCATAACGAAAAGTTGATACTCCGTGGAATCCCACATCATCGCTTCAGACGCCCGCAAACTTATACATACGCTTCTCCAACCGAGAAGGTCACGCATAACGCATATAATACTAAGATTTAAAGCTATCACAAATAAAAAGTTCATTAACCATTAGACTTCAATATTTTTAAACTCACAGCATTTCCGTTTTCATATAAAACGCGAATTTTAACCTCAAGCACACGCACCTTATTCCTTTAGAAAGACTTCTTTTCAAATAAACTTCCAAGATACTAACAACCGAGTATCAAGTCATATCTACCTTTCAAGCATGTTACAATACCTTTTGTAAATACATTTACGCTAAATCAAGCCGCGACTTCTTTTCTTAAAAACTTCAAGCAATTGGTACCTTTAAAATGTTTTATTCTTCTTTATTTCAAATCATTTCTTCATGGCATTAACAAGAAACCACTTTAATCTTCATAAACAGAACAACTTCCCATATAAAGCCGTTATAATTTTAAGCAAGCCTCCGGGATAACTATTCTTATTACTAAGAGATTTAGAGCATTTCTCTCAAAATACTTCAAGTCCCTTAACTTAAGAAAACAAGTTTCTTAACTTTAGAAATCAAGTCTTTCCAAAATCATATTCTATACTGTAGAATCAATCACTCTTCCTTTAAGAATCAAGTCTCCAACTTGAAAAAATAAGTTCTAACCTTAAGAATTAGATCCATAGCCTTAAAACTTCATACGAAATTGTTATGTTAAGTAACATATACGAGCGTTAGAATAAGTTATACTTATTTATAACGCATCTACCAAGAGCTATTGATCTAAAAATGTAATACAATTTTGTTCTATTTAGTTTCTACGCAGATTTGAGAATTCACTTCCATTTTGGGCTACAATTGATTAATATTACATTTTTCTTTATTAACGTTTTAACAGCTTGCTCGATACTTATTTCATTCGTACTACAAATTAGCTGTGTCAACTTGGCTCCAAAGTACCTCCTAACGACTTACTAACATCCCCTGCAAGACTTGTAAAGTGACTTAGATAAACTTTACTAGTTAAACTTCATAGAGTAAATCACAACTACCCTTTAACTTCTAAGAGTATAAGGAAATACTTAAATGATACCATTGCAGATCAATACATAGATCCACGCCAAAGGACGGAAGAGGGTTCACATACTCGACGATTGCCGACAAGAAGAAAATGCTCCAAAGTATCATATACCCTTATTTCGAGTACAGACGCTGAGGGCGCACATACGAAAGTTTAAGCCTCTTGGTTAGGCAAGGATTTAAAATCACAGACAACTCGAAAAGAATCATCTACCTAAAAGTTTCTTCAAACCCGGCGGGCGGAAAATTACTGCCATGACATTTATTATTTTATGATTTTTCCGAGAGATGAAATATTTTGATCAACGAGAGTGGTATGCACTTGTCACCCTCGGCTGCCACACGAATAACGGGCAATTGTTTCGCACGCTTTTGATGGAAATGCCTTAAACACTCCGGGTCAGTTCAAGTATGACGGCAGACGTGATACGCTCCACTCGCTTCAAATCTCCACCATCCACTCTGCCCTCCACTCTCACGCAGATCTTGACTATCGTGGTCTTATAACACTCTTAGTCAACACCTTCATCCACAAATCATTTTCCCAAGTCTCAAATCCTCTCCTCTTGGCATTGGTCCAACACCATCTCCCCTCCTCTGCAGAGCTCTCACCAAACACTACTCCCCTTTGCAGAAAAACTCTCCATGAGCATTGTTATTATTCCCAAATACCTTAGGCCTAATCCCTCAGTAAAGATTTCCAAAGATACTCTCTATACTTCTGTGAGTCCTAAAATACTACATATACTTCCTATTAGTCACTAAACGAAACCCCAGGAGAAATCTTCACTGTTGGTTGAAGTAGGCAGGTTGTGTAGAAACTTCTAAGGGGGTTTCTGAGCCACTCGGAGCGACATGACAGAGCCAAACTCAAGCTGCAGATCGATATTTAAACATGGATAATTTTGGGCTTATCGAGGTAAATAATCTATCCTTCTATTGTAATTGGAGATTACATAACGTAGTAGTAATTTCCAAATAAGTATAAGATACATAGAATGATATTAAAGAATTAGAATTGAATCAAATCACATCAAGTGGGTTAATATAAATGAATAATTGAACTCAGCATTTTCATTGCGATCAGACATAAAAGAGACTGAAAGTACTTTCGCGGTAGGGAAGCATGTCACCAATTTTTCCATAGAATAGAGAACCTCTCTCGGTAATATCCATGATGCAGAGTTCAGACGCTGATAGACGTATTTGACTATTATAGGTTGGATACTCGCACACGACATATCTGGACTGGCAGTGGATTTCGCTTATGAGGCGCGTATTCTTCCTATCCTCTCGAGCATGATATTTTTAAATATATAAATAGTACTAGACGTGACGCAGTCGCAAGTTAACCTAACTTGGTTTTACTCGATGCTCTTCGACTTCGAGTTTTAAATAATAAGAATCTTCAAGTATTTCAAAAGAATTATGAATCATTTTGTGTTAAGAGTAATACTTGGTTTTTAAACAAAAGCTTAAGAGTTATACTAGCTTAAAGGGAAGTTAGGTATACCCACTTAAGAAATATAAAAGGAACGTGTTTACTTAGCTGTGTTTATAAAAGACTTGTGATTGATTTCTCGAAGGTATAGTAAAGACGGTTTCATCGAGTAGACATGATTACTGACATAAGGTGTTAGTATCTTGTAACGCTTCAGTAAAGAAAGTTATTCTTTATTGTGCTTGGCGTTGTTTTAACGAGCAGTCAGTTATGTTAGTATTATATCACTCACCTCTTGACATGAGCATAACGGGGTTGCCGCTCGACAAGCGTAGGTACACCCCATGCGCTGGGCCTGGTGTAGACTAGCGTATTCGAATACCCTACGCGGGTCCAGGGCCTGGGCGCGAGCTACGGAGTTCCATGTTAGTGTGCGGGGATTACTCTTACGCGGCTCCATGTGGCTCATACGGACTACGCAGAGTCCAGTGACGATGCCGAGCGGAGTAAAGCTACCCTCTGCGCGGAAATACCTCATGCGGGCCTAAATGTGCCTGGCCATGCGACTACAAGCGAGTCCGTGGATTTAGGTACGCATAACTGATACTTACGCGATTGACCTTGCTTCGATCATTCGCAGCCTCTAGAAAAGGCTCTACATAGCTTCACCTATTATTTGCTCTTGTTGTGATGTGGCACTACGTATGTTACATTGGTTGTTCTCATTATACTTTGTAAAAATCTTGGGTCTTAAATGATATTTATTTCTATTTAAAGTACTTTACGCTTCACATACTTGGTACTCGTCAGTAATCGACTCCTTCGGGCCGCGCTCATGCCGCAGTAAGGTGAAAGGTGTGCTAGATCCGTGATCTCCGTGAGGATCTTTACTTTGCAGTCGTGAGCTCCATCTTCTCCACGGAGCTCGACTTTCGGTACACACTATTAGTTGTGAGATAGTTTTGCAGATTGTACATGAATGGCCCCTCCATTCCGCCATAGTCATGCATTTCAGTAGGTCCGTCAGAGTCCTATTGTACGCTGGGATGTAACTTCCGGACTTGGTTTATATATATAGATGCCGAAAGACGCATTTTTCTCAGAGCAAACTGTGGTCTCATTTTACACTTGTTTCATGTCTTGTTTTTATATTCCATTGACATTCTCGACGATGCCTTACCGTGCCCTAAGGCATCAAACACTGCCCGGATCTGGTCGCAAAGTGGTATCGTGAGCGCTTAACTTCTTTCTGTGCTGTCTACGCATCGTGATCTAAAGGTAGTCTGATATTTACAGAGCCGCATAACACCAATAATCGTGAGGCTATGGGGATATTTAGATCGGGTTTCATTCTTCCCACTCCGAGATCGCTACTCAGAAACCGGTTATAAGTCGGACCTCTAACGATTTCTTCTCAGACGGGCTTACGCTCCGCCGGCAAGGCAACCCGCCCAGCCTGTATGGCGCGCAAACCGAGGAGTCGGGCATGAGGGACACAAAGAGGGCCACTTGCAGGCCTGTGCCTGGGCTTATACCCGAAAGCGAGTTACCCGACGACGCATTTAGTTCCATCGACGCCGCCACTTCAAAGACGTGTTTAGAGGCCGCAGCAGTTAGTCGGATGAGACCTACGACACTGGCACTTCCACCCACACCACCGGAGCAGATGGAGACGGTTACAGAGACGACCGCCATCGCCAGGATCGTGGGCCGCTTCTATTACGGCGTGATAGCCGGACGCAGCTAGCCTGGGGCCGCCAGCAGCACTGCGGTTCTACCCGAGACTGATAGTTTGAGGCTACGGATTTTCTCGGTTGCAGCCCGCCGTAGTTCTATCGCCGGTCGTAGGCTCGAGGATGATCCGCAGGAGTTCATCCGCTACCGCTTGCGCAGATCGTACGAGTTGGCATCAAGGCTTCGAGACCGAGTCCGCGGATCTCGCCGCGATCGGGCCGCGTGATACCGCAATGACCGATCGTTTGATTCGCGAGCTATCCCCGGGAGAGTACGACTTCCAACAAAGATGGGATTTAGTTCCCTGAGGCTTCTTTCTGGGCCACTCTTTGCCTCCGTACGGCGAGAGTGGCACGCCGACAAGTTTTTATGTCGAGACGTAGGCGCGACGCCAGTGAGTACAACGCTGAGTTTGATTCGCGAGTCTGCCTGCATGTCCCGGCGATTAGTAGCGGATATGGGAGGACCGAAGTACACCGCTTACGCCACCGGGTAGACGATTATTCCGGGGCGTAGTCTGCCGCAAGCAAATGTAGCTCCCGCAAATGGCGTACCGGACATTGCCCGTGATTCGTGCTCACGACTCGGGACGCTGGCGAGTCCGCAGAGCCTTTACGCAGTCGGCTGATGAGACATTTGGTAAGGCAGGCTGGGGATAACAGGTCTTTTTGCAGTAGCCTCTCAGCGTGGACGGGCCTCAAAAGTAGTGAGTCTAGATTTGCACCATGCCAGCCATCTCGCAGCACTCCTACACCGCTTTCTGGCAGCTGGGGATTCAGTGGCCCTGTGACTTTCTAAGTCTGTGGTAGCAGAGTAGCAATCGACGGGACTAATCCCTCAAAGGCCATAATACGCGCAGATCCCATTACGGAATCAGTGGTAGATCGCCCGGGAGTTTGAGCTCTGCACATGCGCCATACAGGTTACTTTATGAGCCTGTCACACCAAGCGGCGGCGTCATGTAGTGGTGGCGGGTCATCCTACATGTGAGCGCCTTTCACCGCCTTCATCTCCTGGCAGCTTACTCGCCTTGAGGCGTGGTACTCGGGCCGCAGGTCAAAGCGCAGCAGGTCGTGGGCGCAGTCCCTGCTTCTAGCGGCCCGTAATCGCATTTATGCTCTTCGCTGGTCCACCCTGGGCAGACCGTGAGGCGTCGCCCCGATGTCGCCGCTGTACTTTATCGGCTCGTCAAGCGATGCCTGGATGCCTCGATAGATCCGGTTCTACTGCCCTATATATCTCCCCATTGCTAGTAGGATAGTGATAGAGCCCGTGTCCATGTGACTTTCGAGGCAGCTACGCCAGCCGGTGATTCTGCGGGTAGCTCAAGGCGGTATATGGTGGTCGGCCCTGACGATTTGATGCAACCGCCGCACCTTCAGCCGACTTGATAGAGTCGACATGACCGATTTCATGCGATCACGGGCACGATTGTTAGCTTCTTACGCCACAGTAGATCGCAGGGAGAGAGTACGGTTCCAGCTTCCCAGGAGCCGGTTATCGGTGGGAGGAACATCAGACGCCGGCGGGTAGGTTTATTTTGCTACCCAAGGCCGTAAGATGACGCGCATGGGCATATCTACCATCTCATTCAGGTGTTTGATACCAAGGTGCGTACCAGATTTTCGGGCCCGAGTCGAGATTTAGGTTCCTGACGTGTTTCCGCGACTTCCCGCATCCTCCCGGTAGAGATAGAGTTTCAGATCGACAGTGCAGCGCCGTGATACACTGCCTTATTTCCATTCCGCCATACAGAACGCACCCACGAGAGAGTTGAAGGACCACCGAGAGATTTGCCGGAGAAGGGCTTCATCGTGCCAAGTGTTTCTCCCTCGGGAGCGCGTGATGTTCATGGTTAGCCACTAAGGACTCGACGCCGCGCACGTGTGATTACGGTGAATCAACAAGATGACTATTAAGAACAGATACTTTCCTGGATTGATGATTTGTTCGACCAGCCGCAGGGTGCGAGATGCCCAAGATTGATCCGCGATCTGCTATCATCAAAAGTAGTTAGAGAGGCGGATATCCTCAGGATCGCATTCGACCGCAGACGGCACTACGAAGTCTGTGTCATGTCTTTCGCCACCAATGCTCGTGGTATTTATGGATTTGATGAACCGAGTGTTCAAGCCATTGGATACGCTTGCGATAGTATTCATCGATGACATCTTGGTTTATTCTCGCCTGAGCGGAGAATGCGAGCATTCCGGCGACTGTGGCCGAGAGTTCTCCACGATCAAAGCATTGACGCCAAGTTTTCCAAATGCGAGCTTTGGTTAACTCGCGGCTTTTGTCACGACCGACCTCGGCCCGCGATCGTGCTACCACTGGCACCTCTTTCAGATACCTCGCAGAATAGCAGCTTAACATACACATCGGATAAAGTACTTAACCATAAAATAACAACAAAGAAGCCGATAAGGCCACCTTCAAAACCATATCAATAAAATAAGACATTTTTTCCACCAATCCACAATGTGACTACGCACTTAAGAATAAAAACTCGGCGGACAGGGCCCCGCCATACCCCGAATGTACAATAACCGATCATACTGTGGATAAGCTCGAATAAAGCCGAGCTTCCACGGCTGAACAAAGTTGATCCTAAGAGCGAGGATCAAGAATCGCACTTCTACCGCAGATGAACGCAGCCTCAAGGAGGTCAAGCACAACATGTACCAAATATGTGGAAACCAAAATCAGAATGAAATCATAAGTCTAAAATAAACTCGAGACATGTATGATAACTCACCCACATTAATAAAGAATCGCTCCTTACTAACAATGCAGAGTAAATAGAGTATACTTACAATATAAAGTAGGAAAGCTCACGATCAAAGCAGACCACCGCCCGCAGATCAATAAGCAACTTATTCCCGGACTATTTCTCCCGCATAGATCACGTGGACCCGCCGTGAGGTATTCCTCGCACGGGACTATTTCACCGCATAAGCCCTTACGACCGCATTTAGGTATTCCTCGCATAGGTGGACCCGCCGCACGGGACTATTTCACCCGCATTAGCCCTACGACCGCATTTAGGTATTCCTCGCATCGTGGGTAGCATATCCACTAAATATGCAACGCCACAACCCCGGAACGACCCGCAACGAATAATATATCACTAGCACAATCCGCTACATAACATAAAGACTACCGCTTATCCTACAATACATACAAGTTAAGCTGCTAAATCCCTAACTTCTTATTATTCTTGTTTATATACACTCTCATTTTAGTTTACCCAAGGTACTAACACGCTCTTTATAGAAATCCGAATTTAACTCCAAAGTACTACGACTTCTATTCTTTAAAACCAATGACTCTTTTGGTAGAAAACTCAAGATACTATAAACCTAGTATCAAGTTCAAATTACATTTCAAGGCAAGTCACAACACCCTTAGAAATAAAGTTACGTTTCTAAATCGTGACTCTTTTCTTATAAAACTTTTAGGCAATCGACGCCTTAAAATCGAATCTTCCATTAAATCAAGCCATTTATCTTTCCATAAAGCCAATATAACCAACTCCCCATAAAGTCGTTATATTCACTTTATACCTTAGTCATACGATTTCCTTTCCAAGTGGACTTATACGCTTAAAACTAAACAAGTATCACGTTTCTTAAAACTCTTCAAGTCCCTTAACATACTTAAGTTACTTAGAGTAAACCACTCTTTAGACTTTCCATAAAGCTATTATAACCAACTTCCCATAAAGCCGTTATACTAGCCTTATACATTAGCAATTTACATTCTTTCCTTATAACCAAGAGACTTAAATTTTCCCACAAAACAAGCATTAAAATACTTTCAAATATACTTAAAGTCTCTTAACTTCAAAACCAAGATATCCTTAATATTTAAACAAGTGAGTTAATTCTAACTCAAACAACTTGGACATTCTTTAAAATAAGCCATGGATATCAAATAGACTAGATTGTCAAAATCTTGACGCCTACCGCATTTCATACATTTATAACTTAATCACGCCAAGAGATAAGAAAGCCCACATACCTTCTGCTAATCCACTTGCTAAGTCCATTTACCGCACGTAATATGTCAACCTATAATGACCATAGTACGCCTATTAAATTCTAGTTTCAACGTAGAATATTCCAAGTGCAAGTCACTAAGTTCTACTAAAACCTGACAAAGACTTCCTTTGTTTCTACATACTTAGCCACCTTTTCGGCCGAATTCAATAACCAAACACGCCACATTTAAGGCCCAACAATGCAATTAATCAATAGGATTACACGCCTACTAGACGTGTAAAATTCTACCACAAAGATATCAAATTAATACAACCTACTAGTCCAATTCGCCACATCGAGTACAATAACACCAATTTATCCAATTCCATTTCAATCCAAGTTGTTAGCATAACATGTTATAAGTGCCTCAAATCGATTATAACAACTATAATCTTCAAGTAGCTACATGCGACAATTTAGTTAACGACCAAATTGTAATTCAATTCCAAATGACTAAACATGTCATTTTCGTGATTTTGAGCTTCCAAATTTCCATAACACTTATCAATATTCATAACACATCTCACATGATCATTTCTAACTTATAATAACATGGAATCTTCAATTACAAAAGTAAGACGAAGATTATACCTCATTTAGCCCAAAAATGCTCCAAGATTACAAGTCGATCTCAGCAACTTTAGCTCCTCTTTTGAAATTCTTCTTCCCGCTAAAATCATCTCTACTAATCCCCTACAAGTCACAACATATTTCCTTCTTGTTGCCTTTCCAAAAATCTCATTTAGGCCTAGTGGTTTTTAACCATTTGAGAGAGAAGAGAAGAGAAGAGAAAATTTGGGTAAGTCTTGCAAATGATGCAAATCTAGCAAGACATGTCTTATATAGCCTTTATCTTGTTCCACAAGTCGGGGACACTTGTCACCCACCCAGGGTCCTTTACAACAAATATCTTCTATTTTTACCCTATTTCCGCAAAATCCGCCCCGCGCCATGCCTCGCAGCCGCGCCGCTGCCTGCAATTCGCATAATTTCAGCTTTCCGGCGCCCTCACAGATCCCGCCGCGGCGCCCGACCCGCCTGCTCTGTCACCCGATCTTGTAACGTCCATAACTTTCTACCCGATGTCCTATTGATGAGCGGTTTGTTATGTTGGAAACTAGACTCAATGAACTTCATGTTAGGATTTTGAAACACCTAAAAACCCTAATTATACTAGGGAGATATACTGCTTCCAAGTTGACTAAAATTGTCCAAAAATATTCTGCCAACTTTTTTTCTTTTTCCAACTTCGAATCTTATTTCCTTTCGTACGTTCTCATCTCATCCTCTTGGAATTACGGGGTGTAACACTTTTCTTGGGCACATTGTCGGGGCCGATGGTATTCAGGTGGATACGGCTAAGATCGAGGCGCCAGACTTGGTCTGACCTACTACACCGGCCAGGTGCGCAGCTTTCCGGCCTCGCAGTTATTATCTACGGTTCGTGGAGAAGTTTGCTTCTATCTCGCAGACCATTGACTAGGCCGACTCGAGCAGCAAGTTTCAGTGGACCTGATGTCAGGAGCAGTGGTTTCCGCCATCAAGGAGAGATAGACGACCGCCCGCTTCTTACTCTTTCGCAGGGTCCAGGATGGCTATGTCGTGTATCACACGCGTGCATCGGGCCGACGTGGTTGATGCAGCAGGCAAGGTTATAGCATACGATCCCGACCTTAAGAAACATGAGAGGAACTACCCACCCATGATTTGGAGTCAAATGCCGTGATTCACGCCAAGATCTCTGAGGCACTATTTGTATGGAGTTCACGTGGATATTTATACGTACTCACAAGAGCCTCCAAAGATATCTTCACCAGAGGAGCTGAACTTACTGAGACGGTGGTTAGAGCCGCCAAGGATTACGATGTCAACATCCTCGTACTCACCCAGAAAGGCCAATGTTGTGGCGTATGCCCTTAGTCGTAGGTCGATGGGAGTTCATCGACGACATACCAGAGGAGGGCATGGTCCGCGAGTTGCATCACTAGTGAGCCTTGGAGTCCGATTGATTGATTTTGATAGTAGCGGGTTCGAAGCTTGAGAGGTTGCCGAGTCTTCCATCGCCGAGGAGGTAAGAGGCAACAATTTGAGGATCCGGTTGACGCGCCATCGTGATACGGCGCCGCGAGGAAGCGGTCCTTTCGAGGTAGCACTATGGGTGCCGAGGCTTGAGGCAGTTGTGTGTTCGGATATCGCAGGACTTCGGCAAAGATGTTCTAGGGGAAGCACACGTCGCGAGACTCTATCCATCCGGGTCGACAAAGACGTAATTTCCACGACTTCGATCTGTATCAGCGGGACGGCTTCAAGAGGACGTTGCAGAGTTTGTGGCTCAGTGCCCGTGTTGTCAGCAGGTAAAGGTAGAGCACCAGAGGCCTGGTGGACTATTGCAGACGATAGAGATCCCGACCTGGAAGTGGGAGGTGATCAATATGGACTTTATCACAGGATTACCTCGCACTCAGAGGAAGCATGATTCTATCTGGGTTATCGTCGACAGGCTGACAAAATCAGCCCACTTTCTTCCGTCAGACGACTTTTTCACGAGGATTATGCCGACTTTACATCCAGAGATCGCCGATCGCACGGGTCCCTATTTCTATCATATCGCATGCAGGATCCCGGCCACGCTAACTCGGAGGTCCTTCCGCATGGATTAGGGACGCAGTGAGCTCGATCGCATTCCATCCTCGCATGCACGGACAGCAGAGCGCATCATCCGCACTCTCGAGGATATGTCGCGAGCCCTGTTATTGACTTCGTGGGTAGCCGGGAGGATCATTTGCCTCTAGTTGAGTTTGCGTATAATAATAGCTACCACTCCAGTATTCAGATGACGCCTTATGAGGCCTTGTATGAGAGGAAGTGCAGATCGCCGATAGGCTGGTTTGATGTGGGCGAGGTGCAGTTAGTGGGACCAGACCTGGTTCAGCAGGCAGTGGATAAGGTAAAGCTTATCCAGGAGCGGCTATCGATACCGCCGTACCGTAGTCGGCTGTAAGTCGATGCAGATCATCGCCGCTTCAGATCCGAGTTTGAGGTCGATGATTGGGTTTTCTCAAGGTGTCACCCATGGCGGTGCGATGAGATTTGGGAGGAAAGGGAAGCTCACCCAAGGTACATCGGGCCTTATCGATTGTCCGCAGGTAGGCAAGGTTGCCTATGAGTTGGATCCGCCGTCCGATCCGGAGGCAGCATCCCGCTTTTTCATGTTTCTACGCCGGCGAGATGTATCGGGGATCCATCTAGGGTGCACCATTGACGTATGTCCAGTGACCGAGGGGTTATCGTATGAGAGATTCCCATAGCGATAATCGATCGCCGTTAGGCTTCTACTGACCAGTGACGTGGCTTCCACCAAAGTCTCGCGGCGGAACGAGCTAGTGAGGAGATGACGTAGTCGAGGAGGACATAAGGCAGAAGTATCCTCACCTATTCCCACACCTCCGTGTAACTCACTTTCCTACTTGTAAATTTCCATTGACATATTTACTTAAGTGTTGTATTGCGGCTATGTGGCATTTGTAAACCGCTTAAGTTATGAGTAACCTTATCGTTATCCTGTCATGGGAAGGAAACATTCGGACGAATGTTTCTAATGAGGAGAATGTTATACCCGTATTTCCAGAAAGTATGTACGTGAGGGCGCATTTGACGAAAGTTTAAGCCTTAAGTTAGGCAAGGGACTAAAATTGTGCACAACCCCTAAAAGAATCGTTTCACGAAAAGTTTTCCAAACCTTGCGAAGGGAAAATTACTATGTACATTTATTATTTTTGCGGATTTTTTCGAGAGATGAAATATTTTGGACCAACGAGAGGCGACACTTGTCACCTCAAGTGGACGGCAACAACGGGCAATTGTTGGCACGTTTTTTGACGGAAAATGCCTTAAACACTTGGTCAATGTTTGCTAGATATTTATGGAGTAGAGGGATAAGGTTCCACTTGCCCAAATCTCCACCATCCACTTGCCCTCCACTTGCCTTAATCATGACCATTGGTGGTCCTATAAATACCCCCTTAGTCAAGAATTCTTCATCCACAAATCATTTTCCAAGTCTCAAAATCCCTCCCATCTCTTGTAGTTTTCATTCAACACCATCTCCCCTAGAGAGCTCTAGCCAAACACTACCCCTTTGGTAGAAAATCTCTCCATAGCATTGTTACTATTCCCAAATACCTTAGTTAATCCCTTGTAGTATTTCCAAAGATACTCTATACTTAGAGTCTGAAAATACTACTATACTTCCTATTAGTCACTAAACGAAACCTCAGGAGAAACTTCATTGTTGGTTGAAGTAGTAAGTAGAAGTTGTGTAGAAACTTCTAAGGGTTTCGTGCGACTTGGAGCGCATGATTAGAGCTAAACCTTGCTCAGATCGACATTTAAACTTGGATAATTTTGGGCTTAACGAGGTAAATAATCTTATCCTTCTATTGTAATTGGAGATTACATCGTAGTAGTATTGAAATAAGTATAAGATACATAGAAGGATATTAAAGAATAGAATTGAATCAAATCACATCGGAAGAATATAAATGAAGAATTGAATCAGATTTACATAGATGCATTTACGAGACACGCAGTAGCTTGGCGGGTAGGGAAGTGCTGCCCAATTTTCCGTGAATAGAGAACCTCGCTTAGAATATCCTCTGCAGTAGTCTAGACGTTGATAGACGATTTGACTATTATAGGTTGATACTCTGCGCGCGACATATTCGACTTGGCAGGTGGATTTCGCCGAGGAGGTATGTGATTCTTCCTATCCTCTTGAGCATGATATTTTTAAATATATAAATAGTACGGTAGACGTACGTGTGTTAACTGAACTTGGTTTTACTCTGATGTCTTCTGACTTGAGTTTTAAATAATAAGAATCTTGAAGTATTTCAAAAGAATTATGAATCATTTTTGAAAGAAGAGTAATACTTGGTTTTTAAACAAAAAGCTTAAGAGTTATACTAGCTTTATGGGAAGTTAGGCATAACGACTTAAGAAAGATAAAAGGAACGGTTTACTTATGTGTTTATAAAAGACTTGTATTGATTTCTGGAAGGTATAGTAAGATGGTTTGTTGAGTAGACATATTATGATGCTATGTGTGTTAGTATCTTGTAACGTTTGTGTAAAGAGGTTATTCTTATTGTGATTATGTTGTTTAATGATAAGCCGTTATGTTAGTATTATATCACTCACCTCGACACGATATAACGGGTTAAGCCGCTCGACGCGAGGTACACCTCATGCGGTCCAGGTGACTATGATTCGAGAATACCTCACGCGGGTCCAGTGGACTGTGCGAGCTACGAGAGTTCCGTGTTAGTGTGCGGGATTACCTCATGCGGTCTACGTGGGCTACGCGACTACGAGAGTCCAGACGATGCCGGCGAGTAGCTACCCTCGACGCGGGAATACCTCACGCGGCCTAGGTGACCAGCGCGACTACGGAGTCCGTGGATTAGGCATGCATAATGATACTACGGGCGATCGGCCTTGCTTCGATCATTCGCAGCCTAGAAAAGACACCGCTATACTCACCTATTATTTGCTCTTGTTTGTGATGTGGCACTATGTGCGTTACATTGGTTGTTCGTACATACTTGTAAAAAATTGGTCTTAAATGATATGATTTCATTTAAAGTACTTTACGCTTTCACATACTTGGTACGCCAGACCGACCTCTCTGGGCTGCTCATGCCGCAGGTGGAAAGCAGTGCTAGATCCGCATCCTTAGGATCTTTACTTTGGTGTCGTGAGCTCCATCTTCTCGGAGGCTCGACTTTGGGTATGATCTCTCGTTGTTGTATTTAGTTTTGTACATTCAGTGGCGAAGGGCCCCGCCCCGCCATAGTTATTACTTCCCAGAGGTCTGTAGTCCTATTGTACAGTTGGGATGTAATCGCGACTTGGTTTATATATATATGCCGAAAGGCTAATTTTTCTCGATAAACGTGGTCTCATTTACACTTGTTTCATGTCTTGTTTTTATATTCGCCGACATTACTGACGATATGCCTACTGGGTGCCCTGTAAGGCACGACCACGGCCCGATCGGTCGTGACAACTTCAACCTTGAGCTATTCCATTCTTCAAGTAGGATACGCTATACTTAGTACTTCAACCTATAATGGTCACAATACGTCCATTAACCTCTTACTTCAAACGTAGAATATTCCAAGTGCTAAGTCACTAAATTCTACGGAAAATCGGACAGCACCTCCTTTGTTTCTACTTACTTTGCCACCTTTTTCAAGGACGAATTCAATAACCAAACACGCAACATTTAAGGCCCAATCAATGCAATTAATCAATAGGGATTACACGCCTACTAGACGTGTAAAATTCCGCCCCACAAACGATATCAAACTAATACAACCTACAAGTCCAATTCGGCCACATAGAGTATAATAACACCAATTCTTATCCAATTTCTATTTCAATCCAAGTTGTTGGCATAACATGATATCAAGTCGCAATCGATTATAACCACTATAATCTTCAAGTAATTAACATGCGACAATTCTAATAAACGACCAAATTGTAATCCAACTTCACAAGGCTTAAATGACATTTCGGATTTAAGACTACAATCAATCCATAATACTTATCAAACTTCAACATATAAACCTCATGCTAGCAACATGTAAAGCTAACAACAAATAATATATATATAATCTTGTAACACTTTTAAGAGACAAGATTATACCTCAACGAATCTCAATCCAACTCCAACCGAATTTGCTCTTTAGCAACTTAGAGCCCTTCAAGACACTTCAATACGCTACTGAGACCCTTAGAACAATACCAACAACTTTCCTTCAAACTTCCAAACAAAACCTAGAAAAGCAACTAGGTTTTCACCTGCGACTAATAATACGAAAACTCTCTTTTTCCGGGGTTTTTCTATTGAGATACACTTACAATACCCCCATGAACCTTGGTTTAAAGTGTGGAGCTAAATGGATAACAAACAAAATTTTTTTTGATGTAGAGAGGGTCAAACCCGAGAGCTAAGCTCTTGTGTTCTTCAATCTTCTTGAAAATTTTCTAAGTGTTGGGCTCACTCTTGCTACTAGTAGTATTAAATAGCACATTGGAGGGTCAAGATGCAAACAAATGGGTGGTTTGGATGAGGTCTTATTAAATATCAAGCTTGTGGACCCATTGACCAAGTCAATTTTGTCAAGCTCTCTACTAGCAAGACTTAGTCATCCTAAGACTATGGTCAATGACCATTTTGTCCATGACATTTTCGTCCAAGGCAAAAATAAGGGGGTGACACGTGTCGCCCTCCCATTCGTCACAATATTAAGTTTTCCGACAATTTCATAATTCCGATATATTTTTACAAGTCTCAATTCTTAACACTTGTGAGTTCTTACGTACGTTCTTAAAGCATGTCCTGTAAAATACGGGGTGTAACATTCTTCCCCCCTTAGAAACATTCGTCCCCGAATGTGATTTCGGAGTCAAACTTATAATTAGCGACATAGTTTCCTTTCACAATCCCGACATACCAATAATGCCACACATGGCCCTAATACCTCGCACACGCATAACCGTCCATCATAAGCCCAAAAGAGATTATCTTTTCGTACTTCCAACTCTTTCTAGCATATACATAGTCTCAACATAATCTGTTCATGACATTTAAACATACCACAACTGTTACACCCCGTAATTCCAGGACATGTATAAGAGAATGTACGTAAGGAAATAAGACTTGGAAATTAGTACGAAAGGAAGAATTGTTTTTCCGACGGAAAATCTTCCGAACGTCGGAAAGGAAAAATGCTCGTTGTTGAGAATCGATTCTCCAAATGCATTATTTGAAGAGTATGGAACTTTTAACCTTATGGAAATTTATTTTTACGGATTTGGTCACGTGAGGCCCACCGAGGAATTTTACATTTTTGTGGGCCCACGAGGTTACGGAATTTTACGGACGAACGAGAGGAAACACGTGGCACCCTCCATGATGTTGGACTAAATATTGCAAGGGTGTTATGGTCATTTGACCTACGTAGATGATAAGTCTTCTAAGCTTGATTTTGTTGACTAGTCAACTTGTCCACATAGGCTTAATCCTTGCGATCTTCATCTAAGCCACACAATTGTTATAATCTTCGCCTCCAACGTGTTATATAAGTATACTAGTAGTGCAAGACTTGATCATTCTATACTTAGTGAAATTTTTCAAGAACTAGTCTTGTTCAAGAATGTTGCTCTCGTCTTAGTCCATTCCTCCACAAGAAATTTTTTAGTTTGTGATCCATTAGCCACAAGACTTTAACCCAATGTCCCCAAGGGTATTGTAAGGTTATCTCAATAGAAAGATTTCGGAAAAAACGCATTTTTACGTTAGTCGCAAGGCGGAAACTAAGGGAGTTCTTCAACTTTGAAGTTAGAACTTGAAGATGGGTTCTTCATAGGCCTCTAAGGAGTGCTTGGAGCGGATTGGAACCTAAGGAAAGGAGTTAAGAATTGCTAAGGCGCGACTTTGAATCTTGGAAATTTTAAGGGCTTGGAAAGGTATAATCTTGTCGTTTTAGTAATTAAGTTTACTTATCATTGTAGCTATGGATATGTTATACCCCGTAGTTGCAGGGTATGTATGTGAGGACGTACGTACGAGAGCACTAAAAATTTTGAAAAGAAAGAAAGATGTGAGTTTCACGAAAAGTTCCCGCTTTTGTAAAGAAAATGTTCGTTGACGGGAATTGGGTTCCCGATTTGGAATTTGGGCTTCTTAAATTATATTAGAATTTTGAGATTTTATTTTCTGAATGGTCACGCTGGGCCCACGGAGAAATTTACGGTTTTGTAAGGCCCGCTTTGTTTTGAGATTTCGGTATTGTGGATATTTTTCAAAGACGCGTTTTTGAGGGCCACAGGAGGGTGACACGTGTCACCCCGCCAGTGGCTTCGGGCCGGTTACCTTTCAGGCACAACACCCTGCCAGAGTCGCCGACTAAACGCTTCGTAACTTGCGGGGAAAATTCCGCTATGTCGCTTTTGTATTTTTGCGGATTTTTCCGAGAGACGAAACATTTTGGACCAACGGAGGGTGATATGTGTCACCTCACAACGGAAACAAGTGGCGCACTGGGCCGATTTGGAGGGCAAGTTGTGCTAGATATTTGTGTAGATATTTGTGAGGGTTTTAAGGAGTAGGGGCTAGGGTGCACTTGGCTTGATCTTGGCCTTACACTTGCCTTGCACATGGCTTGATCTTGGCCATTGGTTGGCCTTGGTTTTGCTATAAATACCCTCCTGTGAAGACTTATTCATTCACTCCTCACTTTGTCTAAGTCTCAAATCCCTCCTCCCTCTAGTAGCTCTCGTCCTAAGCCTCTCCCCTCCTCCTCCTGTGGCCTTGGCCGAGAAGGGTTCCTCCCCCTTTGTGGTGCTAGCCGGGTACCCCTAGCCTTGTTGTTTTCGTATAATACCCCTCGCTTGTGGTATTGAAATACTTCTCCTAGTATTGCGATAATGCCCAAAATACCTTAGCCTTGTACCTTGTAGTATTCCAAAGATACCTCTATACGTAGAGTCCTAAATACTACCTTTTGTCCTTTAGTCTCAAAACCGAAACCCCAAGGAAATCTTCATATTGGTTGAAGTTTTGAGTGTGTTGTTAGAACTTCTAAGCGGTTGTTTGAGCGGATCGAGCGCACGAGTAGAGCTAAACCTTGCTCGTGATCGACATTATAACTTGGATAATTTTGGGCTTATCGAGGTAATTATCTTGTCCCTCTATTGTAATTGGAAATTACATGTTTGTTGGAATATATAGTCGAGGTATACTATATATAGAATCAACATTATTGCGGCAATGTCGCTTGACTTAAGCTTCCAATTTAAAGAAGAGAATCGAATCGTAATTACATCAGATGTATTAAGAGACTTGTGTAGCATTGTTGTGTAGAATGGTACACGTCGGGTTAGCCGTGTAAAACCCCGGTTGGCTTGGTAGCCACCTCGATAGAGGAGAGATTTACGCTGCCATGTGCGGTGGTGGCTAATTTTCTCAGAGAAATGGAACCTTGTGTTTTCAAGTTAATAGACGCTTGTGACCTTTTTTTAGGTGAAAGTACGAGTAGCGTATTCTACTGAGGAGTGGAAATGGCTAGCAAGGTTGTAAGATTGGAGCTTTTTGCTTATCGTCGATACTCGCCGCAGGTATGCGAACCTCTTCCTATCTCTTCTAGCATGATATGTGTGAACTATGAGTGCAGACGCATACGTGCTAAGTGATTTGTTGGTTTAAAACATAGGGTGTTATAATAGCTTTATGGGAAGTTAGTTATAACGACCTTATGTAGTGAAAATGGTTTATCGATGTTAGAAGTTAAGAGACTTGATCTTGTAAGATAAGAGACTTAACTTATTTGTTTTAATGGATGTTGTGAAACCTCATTCGTGAGTAATGAGTACTTGGTTTTAAAGGAATAATGTTTTACCGATTTCGGAAATCGTAACGTGATCGGCAGCACCAATCGCAGCTGTTAATAAAGGAAAATGTATTGAATAATGATGTATTGTATTAAAACCAAGAGAAACCTCCATCCGCATAGAAGCTAAGACGAGACAAAATGATATTACATTTTCTAGATCATGGTCATTGTAATAAGATCGTTATAAACAAGAATAAACTACTCACATATATGACATATGTTACTCAATTGTTCTAAAAGGAATCAGTGATTAAGTTTGGGAACTATGAAACCATTTGAAAATGAAGCTTGAGTAATTAAAACTAGACAAACCGAACTTAGGAAAAGAATGTCATTACTTGATTTTGAAAAGGAATGGGTTGGTCATTCTAATACTACGTATCGTGACTTTTATAAGTAATGGATCTCTTTTAAAGAACTTAACGATGTAGTACTTTGGGGTTAAAACCCGACCTTGACATAAAATGAAAGTACTTTGAGTTGTGAAACTGCTTACGCTTGTTGTTGTAAACTTGCCTATGCTTGTGATGATAGCCTTTGTTGTGCAAGTGTGGTATTTCGTGTTACCGCTCTCGATAGAGGCGGCCGACTTGTCGAGAACTTACTCGACGCGGGCGTGACGGAGAATTCCACGTATGTTTCCATTTTGATTATCGCTTGGCTTGTTGATGCCACGGACACGCCTACACCGACGCAGATTCCGGCACGCGGCTACGCGGTCGGGTTGATTACCCGATATATTGTTATTGTGGTTACACGGACATGTCTACACCGAGGTAGAATTCCGGGGCATGTGGGCTACGCGTGGTTGATCACCCAAAGATATTATCGTTGACGTCATACGGACGCGTCTACACCGAGGTAGAATTCCGGTACGCATGGGGCATTGGTATTATTGCTGCATCACGGACATGTCTACACCGGCGCAGACCCGGCACGCGCGTGATGCGAACATGATTGATGTTGTGGGCGTGAGACCCATAGCGTTATATTCGAGTGACGACTGAGGCGCGAGTCCTCGATCGATATGACCGCTTTATGTCAGGAATCAGAGTTTGGTTATCATACACGTCCCGCTTTATATAGACTAGTATGATTTCATTACGATTTTTACAGCTTTCACATACTTGGTACTTGCCAGATCGACTTCCTTCGGGCCGAGCGTATAAAGAGGCCAGAGCCTCTCACGCGAATGCATCGAACCGTGGCTCTCCGTATGGCACGCCCCGGTATGTCCAAACTCGTGGATCGCACGCAGCCCTGCATCATTTGTTGGGTCGCCAGAGTGACACTAACCTCGCAAAGTGACAAAAGTGGTATCGAGCGCTTAATCCTCTGAAAGTGTCTACGCATCGCGTCTAGCAGAGTCTCGATTATCGTGTGTTGTGCACCACATCTATAATCGTGAGGCTATAGGACATTTAGGATTGGTTTCATTCTTCTCATTCCGAGATCGCGCCTTAGAGTCGTGTCAGAGTCGACCCTCCGACGATCTCGCTTTTACCGCTTATGCCTACGCGCAAGGCAACCAGAGCCCGGGCGGCAAGACAGCCGAGGGAACCGCTAGTGAGATACAGAGGAGTACGAGGGCGCAGGCCCAGACAGTACCTGAGGTTGTGCTTCAGACGGCGGGTTTTGTGACGCCGCCAGCCCCAGCAGAGGTTAGAGCCGCAGCAATGGCTGCTGAGACCGCAGTACCTGAGCCTCCAGTCCCACACCGGGGCGCAGAGATGGGTTACGGAGATGGCGCTGGCCGCCGTGGTCGTGGCCGATACGGCGATAGGCCGACGCAGCTAGCCTGGCCCAGAGCACCAGCGGTTCACCCCGAGCAGATAGTTTGAGGCTACTGACTTTCGAGTTGTAGCCCGCAGTTTTATGGGTCGAGGCTCGAGGATGATCCGCAGGAGTTCATCCGGCCATACGGATCACGCGGTGATCAAGGCTTCGAGACCGAAGTCCGTGACCTTTGTTCGCGATCGGCCGCGTGATACCGCAATGATTGGTTTGATTCACGGAGCTTTCCGGGAGAGCATGCACTCCAGCATGGGATGAGTTTCGGGGCATTCTCACTCACTTCTTGCCTCCGCAGATGCGAGGGCACGCCGACGATTTTTGATGCTTAGACAGAGCGCGACGGTTCGAGTACAACGTGGAGTTTGACTCGCCTTGTGATGTCCCCGCTTTAGTGGCAACTATGGAGGATAGAGTGCACCGCCACGCCACCGGATTAGATGATTACTTGACAGAGGCTTGTTCGTGTAGCTCTTCACCGGCACGGACATTGCCCGCACGCAGCTCATGCACCAGACGCGAGGTACGAGAGGTCGACTGAATGACCGGATCAGCGTAAGAGAGCCAGTGACATCGTGGTCTTTGGCGACTTTCGAGGCGGACCGCCAAAGAAGAGACTAGTTTTGTACCCCGCCAAGACAGAGTGGTCCTCCGCCTTCGTGAGGAGCGTCGTGGCTCCAAGGGTTCGTGTTTCCGGAAGCGGTGTTGGCGGACGCGTCACCCCTACCTCTGTGGCCGATGTGGTAGACCGCATTTCGGGAGTGTCGTGGTGCCAAGGAGCTTGTTATTTTTGGCGACAGCAGGCTATTTGCAGGAACCGTCCCACCAAGGGTAGCACGGATGCTACGACTCACCTTCGTGATTAGTGGTCGGTTCATCGCCTTTCTATAGCATACGCGCAGGCGTGCCTATGATTAGAGGAGAGGTAGCTTGTATATCCTTAACCTCTAGAGTTTTGGTATGCTTGTTATGATGGTCTCATTATTATGTGCTATGTACGAATAACGCTGTGTTAATTGTGAGTTAGAAAACATGCTTAGTTGGGAGGATACGATGGGTACGGTAAGTTAACCTTAGACTATGTCACGATCGAGACCTTAGGTAAGGTCGCCTTGAGTTAAAGATTTATTTTTGACCCTTATCGAGTAGTAGTATACGCGGGTTTTATTTGTGTGATAAGTCCGTGGGTAGTGTGAGACGGAAGTGGTAGCTTTCATGATGTGAATTAGTAAGATTGTTCGGACGGAACAAGAGTTTGGCGCGATCGCTGGTCGGGTTGAGGACGTGATACGGGTCAACCCGCAGTCTTGACAAGGTGGGGTCAGTTCTGGGTGGTCCCGCCAGGTGGTAGGGTCACGAGGATGCTAGGCCCAAGTTTGTATGATCATCGTATGAGTTCGTGGACGCGTTCGACCGAAGCGTTCGTAAAGGCCGGAATGGCCTGGAAGTTCGAGGTTAGTAAGATGACCAAGCTCGAGGTAGTGACTCCGCAGTTTTCGGGAACGGAAGTAATGATCAAGTTTGCGCGCATCGAGAGTTCAAGTGTTCGAGAAGCGGCACGACGAGTAAGGAAGGAAGATAACGTGTGTTATTTCGCGCTGCCGCGCGTTGACAACTTGTTAGAGGAACTTCATCGATATCCGTCTTGAGAAGGAACATTCGGACGAATGTTTCTGGAGGGAGAATGTTATACCCGTAGTTGCAGTGGTATGTATGTGAGGACGACGCACGCGAGCACGGCAGAAAATTTTGAAAAGAAAGAAAGATGCGAGTTTTCACGGAAAAGTTCCCGCTTTTTGTAAAGAAAAATGTTCGTTACGGGAATTGGGTTCCCAGATTTGGAATTGGGCTTCTTAAATTATATTAGAATTTTGAGATTTTATTTTCGGAATGGTCACGTGGGCCCACGAGAAATTTACGCTTGTGGGGCCCGCTTTGTTTTTGAGATTTCGGATTGTGGATATTTTTCGAAGACGTTGAGGGCCATAGAGGGTGACACGTGTCACCCCGCCAGTGGTTCGCCGGTTACCTTTGTGCACAACACCTTGTTAGAGTCGTTTTCGACCAAACGCTTACAGAACTTGGCGAAGGAAAATTCGGCTATGTCGCTTTGTATTTTTGCGGATTTTTCCTAGAGACGAAACATTTTGGACCAACGGGAGGGTGACATGTGTCACCTCACAATGGAAACAGGGCGACTGGCCGATTTGGAGGGCAAGTTGCTAGATATTTGTGTAGATATTTGTGAGGGTTTTAAGGAGTAGGGGCTAGGTGCACTTGGCTTGATCTTGGCCTTACACTTGCCTTGCACATGGCTTGATCTCGCCATCGTTGCCTTTGGTTTTGCTATAAATACCTCCTCAGGAAGACTTATTCATTCACCTCACTTTGTCTAAGTCTCAAATCCTCCTCCCTCTAGTAGCTCTCGCCCCAAGCCTCCTCCCCTCCTCCTCGTGGCCTTTGGGCCGAGAAGCGGTTCCTCCCCCTCAGTGGTGCTAGCCATGGGTACCCCTAGCCTAGTTGTTTTCGTGATAATACCCTCCTCGTGGTATCAAATACTTCTCCTAGTATTGTTATAATGCCCAAAATACCTTAGCCTTGTACCTTGTAGTATTCCAAAGATACCTCTACGTAGAGTCCGAAATACTACCTTTTGTCCTTTAGTCTCAAAACCGAAACCCTAAGGAAATCTTCATGGTTGGTTGAAGTTTTTGAGTGTGTTAGTTAGAACTTCTAAGGGTTGTTTGGAGCGGATCGAGCGCACTGAGTAGTGAGCTAAACCTTGCTCGGGATCGACATTATAACTTGGATAATTTTGGGCTTATCGAGGTAATTATCTTGTCCTCTATTGTAATTGGAAATTACATGTTTGTTGGAATATATAGTTGAGGTATACTATATATGAATCGAACATTATTGCGGCAATGTCGCTTGACTTAAGCCCAATTTAAAGAAGAGAACTAAACTGTAATTACATAGATCAGACATGAGACTTGTGTAGCATTGTTGTGTAGTAGAATGGTACACGCCCTGTTAGACGTAAAACCCCGTTGGCTTGGTAGCCGCCTCGATAGAGAGGAGATTTACGCTGCCATGTGTGAGGTGCCGAATTTTCTCAGAGAAATGGAACCTTGTGTTTTGAAGTTAATAGACGTTTGTGACCTTTTTTTAGTGAAAGTACTATGAGTAGCGTATTCTACTTGAGGAGTGGAAAGGGCTAGCGCGTTGTAGTACTGAGCTTTGCTTATCGTCGATACTCGTCGCAGGTATGTGAACCTCTTCCTATCTCTTCTAGCATGATACGTGTGAACTATGTAGTACGGCAGACGACATGTGCTAAGTGATTTGGTTGGTTTAAAACATGGGTGTTATAATAGCTTTATGGGAAGTTAGTTATAACGACCTTATGTAGTGAAAATGGTTTATCAATGTTAGAAGTTAAGAGACTTGATCTTAGAAGATAAGAGACTTAACTTATTTGTTTTAACGTGGATGTTGTGTGAAACCTCATTCGTGAGTAATGAGTACTTGGTTTTAAAGGAATAATGTTTTACCGATTTGGAAATCGAATGTGTATCGACAGCACCACCGCAGCGTTAATAAAGGAAAATGTATTGAATAATGATGTGTTGTATTAAAACCGGTAGAAACCTCCATCCGCATAGAAGCTAAGATGAGACAAAATGATATTACATTTTCTAGATCATGGTCATTGTAATAAGATCGTTATAAACAAGAATAAACTACTCACATATATGACATATGTTACTCAATTGTTCTAAAAAGAATCAAGTGATTAAGTTTGGGAACTATGAAACCATTTGAAAATGAAGCTCGAGTAATTAAAACTAGGCAAACCGAACTTAGGAAAAGAATGTTGTTACTTGATTTTGAAAAGGAATGTGGGTTGGTCATTCTAATACTACGTATCGTGACTTTTATAAGTAATGGATCTCTTTAAAGAACTTAACGATGTAGTACTTTGGGGTTAAAACCCGACCTTGGCATAAAATGAAAGTACTTTGAGTCAGGTGAAACTCACTTTATGCTTGTTGTTGTGAAACTTGCCTATGCTTGTGATGATAGCCTTTGTTGTGCAAGTGTGGTATTTCGTGTTACCGCGTCTCGATAGAGGCCACGACTTGTCGAGAACTTACTGACGCGTCGGCGGTGGAGAATTCCACGTATGTTTCCATTTTGATTATCGTCTTGTTGTTGACGCCATACGGACATGTCTACACCGACGCAAGATTCCGGCACGCGACTACGCGGTCGGGTTGATTACCCGATATATTGTTATTGTGGTTACATGGACATGTCTACACCGAGGTAGAATTCCGGGCACGTGTTACGCGCAGGTTGATCACCCAAAGATATTATTGTTGACGTCATACGGACGTGTCTACACCGAGGTAGAATTCCGGCACGTGGCCTGGGGCATTGGTATTATTGTTGCATCATGGACATGTCTACACCGGCGCACTCCGGTACGCGCCGACGCGAACATGATTGATGTTGTGGGCGTGAGACCCATAGTTATATTTGAGTGATGACTGAGGGCGCGAGTCCTCGATCGATATGATCGCTTTTATGTTGTGAATCGTAGTTTGGTTATCATACATGTCTCCCGCTTTATATAGACTAGTATGATTTCATTACGATTTTTACAGCCACATACTTGGTACTGTTATCGACTCCTTCGGGCCGCTCATGTCGCAGTAGAGGTACATCGGCCGTGGATCCCCGCCTAGATCTCGGTTCAGCTTTGGGAAGCTCCGCTTTCTCCGAGGCTTATCTTTGGTATGTGTTCTCGAGTTGTAGGTTCTGTACATTCGGTGGTATGGCGGGCCCCGTCCGTCATAGTCGCCAGTAAATCTTAGAGGTCCGTAGTACGCTGTGGCGGGGTTGTAAAGGATTAAACCGTTCGTGTTTTATGATATACCGAAGGCAACCGCTTTGGTTGGCCTGCTTATTATTATATCTCTTGTTTCATGACTCATGTTTTATTTTCCACGGTTTTCTGCGATGTTGTATCACTAGGGTGCCCGGGTAAGGCACAAGAATGCGGCCCTAACGGTCGCATGTGATATTAGCAAGCATGAGTTATATTTTATGAAGTTGGATTAGTGTATTGGCTATTGGAACCCTAATCCGAAAACTAGCATGTTTAGCCTTAAGATTAAATTTCAAGTTGATTATTAGTTAAGTCGCCGCATGTCAGTATAAAGAAGAAATTGTAGTTGTTGAAGTTCATGACTAAATAACATGTTGACCTAAGAACTTGGAATTTGGAAAAGGATTGGAAAAGACTTAGTGTTGTTGGTTGTAAGTTGGCCGAGAATGGCTTTAATTATGGAACTACTTTGTATGAATTGTGGGGCGGAATTGTTATACCTCGTATTTCCAGAGTATGTACGTAAGGACGTACGTAGAAAAGTTTGTGCCTTAAAGTGCTTGGCCGAAATTATTTTTGTGCACAACACCTGGTTAGAGTCGTTGACTAAACGCTTTACACAACTCGCGTAGGTAAATTCCGCCATGTCATTTTTAATTTTTATGGATTTTTCCGAGAGACGAACGTGTTGACCAACAAGAGGGCACCACTTGGCACCCTCTCATTGGAGTGTGGGTAAAGGGGGGACGAATTCTTGACATTTTTGTCAAGTAGTAGTAGGATATTTTGTAGATGGATAAGGTGCACTTGGCATGATCTCGCCCTACACTTGCACCACACTTGGCTTGATTGGCCATTGGTTAGCCATGGCTTGACCTATAAATACCACTCCCTTTGATGAACTTCTTCATCCAAAAATTGTGCTAAGTCTAAAATCCCTTCCCCTCTCTTGTGGTGTTCGCCCAACACCCCCTCCCCTCGCGAGGCCCCTGGCCGAGAGCCCTCCCTGGCCGAGTACCCTCCTGGGTTGGCCGAGGGGTATACACCCCCTCAGGGTGTTGTCTCGTATAAATACACCCCCACCTCGGTAGAAATACTCTCAAAAGTATTGTTACTATACCCAAAATACTCGCCCTTATACCTTGTAGTATTCCAAGGTTATACTTATACGAAAAGCCCGTAAATACTATTATACTTCCCTTCACACAAACCGAAACCCTAAGGAAAATCTCCATAGTTAGTTGGAGTATTAAGTAGAAGTTGGTTAGAACTTCTGGGTGGTTTGGAGCGGGTCGAGCGCATGAGTCGAGCTAAACGTTGCTCAGATCGACTTTATACTTGGATAATTATGGGCTTATCGAGGTAATTATCTTGTCCCCTATTGTAATTGGAAATTACATGTTGTTAGAATATATAGTTGAAGTATACTATATATAGAATCGAACGTAGTTATCGCAATGTCTTTTGACTTAAGCCCGAATAATAAGAAACCTTTTCGAAAGAAGAATCGAATCAGAATTACATAGGATGTATTACAGTAGACTTGTGTAGCTTTTCGTGAGGTAGAATTGCACGTCCGGATTAGACGTATAACCCCCTGGTTGGCTTGGTAGAAGCCCCGATAGAGAGGAGATTTACGCCCATGTGCGGGGAGGCGCCGAATTTTCGTAGAATGTTCTACGAAGAGACCTAAATGTTAATAAGCACTGTGGCCTTATAGGTGGAAGTACTATGCGTGGCGCGATCTACTTGGCTTAAGGAGTAGCGGTTTGAGGTACTTGAGCGCTTTGCTATTAGTCGATAATCGTCGCGAGGTATGTGAACCTCTTCCTATCTCTTCTAGCATGATATGTGTGTAACTATGTAGTATGGTAGACGCATACGTGTTAAATGTATTTGATTGGTCTAAAACATAAAGTGTTATAACGCTTTATGGGAAGTTAGTTATAACGACTTTATGTATGTAAGAAAATACTTATGGTTTTTAAAAGGTAATCGATTTGAACTATAATGGTCAAGTTATGTAATAATAAAGAACTTGAAGTATTTCAAAAGATTTTTGAATCATTTTGAAAGAAGAGTAATACTTAGTTTTTGAAAACTTAAGAGTTATACTTAGTTTTTGAAAACTTAAGAGTTATACTAGCTTTATGGGAAGTTAGGTATAACGGCTTAAGAATGTTTTACTGAGTTCGGAAATCAGAATGTGTATCGACAAACCACTGCAGCGTTAATAAAAGGAAATGTTTTGACAGATTAAGTATTATTAAAACCAGTAGAAACTTCCATCTGCATAGAAGCTAAGATGAGACAAAATGATATTTCCTAGATCATGGCTGCTGTAATAAGTTGTTATAAATAAGAATATCCTACTCACATATAAGGCTTATGTTTCTCAGATGGTTTAAAAGAGAATTATATTCTTAAATGAATAAGACTATGAACTACGAAACCTTTCTAAAATAAGAAACGTGAACATTTGAAATTAGGCAAACTTGGACGTTTGGAAAATAATGTTGTTACTTGATTTTACAAGGGTAAGTGTTTTGATTTACTTCAAAAGATAATCACTCTATTTTCATATACTACGGGTATTGTGTGGTTTTTGTGAAAGTAACATATCTTTTAAAGAGTTAATGTATGAAGTACTTTGGGGATAAAAACCCGATCTTGTTAATCATATAGTAGAAAGTACCTTGTGTATATAACTTGATTATGTTGGTTTGTGATTGCCTTGTAATACTTTCTTGTTGATTTGTTAAGTAAACATGCTAGGATGCTACGTGTGATAGTATCTTGTGATGTTAGTATAAAGGGGTTTCCTCGATCGCGCTTAAAAGTTGTTTGACTCTCACCGTTATGTTGGTATTGTACCACTCACCTTGACTTGTTTCGGAGGTTGTCGCCTCCACGCGGGTAGACTCAGCGATCCGGGACCATGATTCGAGAATACCTCACGCGGTCCGGGGATCCATGCGGAACTACGGAGTTCCGTGTTAGTTTGCGCCCTTGTGGTCACGCGGTCGCGCTACGCGGATCGCGAGTCCGTGCGACGCCGGGAGTAGCTACCGATGCGAGGAATACCTCACGCGGCCTACGAGGTTGGCCTATGCGAGTCAGCGGAGAGTTCTGTGGCTAGACGCGCACATCCGAGCATCGCGGCGAGTGACCACTTTGATCATGTGACGATTCAGACAGATATCATGATCTGATTTATGACCGTTAGTACTGTGGTGTTAGTAGTCGGTTATGCCTTCGCATTACCTGCATCGTTTTATTAGGACAGGTGGGACTGGTGTTCATGCGTAGTTCTTGGTGCTTTTATATCATAAACCGCCAGCTGGAAGGTATTCCACGCATGATTGATGTTATGGGCTTCGAGACCCATAGTTATATTTGAGTGACGACTTTGAGGCGCGAGTCCCCGACTTGATACGATCGCTATTTAATTGTAAATCAGTTTGGTTATCATACATGTCTCCCGCTTTATAGACTATTATGATTTCATTTACGATTTTCGGGCCACATACTTGGTACTCAGATCGACCTTCGAGGCTGCGTTCACGCCGCAGTTGATGTACACCGCCGTTGATCCTAGCTCGTGGTCACCGCTCAGCGTTTGGGAAGCTCCGCTTTCTCCGAGGCTTATCGATGGTATAGTCCCCGTCGTAGTAGGTGTTTACATTCAGGGGTTTGGCGGGCCCCGTCCCGCCATTGTTGTCGTATCATTCTGTGAGGTCAGTAGTAATCGCTGTGGCGAGTTGTAGAAAGGATGAATCGCTCAAATTGTTATATATTATGAAGGTAACCATTTTGGGTTAGCTGCCTTCTTATTTCACCGCCTTATTGCATTGGTTTCATGTTATTGTTTTATGTTCCACGATTACTGATGTTGTATCACTAGGGTGCCCGGTAAGGCACGACCACGCCCGGTTCGGTCGTGACAAAGTGGTATCGAGCGATTAATCCTCGGAAAGTGTCTACAGCATCAGATCCAAGAGTCTTGATTATCGGTGTTGTGCACCACACCAATAATCGTGAGGCTATAGGATATTTAGGATTGGTTTCTATTCTTCTCACTCGAGATCGTGCCTTAGTGTGTTGTAAGTTGGACCTCTCACGTATTTCTTTCCCTTACCGCTATGCCTCCGCGTAGTAGGCAAACCCGCCCGGAGGCAAGCGACCAAGGGAGCTGCGAGTAGAGTTCAGAGGGTTACGAGGGCATAGGCCCAATCATCACCTGGGGTGGTATTTCATTCGGGGAGTTATGCTACGTCACCATCCCCAGCAGAGTTTAGCACGGCGGCAGCAGTTCCTACTGCGCCATGATATTTGAACCTTCAGTTCCACGACCGGGAACAGTGAATTTAGATTGCAAGAAGGCGACCTTACATTAGTTATAGATTTGGCTACAGAGTATACCGATGTACCGCGAGTCTTGATGACTATCTAAGAGAGGTTGTACAAGAGTAATTCTTGATTAGGCTTGAGCATGGCACGTATGCGCTTATGCGCAATAGGCCAAGAAACGTAGAGATCAACGTTAACGGCGACGCAGAAGAGGCGAGCATCAAGGTCCTTTGGTAACTTTCGAGGCGAGTCACCTCACCAATGATTAGATTTGCACATCCACGGTCAGCAGAGGTCTCCACGGTTCGTGACGTTCGGTACGCAGAGTTGGTCGAGCTCGAGCTTCCTCACGGCTACACGTAGGTTCCACCAAATGATTCGGTGTTCCCCGGTATTCACAGCGATGCACGCCATCCCGAGAATGTCGTCTTTTAGTTGGGTACTTGTTGTACCTACGACCGGCTGTGGTCCGATGTCGAAAGAGTGTCCTTGTAGGAGGACTTAGCCTTCGGATCGGTGGGTAGTTCGTCATCTTCTAGCTATCGCTTCACGCGCATGTTTGATTAGAACGACTAAGGGGAGTGAAGCAGTAGATATAGATATATCCTTAACCCTCTAGAGAAAACGTAAGCCTTAGAGCATTATACGTGAAGACCTTAGAGGTAAGGCCATCTCGAGTAAAAGACGTATGTTTATGTTTGACCCTTATAGGAGTGCATAGTGCACGTGAGCTATGTTTGTGGGATAAGTCCCTGAGTAGTGTGGAATGAAAGAGGGTAGTTGAGCTAAGAAGACCGCTAGGTTTTCGTAACGTGATTAGTGAGAGTTTTCCGGTTCGGGGAGCTAATGTCTTGCGCGTTGCCGGGTCGGGTTGAGGCCACGTTGCGGGTCAACCCGCGGCCTGTATGGTGGTGGGGTCAGTTTGTGGTGGTCCCGCTTTGGGTTAGGGTTATGAGGGTGTTAGGCCCAAGTTTAGTTAACCGCAGACGAGTTCGTGACGATTCGACCAAGAGTCGGGCCGGAGAGGTCACCGCCTTGTCTTCTAGCAAAGACCGTTTACTCGGCAAAGGCTGATTTATCGAAAGGTTGTAAGGCTGCACGGGTGCCTACCTTCACCTTATGATGCAGTGGAGCCTGTGGTACACTGTTTTTGTTTCGGAAGTTTTACCGCGAGGTTAAGAACTTCGCGTGAGTCTCGACCGCATTCGCCCTCGGGCCAGTGTGTGGATTTCAGGAGTAGTTGTGAGGATTGTTGTCTCCTGTGGAGGGAGTGTTTAAGCTACCATTTCAGTGTTCGGATGTTGCCTTATGAAGCCTTGTGGGGGCGGATGTCTAAGTCGCCGGTCGATTGGTTCGATGTTGGCAAGATTCGGATAGTCGTTCAGCTTGTTCCAGCAGATCGTGGATAGGGTAAAGCTTGTCTAGAATGAGGTTCGTAGCTCGAGAAATCGTATGATAATCGGCGACGACGCTTAGAGTTGAGTTGACGGTCGGTCTTCTTGAAAGTACCACCCCGGTCAGTGACGAGTTTTGGAAAACAGAGGGAACTTAGGCCGAGTTACTTTGGGCCCTTTGAGTTCATGTGAAGAATAGGTCAGTTGCTTATATGTTAGCATTTGCCGTCCGACTTAGGAGGCAAGATGTCGGTCTTTTCGTATTGTTATGATCGGGAAAGTATCGGAGATCCATCCAGAGTGTTCCCAGTTAATGATGACCACGTTAAAGATAGTAACCCCGAGTTTTGGAAACTGAAGCAGTATCAGAAATATGGTAAGAGTTCGAGTGTAAGACAACCTCAGGGATCGCATGCAGCCCGGTACCCTTTGTTAGGTCGCCGGAGTGACACTAGAACATCGCGGCAAAGTGACAAAAGTGGTATCACGACGAGTAAAGGGAGAAGCAAGCATGTATTGCGAGCAGAGATGTGACCATTTCTTTTGTATGGAGAAAGTGCGAAGGAATTATATTTTAGACCCTTGGATGGGAGCGTTTGTGATGTTAGAAGTATTTCCTCGTGGACTTGGATGTAAGTATTTTGCGCAGATGTTGTTGTGGCCAGTTGTGGCAGGATTGTTCAGGTAAGTATAGTAGTGAATATACTGGCGCACGTTTGGTTTGAGACTTAGAAGGAACATTCGGGACGAATGTTTCGGCGAGGAGAATGTTATACCGTATTTCCAGTATGTACGTAGGGCGACGTAGAAAAGTTTGTGCCTTAAAGTGCTTGGCCGAAATTATTTTTGTGCACAACACCTTGCTAGAGTCGTTTGACGTAAACGTTTACACAACTCGCGTAGGGTAAATTAGGCTATGTCATTTTTAATTTTTGGATTTTTCCGAGAGACGAAACGTGGTGGACCAACAAGAGGGCGCCACGTGGCACCCCCTCAATTGTGGAGTGTGGGCGGTAAAGGGGACGAATTCCTTGACATTTTTGTCAAGTAGTAGGTAGGATATTTTGTGGTAGATGGATAAGGTGCACTTGGCATGATCTCGCCCTACACTTGCACCACACTTGGCTTGATTCGCCATTGGTTAGCCATGGCTTGACCTATAAATACCCTCCCTTTGATGAACTTCTTCATCCAAAATTGTGCTAAGTCTAAAATCCTTTCCCTCTCTGTGGTGTTCGGCCCAACACCCCTCCCCTTGTGAGGCCCTCGCCGAGAGCCCTCCTCGCCGAGTACCCCCTCTCCTGGGGTTGGCCGAGGGTATACACTCCCTGTGGTGTTGTCTCGTATAAAAACCCCCCCCGCCCCTTGGTAGAAATACTCTAAAAAGTATTGTTACTATAACCAAAATACATATGCCCTTATACCTTGTAGTATTCCAAGGTTATACTTATACGAAAAGCCCTAAATACTATTATACTTCCTTCACCACAAACCGAAACCCTAAGGAAAATCTCCATAGTTAGTTGGAGTATTAAGTAGAAGTTGGTTAGAACTTCAAGGGTGGTTTGGAGCGGGTTGGAGCGCACGAGTCGAGCTAAACGTTGCCCAGATCGACTTTATACTTGGATAATTATGGGCTTATCGAGGTAATTATCTTGTCCCCTATTGTAATTGGAAATTACATGTTGTTAGAATATATAGTTGAAGTATACTATATATAGAATCGAACGTAGTTATCGCAATGTCTTTTGACTTAAGCTGAATAATAAGAAACCTTTTCGAAAGAAGAGTACCGAATCAGTAATTACATAGGGTGTATCAGATGGAGACTTGTGTAGCTTTTCTCGCGAGGTAGAATTGTGCACGTCCCGATTAGACGTATAACCCCTCCCCGGTTGGCTTGCAGCCTACCGATAGAGGAGGAGATTTACTGTCATGGGAGGGGAGGTCGCGAATTTTCTGTAGAAAGTTCTAAGAAGATACCTAAATGTTAATAAGCGCCTTGTGGCCTTATAGGTGGAAGTACGTGGCGCGATCTACTTGGCTTAAGGAGTAGCCGACGGTTTGAGGTACTTGGAGCGTTTTGCTATTAGTCGATAATCGTCGCGAGGTATGTGAACCTCTTCCTATCTCTTCTAGCATGATATGTGTGTAACTATGTAGTACGGTAGACGTACATATGTTAAATGTATTTGATTGGTCTAAAACATAAAGTGTTATAACGGCTTTATGGAAAGTTGGTTATAACAGCTTTATGTATGTAAGAAAATACTTATGGTTTTTAAAAGGTAACTGATTTGAACTATAACTGGCTGGTTATGTGATAATAAAGAACTTGAAGTATTTCAAAAGATTTTTGAATCATTTTGAAAGAAGAGTAATACTTAGTTTTTGAAAACTTAAGAGTTATACTAGCTTTATGGGAAGTTAGGTATAACGGCTTAAGAATGTTTTATTGAGTTCGAAATCGTAATGTGTATCGACAAACCAACGCAGCGTTAATAAAAGGAAATGTTTTGTGATTAAGTATTATTAAAACCAGTAGAAACTTCCATCTGCATAGAAGCTAAGATGAGACAAAATGATATTTCCTAGATCATGGCTGCTGTAATAAGATTGTTATAAACAAGAATATCCTACTCACATATAAGGCTTATGTTTCTCAGATGGTTTAAAAGAGAATTATATTCTTAAATGAATAAGACTATGAACTACAAAACCTTTCTAAAATAAGAAACGTGAACATTTGAAATTAGGCAAACTTGGACGTTTGGAAAATAATGTTGTTACTTGATTTTACAAGGGTAAGTGTTTTGATTTACTTCAAAAGATAATCACTCTATTTTCATATACTACGGGTATTGTGTGGTTTTTGTGAAAGTATTTAAAGAGTTAATGTATGAAGTACTTTGGGGATAAAAACCCGATTTTGTTAATCATATAGTAGAAAGTACCTTGTGTATATAACTTGATTATGTTAGTTTGTGATTGCCTTGTAATACTTTCTTGTTGATTTGTTAAGTAAACATGCTAGGATGCTACGTGTGATAGTATCTTGTGATGTTAGTATAAAGGGGTTTCCCCTCGACTGCGCTTAAAAGTTGTTTGACTCTCAGCCGTTATGTTGGTATTGTACCACTCACCTTGACTTGTTTCCGGAGGTTAAGCCGCCTCCGACGCGGGTAGACTTCAGTGATGCAGGACCATGATTCGAGAATACCTCATGCGGGTCCGGGATCCATGCGAACTACGGAGTTCCGTGTTAGTTTGCGCGCCCTTGTGGTCATGCGGTCTTCGTGGCTACGCGGTCGCGAGTCGGGGCGATTTACGGGAGTAGCTACCCTCGATGCGAGGAATACCTCATGCGCCTATGAGGTTGGCCTACGCGAGTGCGAGAGTTCTAGGGCTAGACGCGTACATCCGAGCATCGCGGGCGAGTGACCACTTTGATCATGTGACGGTCAGACAGATATCATGATACGATTTATGACCGTTAGTCTGTGGGTGTTAGTAGGTTATGCCTTCGCATTTACCCTGCATCGCTTTATTAGGACACAGTGGGACACGTGTTCATGTGTAGTTCTTGGTGCTTTTATATCATAACCCGCCAGTGAGGAAGGTATTCCACGGCATGATTGATGTTATGGGCTTGAGACCCATAGTTATATTTGAGTGATGACTTTGAGGCGTGAGTCCCCGACTTGACACGATCGCTTATTTAATTGTAAATCGTAGTTTGGTTATCATACATGTCTCTGCTTTATAGACTATTATGATTTCATTTACTGATTTTCGGCCACATACTTGGTACTGTTGATCGACCTCTTCGGGGCTGCGTTTATGCCGCAGTTGAGGTACACCCGTTGATCCTAGCTCGTGGTCACAATTCAGCTTGAAGCTCCGTTTCTCCGGAGGCTTATCAGTTGTCACGACCCGATCCCGGGCCCGTGACTGGTGCCTTACCCCGGGCACCCTAGTGATACAACATCAGAGAAAACCAGCGGAAATAAAAACTTAAACATGAACATGAGACAAGATAATGAAACAGGCCAACCAAACGGTTACCTTCCAAAAAAAATATATATAAGCAACTCTTTTTAAAACGAACAGTTTAATCCTTTTTACAAAACCCTGCCCACACAGTGCTACAGACCTCTAAGAGTTTATACAACAACTATGACGGGACAGGGCCCCGCCATACCCCTGAATGTACAAGAACCTCTGCACTGTGGTAACATACCAACAGATAAGCCTCAAGGAACGGAGCTTCCCAAAACGCCGAGATGAGATCCTAAACGCGGATCGGCGGTGATGTACTCTACCGCGGCATGAACGCAGCCCCGAAGGAGGTCGACAACATGTACCAAGTATGTGAAATCGTAAATATCGTAAATGAAATCATAATAGTCTATAAAGCGAGGAGATGTATGATAACCAAACTACAAGACACACACATATGATTATATCAATTCGTGGTCTTACGCCCACAACATCAATCTCGCCGTGGAGTACCTTCCTCATCCGGCGATGCATGATATGATAACAACAAGACGGCAATCCAAATGGGAGCATACTCGCAGCGCTACGATCGTGTCGATATCCAAAGGGAACAAATAAGACAACATTCCAAATGGAAGCATACCCGCGCGCTACGCATCGTGGTCGGCATGTCGGGAAACAATAAGACAACATTCCAAATGGAAGCATACCCGCGCGCTACGATCGTGTCGGCGTGTCCAAAGGGAAACAATAAGACAAAGATTCTAAATGGAAGCATACCCGCGCGCTACGATCGTGGTCAAGATGTCCAAAGGGAAACAATAAGACAACAAAGCGGTAATCAAAGTGGAAGCATACCCGTGCGCTTACGATCGTGTCGATATGTCCAAAGCGATTAGCAAAGTAACACTATCAACGAACGCATCTGCGGAATTTATCCGCCACCGCCGGCCACGTCCAAGTAAGTTCTCAACAAGTCATCCGACCCTCCATCGAGAGACGCGGTAGTATAGAAACACAATTTTTGCACAACAAAGGCTATCACAACAAGCATAGGCAAGTTTCACACCAACACGCATATGCGAATTTATACACAACTCAAGTACTTCCATTTTATGCCCAAGTTCGCTTTTTAACCTAAAGTACTACGACGTTAAATTCCTTTTAAAGAGATTTATTCCTTTTATAAAAGTCACCCGATACCCGAAGATAAAAATAGAGTGACTTAAATCTTTTAAGTAAACCAAAACAAATTCCATACTTTCTTTTAATTCAAGTTACAACGTAAAAACCAATGATAAAACCTTTCTTTTGTTTTCATAAGGTCGTTATAACCAACTTCCCATAGAGCTGTTATAACACCTTATGCTTTAAACCATTTTAAGACAACACAATGCCTTTCTTTTCCCTAAGGTTCCAGTTTGCCTAATTTTTAATTACGCAAGTCTCTTTTTGAAAAGTTTCATAGTTCAATGTCTTAATCTCTTTTAAAACAATTGAGTAACATATGCCATAGGCGAGTAGGTTATTCTTGTTCATAATCAATCTTATTAAGCAGCCATGATCTAGAAAATGTAATATCATTTTGTCTCATCTTAGCTTCTATGCAGATGGAGGTTTCTACTGGTTTTAATAATACTTAATTATACAATACATTTTCCTTTATTAACGCTGCAGTGGTTTGTCGATACGTTCGATTTCCAAATCAAGAAACATTATTCCTTCCAAAAACCAAGTACTCATTACTCACGAATGAGGTTTCACACAAACATCCATTTTAAGTCAAGTCTCTTATCCTTTAAGAATAAGTCTCTTAACTTCTAAACCATTAAACCATTCTTTTTATCTCTCTTAAGGCGTTACACCTAACTTCTCATAAAGCTGGTATAACTCTTATGTTTTCAAACCAAGTACACACTTCTTTCAAAAAAGGTTTCTTAATCTTTTAGAATACTCCAAGGTTCTTTTACATCCAGTCGGTTATAAGTCAAATCGATTATCTTTTTAAAAATCACAAGGCTTTTCTTATCTACATAAAGTTGTTATAACCCACTTCCCATAAAGCCGTTATAACCCTTTATGTTTTAATCCAATCAAATACATTTAACACGTATGACGTCACCGTACTACATAGTTATACACATATCATGCTAGAAAGATAGGAAGAGGTTCACATACCTCGCGACGAGTATCGACTAATAGCAAAACGCCCAAGTACCTCAAACCGCTCGCTACACTCTCACCAAGCGATCACTCCACACGTAGTACTACAACCTATAGAGGCCACAAAGCGCCTATTAATATCTTTAGATCTCAATGTAGAATATTCTACGTAAAAATTCGCAGACTCCCGCAACAACAGCGTAAATCTCCTCCTCTATCGAGGCGGCTACCAAGCCAACCAGGGGGTTAACACGCCTAACCGGACGCTGCACAATTCTACTCACGGTAATACTACAAGCCTCATGTAATACGCCCTATGTAATTACATTCGATTCACTTCTTAAAATTCAGCTTAAGTCGCAAGACATTGCCGTAAGTATTATTCAGCTTAAGTCAAAAGACATTGCCGCACAATTATAATGTTACGTACTATATATAGTATACATCAACTATATATTCCTACAACATGTAATTTCCAATTACTGAAGGTCAAGAGTGTTTACCTCGATAAGCCCAAAATTATCCGAGTTTATATGTCGATCTGAGCAAGGTTTAGCTCCTACTCTGTGCGCTCTAACCCGCTCCAACCAACCCTTAGAAGTTCTAACCAACTTCTACTTATAACTTCAACTACGGGTGAAGATTTACTTAGGGTTTCGTTTTGAGGCGAGGGAAGTATAATGGTATTTTCAGGCTTGTATAAGTGTAAGCTTGGGAATCCTACAAGGTCTTTGGGACCAGGTATTTGGACATAACAACAATACTAGGAGAGTATGTCTCTACCACAACAAGGGGTATTTATCCGAGACAACTAGGCTAGGGGGTGTGTACCCGGCCAAGCCTCAACAAAGGGGAAGGGGTAGGTTTCGCCAAGGGGCCTTCAAGAGGGGAGGGTGTGTGGTGGACGAGATCACAAGAGGGAGAGGGAGGGTTTGAGACTTAGAAAGATTGCTCAATTTTTGGATGAAGAATGTCTTCAACTAGAGGGGTATTTATAGGTCAAGTGAAAGCCAACCAATGGCCAAGATGAAGACAAGTGTGGTGCAAGTGTAGGGCTAGATTTCAACCATGTGGACCTTATCCATCTACCACACCAACTTGCAAAAATATCCTACCTAACCCAAGGCACAAAAAAACGTGCCTTTGCTTGCCTTTGCCGTCCACTTCTCACGGCCAATGTGAGGGTGACACATGTCACCCTCCCGTTGGTCCAAAATGTTTCGTCTCTCGGAAAAATCCGCAAAAATTATAAATGACATCGCCGGAATTTTCCCTTCGAAAGCTGTGGAAACGTTTCGTCGAAAAACGACTCCTTTTGGTAGCTATGCACAAATTCGAACCTATGCCTACTTTAAGGCTCAAATTGTATACGTACGCCCTCACGTATATACTCTGGAAAATACGGGGTATAACATCAGTGGTATAGTCCCCTGTCGTAGTAGGTGTTTACATTCAGGGGTTTGGCGGGGCCCTGTCCCGCCATTGTTGTCGTATCATTCTTAGAAGTGCGTAGTAATGCCAGGCAGAGTTGTAGAAAGGGATGAATCGCTCAAATTGTTATATATTATGAAGGTAACCGCTTTTGGGTTAGCTTTGTCTTCTTATTTCACCGTCTTATTGCATTGGTTTCATGTTATTGTTTTATGTTCCACTGATTACTCGATGTTGTATCACTAGGTGCCCGGTAAGGCACGATCCACGCCCGGTTCGGTCGTGACAGAATTTTACACGTATTGTAAGGCGTGTAATCCCCTTTGTTTGGTTGTTGTTTGGAGCCTTAAATGTGGCGTGTTGGTTATTGTATTCGGCCTTGAAAAAGGTGGCAAAGTGAGTAGAAACAAAGGAAGTGCTGCCCGATTTTCCGTAGAATTAGAGACCGTATACTTAGTATTATTCTACGTTAGAGACTAGAAGTTGATAGTCTTGTTGTGACCATTATAGGTTGACACTTCTACGTACGGCGTATTCGGCTTAGCTTGTGGACATTAGCCGAAAAGGTATGTGAACTATCTCCTCTTCTAGCATGATTCCTTAAGATAAAGAAAGTACGTCCTACTCCTTAAATGATCCATTCCTTGGTTGTATTTGGATTGCCTAAAATAGAATTTGTTCTGTGTACTTCCTTGATTGTACTTTGATGTTTGAATTGTAAGTTGTATAATCCATTGCCTTAAGTGAAGTTGGATTCTTAAAAGTGAAAGTATTTTACTTAAAGTACATAGAGTCTTGAAAAGGAAGTGGTTTCCAAATCTTTTGGGCTAGTGCCTTAGTTCCAAAATCCTAAAGGTAATTATAATGACTTTAGGGGAGTCAAAGGAGTGATTTACTTAATTGTTTAAAAGAGGAGAAATGACATGATTTAAGAGAAGTAACTTGTCTTAAAGATGTGAGTTACTTGAGGTTTAAAAAGTAGAAGAAACTTGTTTTCTATATATTAAGAGACTTGAAGTGTTTTGAAAGTTGAGCACTTGATTTGTAAGTATGTGATACTTGGTTTTAATAGTATAAGTCTCTTGGTTATAAAAGGAATGGATATGTCTAAAACCATAAAGGGTTATAACGGCTTTATGGGAAGTTGGTTATAACGACTTTATGGAAGGTTTAGAAAGTTGTCTATTTGGATTAATCGGCATAAGTTGCCTAGTTTGTGAAAATTTGAAGTTACTTGGTTTCAAGCTTTGAAATGAGTTTCAAAAAGTATAGTAACTTACTTTGAAGAATAGACACGTCTTGATACTACGGGTATTAGTATCTTGGGATTTTACATAAAAAGGAGTCTTTTGAAAAGAATGTACGTACATAGTACTTTGACTTGATAAATTGAGAATTAGTCTAAGTGTGTCTTGATAAGTACTTTGGCTTGTTAAATGAGAATTATTCTATTTGTGCCTTGATAAGTACTTTGGCTTGTTAAATGAGAATTATTCTATTTGTGCCTTGATAAGTACTTTGGCTTGTTAAATGAGAATTATTCTATTTGTGCCTTGATAAGTACTTTGGCTTGTTAAATGAGAATTATTCTATTTGTGCCTTGATAAGTACTTTGGCTTGTTAAATGATAATTATTCTATTTGTGCCTTGATAAGTACTTTGGCTTGTTAAATGAGAATTATTCTATTTGTGCCTTGATAAGTACTTTGGCTTGTTAAATGAGAATTATTCTATTTGTGCCTTGATAAGTACTTTGGCTTGTTAAATGAGAATTATTCTATTTGTGCCTTGATAAGTACTTTGGCTTGTTAAATGAGAATTATTCTATTTGTGCCTTGATAAGTACTTTGGCTTGTTAAATGAGAATTATTCTATTTGTGCCTTGATAAGTACTTTGGCTTGTTAAATGAGAATTATCCTATTTGTGGCTTGATAAGTACTTTGGCTGGATTAATTGAGAATTTGTCTAAGTGTGCCTTGATAAGGACTTTGGCTTATTTAATTGAGGATTGCCTATGTGTGCTGGTAATAGTCGGTCGTGTGCTATTGGTATATTAGTCATTTCGGGGTCATTCCCCGGGTTTGTGGCATTTGGATATTCCATGGATTTGCTACCCACGATGCGAGGAATACCTCATGCTAGTCCGTAAGGGCTTATGCGGGTGAAATAGTCCCATGCGGGCGGGTCCAGCCTATGCGAGGAATACCTCATGCGAGTCCGTAAGGGCTTATGCGGGTGAAATAGTCCCATGCGAGGAATACCTCACGCGGGTCCACGTGACCTATGCGGGTGAAATAGTCCCAGGAGAAGGATTGCTAAATGATACTGCGGGCGGGTTGTTACACCCCGTATTTTCAGGACATGCTTTAAGAACGTACGTAAGAACTCACAAGTGTTAAGATTTGAGACTTGTAATTTTTTTTTATCGGAATTGTGAAATTGTCGGAAAACGTAGTATTGTGACGAATGGGAGGGCGACACTTGTCACCCCCCTTATTGATGCCTTGGACGAAATAGGCATGGCCAAAATGGTCATTGACCATAGTCTTAAGATGACAAAGTCTTCCTATTAATGAGCTTGAGTTTCTTGACCAAAGTCAAAGGTCCCAAGTCTTGATATTTTATAAGACTTCATCTAAACCACCCATTTGGTTACATCTTAACCCTCCATGCCCCTTTATTACACTACTAGTAGCAAGAGTATGTCATTACACTTAGAAAAATTTCCACAAAATTGAAGAACTCAAGGAAGAGCTCTAGGCTTACCTCCACTTTCAAAATGAAAATTTTGCGTTTCTTGTCCATTAAGCCCTACACTTTAAACCAAGGTTCATGAGGGTATTGTAAGTGTATCTCAATAGAAAACCCGGAAAAAGAGAGTTTTCGTATTAGTATAAGCGAAAACCTAGTGGCTTTCTAGGTTTTGGATTGGAGGTTTGAAGGAAAGTTGTTGGTGTGGTTCTAAGGGTCTCGAGGTGGATTGAGGTGTCTTGACGAGGCTACAGGTTGCTAAGGAGCAACCGGTTTGAAGATTGGATTACAATTCGTTGAGGTATAATCTTGTTCTTTGAAAGTGTTACAAGATTATTTATATTATTGTTGTTAGCTTTACGTGTTGCTAGCATGAAGTTGTTAAGTTGAAGTTAATAAGTATTATGGATTACTTGTAGCTTAAGTTCGAAATGAAAAGTAAGTCATGTTAAGTTGGAATACAATTTGATCGTTACTAGAATCGTCGCATGTAATTGACTTGAAGATTCTAGTAGTTATATTCGTTGCGACTAGATATCATGTTATGCTACCAAGTTGGATTGAAATGGAAATTGAATAAGAATTGGTATTGTTGAACTCAAGGTGGCCGAATTTGTACTTGTGGTTTGTAATAGTTTGTTAATTAATTGTATTGAACTACCTTCATATTGTGGTGAGCCAATTGAAATTTGTATAGTTAATTATTTGTATTGGGTGTATACATATTGTTGTGAGCCAATTGGGGCTGTTTGGCTATTGTATTTCGGCCTTGAAAAAGGTGGCAAAGTAAGTAAAAACAAAGGAGGTGCTGTCCGATTTTCTATAGAATTTGGCGACTTAGCACTTAGAATATTCTACGTTGGAAGTAAGAGGTTAATGGACGTATTGTGACCATGATAGGTTGAAGAACTAAGTATAGCGTATCCTACTTGAAGAATGGAATAGCTCAAGGTTGAAGTACTTTGGAGCATTTTACTACTTGTCGACAAGCGTCGCGGTATGTGAACCTCTTCTTTCTTTGGCATGATCCTACGTATGAAATCTCCATGTGATAGTATTTCAAGATTTCTTCTACTCTTAGGAGTTAAGAAGTATTTGCATTGTTGAATCTAAGTTAAGAGTATGTTTAAATTGTCCTAAGTACTTACTAGGTCTTATGGGAGACGTTGGTAAGAATGGTTAGGAAGTTATGAGATTTGATTTAAAGGCTATGTGTCTTGATTTGGTTAAAGTAAGTAAGTGGATTTTATGTTGAAAATGACTTGAATTTATATGTGAAAAGGGATTGATTTTAAAAGTGGAAGTTATATGATTTTAAGAGAATAAGTTACTTGGTTTTGGAAGTGTATGGAACTTTATATTTTTTTATAAGTATAAGTAAATGGACTTTAAGAATGTATGTTATGAAGTTTTAAGACTATGAACTTTGGTTGTCTTTGAAGGATTTTGAAACTTTATTTTTCAAGTTATGGGACTTGATTTCTAAAGTATTGATGACATGATTTTATAAGTATAAGCGACATGATTTTAAAGAGTGTATGCTACGAGGTGTTAAGACCATAAGCCTTGATTATAAGTGGAAAGGACTAAATTTTAAAAAGTATGGCTTCTTAATTTATTTCGAAAGTTAAGAAGATGGTTTCCAAAAGAGTATGTGACTTGAGCTTTAAAAGAAAGGAGGTTTTATGATTCTTTTAAGTATGTATGCGTAGTATTTTGGATCTAGTTTTCCTAATGTTGTAAGAATAAAAGTGTCTTAAGTTCTCAAAAATGAAAGGTTGTTATAATAGCTTTATGGGAAGTTGTTATGTGACTTAAGAAGAAGTGAAAGATGGTTTAAAAATGTTATGTAAGGAAAATACAGAGCCTACGAATTGGCGGATTACGTTATAAAATACAGAGCCTACAAATAGGTCGGATTACGTTATGAAATACACCGAGCCTACAAATAGGCGGATTACGTTATGAGATACACCGAGCCTACATAGGCGGATACGCCATATTACCCCGAGCCTACACAGGCGGGTAGGGTTACGTCCTGACAATCGAGCTCGCGGGAGGCGGATTATGCTACATGATTCCACAAAGACACCGAGCTCCACGGCGGGCGGATTATGCTACATGATTCCACGATGCAAGGCCACAGCGGGCGGATTATGTCACATGATTCATCAAGACACCGTGTCATAAATGGGCGGATTATGTTATGTAAGATAAGTAAGTTATGTGGAAAAACTTGATTAACCTCTTAAGTATGTATGTAAGAATATGATGTTAAATCTTATGGAAAGAAGGAATGGAGCAGTTAATATACGAGTGATTTGAGAGTTGAAAATGGCATTCTTTTATACAGATTATGATTTGATTCTTGCGTTTTTTACATTTCCATATTGATGCACTGTTATGCGGCCCGGAAATTGCGTTAAATGTCCGCAGTTTAGGTACGCAGTATGGATCCGCGAGCTTAGGATCTGGTTGAAGATTTTAGATGGCTCAGATGTTAGGAGTTGTCATGGCTATGTATATTGGGGTATGGCGGGGCCTGTCCTTACGATTGTAATTCTTAAGTGCATGAGTAGTCATATATTGTGGTACATTTGTAAAGAAAGGAGACAAGCGCTTCATTTATGTATATGCGTCGGGGAAGGTAGCCTATCGGTGACTGTTGTTTACTTCCGTTTCTTTATTTATAAGTTTCATGTATGTTCGTGATTATCTCGATGTTTACTGTAAGGGTGCGGGTAGGGCACGATCGCGATCGGGTCGGTCGTGACAAAAGTGGTATCGAGCGATTAGTCCTCGGAAAGTGTCTGAGCCGTGTCTAGTAAGTCTTGATTATCGGTGTGTTGTGCACTACATCTATAATCGTGAGGCTGCAGACATTTAGGATTAGTTTCCATTCTTTTCACTCGAGATCGTGCGATAGAAATTTGTATTGTAGTCGTCCCTCCCTAACGAGTTATGTTAATTGGCATTCTGAGAAAGCGTGATGAGGAATGACTATGTGGATTGCGTATCCAGGTTGGTAATGATTTGTCACGACCCGAACCCGGGCCCGTGACTGGTGCCTTACCCCGGGCACCCTAGTGACACAACATCAGAGTAATCAGCGGAACATAAAACAAGACATGAAAATATTATGAAGTAAGCGATGTCGGAGAAAACTTGCATTACGGCATATATATATATATCAATTTTAAAACGAACAGTTACATCCCATTACAACTACGCCTTTGATGCTACTCTGGACCTCAGAATGATACGACAACAATGGCGGGCGGGCCCATACGTACCTGAATGTAAATACCTACAACGACGGGGACTATACCACTGATAAGCCTCGGGAAAGCGGGCTTCCCATCTGTTGAGCTGTGACCGAGAACTAGGATCAACGGCGGTGTACCTCGACTGCGGCGTGAACGGCCGAAGGAGGTCGATAACAGGTTACCAAGTATGTGGCGAAAATCGTAAATGAAAATAATAGTACATATAAAGCGGAGACATGTATGATAACCAAAACCTGATTCACTAAATAAGCGATCATGTCAAGTCGTGACTCACGCCTCAAGTCATCATAAAACCGTGCGGGTAAGTACGAGGCATAGCCGACTACTAAAACCCACGGTCAAGGTCAAATGTTATCATGAGATCTCAGGCCGTGCGCATGATCAAAGCGGCCACGCTCGCGGTATCTAATGTCGCGTCTAGCCTCGGAACTTCCATAGCTCGCGCCGGCCACCCAATAGCCCGCATAGAGTATTCCCGAGGGTAGCGAGGTAGCTCCAGCGGCGTCTGGACTCATTGTCGCGTATGACAAAGACCGTGACCCGAGGGGCCGAACTAACTCGGAACTCGTAGCTCGCCGTAAATCTGGACTGCGTAAGGTATTCTCGAATCATAGGTCACTAGACCACCGAGTCTACCCGCGACGGAGGGCTTAACCGGAATCATAAGTGATATAATATCAACATGACAGCTTATCGTTAAACAACCTAAGCACAACAAGGGAAAACCCATTTACACAAACATCACAAGATACTAACTCACGTAGCATCCTAACATGTTTACTTATCAAATCAACAAGAAAGTATTACAAGGCTATCACAAACCAGCACAATCAAGTTATACACACAAGGTACATTCTAATATATGATTAACAAGATCGGGTTTTTATCCCCAAAGTACTTCATATATTAACTCTTTAAAGATCGTTACTTTGCAATACCCGCAGATATGAAAAATAGAGTGATTATCTTTGAAGTAAATCAAAACACTTACCTTTGTAAAATCAAGTAACAACATTATTTTCCAGATGTTTCAAGTTTGCCTAATTTCAATTACTCAAGTTTCTCATTTTCGAAAGGTTTCGTAGTTCATAATTTTAATCACTTAATGAAATAATTCTCCTTTAAAAGCAATTTGAGAAACATATATGCGATCGTGAGTAGGTTATTCTTGTTTATAACAATCTTATTTAAGCGGCCATGATCTAGGAAATGTAACATCATTTTGTCTCATCTTAGTTTCTATGCAGATGGAAGTTTCTACTGGTTTTACTAATACATTATTAGTCAAAACATTTCTTTATTAGCGACTGGCGTGGTTTGTTCGATACTTATTCTGATTTCCGAAATCAGTAACATTATTGCTTTTAAAATCAAGTACTCATTACTCGCGAATGAGGTTTTACAACATTTTTTAACAAAATGTTAATTACCAAGTAAAACAAGTTAAGTCTCTTAACTTTTAAAATCAATAAACCATTCATTTTACCATTCTTAAGACGTTATACCTAACTTCCCATAAAGCTAGTATAACTCTTATGTTTTCAAAACCAAGTATTATTCTTCTGTTAAAAATGATTCAGCATTCTTTTGAAATACTTCAAGATTCTTTATTATTACACATTAAGTCAGTTATAAGTCAAATCAGTTACCTTTTAAAACCATAAAGCATTTTCTTACTTACATAAAGCTGTTATAACCAACTTCCCATAAAGCCGTTATAACACTTTATGTTTCAAACCAATCAAATACGTTTAACACATGTACGTCTACCGTACTACATAGTTATACACATATCATGCTAGAAAAGGTAGGAAGAGGTTCACATACCTCGCGGCGATTATCGATAATAGCAAAGCGCTCCAAGTACTTCCAACCGGCTAATCCTTAAGCCAATGTAGATCGCGCCATACGTAGTACTTCAACCTATAAGGCCACAAGGCGCTTATTAACATTTAGATCTCTTCGTAGAACATTCTACAGAAAATTCGGCAGCACCTCCCCCCCCCGCAACAGCGTAAATCTCCTCCTCTATCGGGCCTGCCAAGCCAACCGGGGGTTATACGTCTAATCCGGACGTGCACAATTCTACCTCACGTAAAAGCTACACAAGTCTTGAATACTGATCCTATGTAATTACAGTTCAGTACTCTTCTTTCGAAAAGGTTTCTAATTATTCAGGCTTAAGTCGCGAGACATTGCCGTAAGTATTATTCAGGCTTAAGTCCAAAGACATTGCCGATAACAACGTTCAGTTCTATATATAGTATACTTCAACTATATAGTCTAGCAATCATGTAATTTCCAATTACAATAGAGGGACAAGATATTTACCTCGATAAGCCCATAATTATCCAAGTATAAAGTCGATCCTGGGCAACGTTTAGCTCCAACTCCGCGCGCTCCAACCCGCTCTAAACCACCCTTAGAAGTTCTAACCAACTTCTACATACTACTCCAACTAACCATGGAGATTTTCCTTAGGGTTTCGGTTTGGTGACTGACGGGAAGTATAATAGTATAACTGGGCTTTTGTATAGGTATAACCTTAGAATACTACAAGGTATACTGCTAAGGTAATTTGGGCATTATAACAATACTTTTGAGAGTATTTCTACCATGAGGGGGTGTATACCCTACTCTCTCTACAGTGGGGATTCTCGCCAAGTGGGAAAGAACTCTCGGCCACACCCTTCTCAAAGGGGAGGGTGGGACGAAACAACTACACAAAGGGAATGGAGGATTTTTAACACTTAAGGAATTTTAGGAATGGATGAAGAAGTCTTCCAAAGAGGATATTTATAGTACAAGCCAAGGCCAACCAATGGCCAAGATCTAGCCAAGTGCTAAGCAAGTGTAGGGCCTAGATCATGCCAAGTGCACCTTATCCATCTACCCACAAAATATCCTACCAACTACTTGACAAAAGCCAAGCAATTCGTCCACTCTACCGCCACCAATGAGAGGTGCAGTGGCGCCCGCTTGATGGTCCAAAATGTTTCGTCTCTCGGAAAAATCCAAAAATTAAAAATGACATAGCCGAATTTTCCCTACGAAAGCGTGGAAACGCGTTCGAAAAACGACTCTAATCGGGTGTTGTGAACAAACTAAAATCGGCCAAGCAACTTTAACGCACAAACATTTCTACGCACGCCCCACGCATACTATGGAAATACGGTATAACATTCTCCTCCTTAGAAACATTCGTCGAATGTTCTTTCTAAGTCTCGAACAAGCGGCGCCATATAGTCTTCACTACTATACTTACGAACGATCCGCCACACCGCCACGAAACATCTGCGCAAATTCTTACATCCAAGTCCACGATAAACACCTCTAACATCACAAACGCTCCCATCCAAGTCTAAAATATAATTCCTTCGCACTTTCTCCATACAAAAGAAATGGTCACATCTCTGCCGCAATACATGCTCGCTTCTCCTTTACTCGTCGTGATACCACTTTTGTCACTTTGCGCGAGGTTCTAGTGTCACTCGCGACCTAACAAATGGTACCGGCTGCGTCGATCCCTGAGGATGTCGTACACTTCTCGTACACTCGAACTCTTACCACACTTCTGTCACTGCTTCAGTTTCCAAATCTCGGGGTTACTATCTCTAACGTGGTCATCATTAACTGGGAACACTCTGGATGGATCTCCGATACTTTCCCGAACATATCAATACGAAAGACCGGACGTACTGCCTCCTAAGTCGGACGGCAAAAGCTAACATATAGGCAACCTGGCCTATTCTTCACATGAACTCAAAAGGGCCCAAAGTAACTCGGGCTAAGTTCCCCCTGTTTTCCAAAACTCGTCACACCCAACCCGGGGTGGTACTTTCAAGAAGACCGACCGTCAACCTGAACTCTAAGCGTCGTCGCCGATTATCCGCACGATTTCTCTGAGCTGCCAGAACCTCTTCTAGACAAGCTTTACTCTATCCACAGTCTGCTGGAACAAGCCTGAACCAACTATCTGAATCTTGCCAACATCGAACCAATAGACCGGCGACTTACACATCCGCCCCTACAAGGCTTCATAAGGCGACATCCGAACACTGAAATGGTAGCTTAAACACTCCCTCCACAGGAGACAACAATCCCCACAACTACCCCTGAAATCCACACCGCTGGCGGGCGAATGTGGTCGAGACTCACCGAGTTCTTAACCCTGCTTGGTAAAACTTCCAGAAACAAAAACAGCCGTACCCTGGGCTCCACTGTCTGACATAAGGTGAAGGTAGGCACCTCGTGCGACCTTACAACCTTTACGATAAAATCAACAACTGCCGGAGTAGCGGTCTTTGCTAGAAGACAAGGCGGTGACCTCCTCGCCGACTGCGGTCGAATGCATCCACGAACTCGTCTGTTTGGTTAACTAAACTTGGGCCTAACACCCTCATAACCCTAACCCAAAGCGGGACCACCACAACCGACCGCACATACGGTCGCGGGTTGACCCGCGTGGCCTTGACCCGACCCGGCAACGCCGCAGACACTAGCTCCCGGCAGGAAAACTCTCACTAATCACGTTACGAAAACCTAGCGGTCTTCTTAGCTCAACTACCCTCTTTCATACCACACTACTCAGGGACTTATCCCACAAACATAGCTCACGTGCACTATGCACTCCGACAAGGGTCAAACATAAAATACTTCTTTACTCGAGATGGCCTTACCTCTAAGGTCTCCACGTATAACACTCTAAGGCTCACACTTTCTCTATCCCCCAATCTTCCCCGGTTCTAACCATGATTTCTAATCACAAATTACACACTGCTATCAGAACATAGCACTTAAGATATACTCATCTCATCATATGTACTAATCTCTAGAGGGTTAAGGATAAACCTGTATCTACTGCTCCACTCCCTTAAGTCGTTCTAATCAAACGCCCGTGCAGCGCATAGCTAAGGAAGGTGGCGACTACCCATCGATCACGAAGGCTAAGTCCTCCTACAAGGACACTCTTTCGACATCGGACCACGGCGGTCGTAGGTAAAACAAGTACCAACTAAAGATGACATTCCCGGGATGGCGTCATCACATTGTGAATCGGGAAAAGCGAATCCGGTGTTTGGAACTACGTGTAGTGAGCGGAAGCTCTGGAGCTCTGACCAACTCCTGCATACCCCGAACGTCCTGAACCCTGTGGAGGACCTTTCTGCACTGGTAGATGTGCATAATCTAATCTGCTGGTGAGGTGACTCGACTCGAAAGTTACCAAAGGACCTTGCTGCTCTGGCCCTCTTCTACTTTCCTTCGTTAACCCGTTGATCTCTACGTTTCTTGGCCTGCTGCGCATAAGCCCGTACACAGGCCATGCTCAAGCCTAACCAAAGAATTACTCTTGCACAACCCTCTCTTAGATAGTCTTCAAGACTCGTGGTACATCGGTAAACTCTCTGGTAGGCAAATCCATAGCTAGTAATAGGGTCGCCTTTCTGCAATCTATATTCTCTGTTCCCGGTCGTGGAACTGAAGGTTCAAACATCATGGCGTGATAAGCGCCGCCGTGCTAAACTCTGCTGGGGCTTAGTGGCGTCGCAGAACTCCCGAATGAAGCACCACCCGGTGATGATTGGGCTGTGCCACGTAGCCCTGCTTTACTCTGCAGACTCGCCGGCTTCGCCTCGCAGGCGGGTTGCCTATGCGGAGGCATAACGGTGAGGAAAGAAATCGTGAGAGGGTCCAACTTACAACCTGACTCTAAGGCACGATCTCGAGTGAGAAGAATAGAAACCAATCCTAAATATCCTATAGCCTCACGATTATTGGTGTGGTGCACAACACACCGATAATCAAGACTTCTTGGATCTGATGCGTAGACACTTTCCGAGGATTAATCGCTCGATACCACTTTTGTCACGACCGAACCGGGCGTGGTAGTGCCTACCGGGCACCCTAGTGACACAACATCAGTGTCAGCGGAACATAAAACAAGACATGAAAATATTATGAAGTAAGCGATGTCGGAGAAAACTTGCCTTACGGCATATATATAAACCGATTACATCCCATTACAACTCGCCACAGCGATTACGGACCTCTAAGAATGATACGACAATGGCGGGGCGGGGCCCGCCATACCTGAATGTAAATACCTACAACGGCGACTATACCATCGATAAGCCTCCGAGAAAGCGGAGCTTCATCTGTTGACGTGACCCGAGAACTAGGATCAACGGCGGTGTACCTCAACTGCGGCATGAACGGCCCGAAGGAGGTCGATACAGTACAGTATGTGAAACTGAAAATACTGTAAATGAAAATCATAGTAGTCTATATAAAGCAGGAGACATGTATGATAACCAAAACTACAGTTCACACTAAATAAGCAGTCATGTCAAGTCAGGGACTCACGCCCTCAAAGTCATCATAAAACCGTACGGGGTAAGTACGAGGGCATAGCCGACTACTAAAACCCACAGTACAACAAGGTCGTAAACTGTATCATGAGATCTGTCTAGACCGTCACATGATCAAAGCTGGCCACTCGCGCGATATCTATTGTGCGTGTCTAGCCCCGAACTTCCCATAGCTCGCACGGGCCACTCGATGGCCCGCGAGGTATTCCCGCATCGAGGGTAGCTACTCCCCGGCGTCTGGACTCGCCGTCGCGTGGCCACAAGACCGCATGACCACAAGGGCGCAAACTAACACGGAACTCTCGTAGCTCGCGTAGGCCGTCTGGACTGCATAAGGTATTCTCGAATCATAGGTCACTAGACACTTTGAGTCTACCGCGTGGAGGACTTAACCCCCGGAATCATGAGTGATATAATATCAACATGACAGCTTATCGTTAAACAACCTAAGCACAACAAGGGAAAACCCCTTTACACAAACATCACAAGATACTAACTCACGTAGCATCCTAACATGTTTACTTATCAAATCAACAAGAAAGTATTACAAGGCTATCACAAACCAGCACAATCAAGTTATACACACAAGGTACATTCTAATATATGATTAACAAGATCGGGTTTTTATCCCCAAAGTACTTCATATATTAACTCTTTAAAAGATACGTTACTTTCACAATACCCGCAGTATATGAAAAATAGAGTGATTATCTTTTGAAGTAAATCAAAACACTTACCTTTGTAAAATCAAGTAACAACATTATTTTCCAGATGTTTCAAGTTTGCCTAATTTCAATTACTCAAGTTTCTCATTTTGAAAGGTTTCAGTAGTTCATAATTTTAATCACTTAATGAAATAATTCTCCTTTAAAAGCTATTTGAGAAACATATGTATGATACGTGATTAGGTTATTCTTGTTTATATGAATCTTATTTAAGCAGCCATTATCTAGGAAATGTAACATCATTTTATCTCATCTTAGTTTCTATGCAGATGGAAGTTTCTACTGGTTTTACTAATACATTATTAGTCAAAACATTTCCCTTTATTAGCTTCTTTGTGGTTTGTTAGATACTTATTCGATTTAGAAATCATAACATTATTGCTTTTAAAATCAAGTACTCATTACTCATGAATGAGGTTTTACAACATTTTTAACAAAATGTTAATTACCAAGTAAAACAAGTGAAGTCTCTTAACTTTTAAAATCAATAAACCATTCATTTTACCATTCTTAAGACGTTATACCTAACTTCCCATAAAGCTAGTATAACTCTTATGTTTTCAAACCGAGTATTATTCTTACATTAAAAATGATTCAAGATTCTTTTGAAATACTTCAAGATTCTTTATTATTACACATTAAGTTAGTTATAAGTCAAATCGATTACCTTTTAAAACCATAAAGCATTTTCTTACTTACATAAAAGTTATAACCAACTTCCCATAAAGCCGTTATAACACTTTATGTTTCAAACCAATCAAATCGTTTAACACGTATGCGTCTATCGTACTACATAGTTATACACATATCATGCTAGAAAAGGTAGGAAGAGGTTCACATACCTCGCGACGATTATCGACTAATAGCAAAACGCTCCAAGTACTTCCAACCGTCATTACTCCTAAGCCAATGTAGATCGCGCCATACGTAGTACTTCAACCTATAAGGCCACAGCGCTTATTAACATTTAGATCTCTTCGTAGAACATTCTGAGAAAATTGGCACCTCCCCGCAACGGCGTAAATCTCCTCTCTATCGGTAGCTACCAAGCCACGGGGGTTATACGTCTAATCGGACGTGCACAATTCTACCTCACAGAAAAGCTACACAAGTCTCATGTATCTGATCTATGTAATTCTGATTCGATTACTCTTCTTCGAAAAGGTTTCTAATTATTCAGCTTAAGTCGAGACATTGCCGTAAGTATTCGAGCTTAAGTCCAAATACATTTGCGATAACAACGTTCAGTTCTATATATAGTATACTTCAACTATATAGTCTAGCAATCATGTAATTTCCAATTACAATAGAGGGACAAGATATTTACCTCGATAAGCCCATAATTATCCAAGTATAAAGTCGATCCTGGGAAACGTTTAGCTCGACTCGTGCGCTCGACCCGCTATAAACCACCCTTAGAAGTTCTAACCAACTTCTACATACTACTCCAACTAACCATGGAGATTTTCCTTAGGGTTTCGGTTTGGTGGTGGGAAGTATAATAGTATAACTGGGCTTTTGTATAGGTATAACCTTAGAATACTACAAGGTATACGGCTAAGGTAATTTGGGCATTATAACAATACTTTTGAGAGTATTTCTACCAAGAGGGGGGGGTGTATACCCCTCGGCCTACCACTGGGGGATTCTCGGCCAGGGGGTGAAAGAACTCTCGGCCTGAGGCCTTCTCAAAGGGGGAGGGTGGGACGAAACAACTACACAAAGGGAAGGGAGGATTTTAACACTTAAGGAATTTTAGGAATGGATGAAGAAGTCTTCCAAAGGGGGGGTATTTATAGTACAAGCCAAGGCCAACCAATGGCCAAGATCTAGCCAAGTGCTATGCAAGTGTAGGACCTAGATCATGCCAAGTGCACCTTATCCATCTACCCACAAAATATCCTACCAACTACTTGACAAAAGCCAAGCAATTCGTCCACTCTACCGCCACCAATGAGAGGGTGCCAAGTGGCGCCCTCTTGTTGGTCCAAAATGTTTCGTCTCTCGGAAAAATCCGCAAAAATTAAAAATGACATAGCCGGAATTTTCCCTACGAAAGCTGTGGAAACGTTTCGTCGAAAAACGACTCTAATCGGGTGTTGTGAACAAAGTAAAATCGGCCAAGCCACTTTAAGGCACAAACTTTTCTACGTACGTCCTTACGTACATACTCTGGAAATACGGGGTATAACATGATTATAGTATAGTTGGTATTGTGACATACATCTATACGGAGTTATGTATGAGGGTCAGACGCGTGTTGCCTAGAATAATTTTAGATTACCAGGAATTGGTAAAGACTAACTAGATACCGGGAAGGTATGGTATAGTTAATGAATTTTCGCCAAGGTTTTGTGTTTTATTTTGAGGTAATTGGGAAAGGATGAGCTGTCTGATAGGGTAGTGAACCCTTAAGAAGCCATATTAAGGAACCTAACGGAATGTCATGTTAATAGATTAAGCTGTGTAGTAAGCTTAAGAGAATTATACGGATGATGTCTGGATAGAGTAAGCAATGGTTATTGTGATCGAGACAACATGGTTTTGGTATTATGAGAAGTTTTTGTACCCGGTTACTGGGGGACTGGTAAGGTGGGCGTGGAGCATGGAAATTGCGAGCCTAAGAATATTGATTACTGCCGAGACCTTAGGTATATAAGGTTTTCTCTGGCAATAAGATTTTAAGTCAGACCAAGGATAAGAGTTAAGTGCGACGCTGAGTCGGGTTGAGGACCTGTTACGGGTCTCCCCATGGCCTGGAATGGAGTGGGATCAGTTGGTAGTAGTTCCGCTACGTGACAGGGTCACGAGGGCGCAAGGCCCAAGTTTAGTTAATTGTTTTACGGGTTCGTGGACGCGTTCCACCGGAACTAGGTCATGAAAGCCGGAAATGGCCTTATGTTGTTTTATAGAGTGACTCCAAAGGTTTGAGGCCAGAGTCGGTATGGAAGTTATGTATGTATGTTAGAAGGAGTTGGAAGTACGAAAAGATAATCTCTTTTGGGCTTATGATGAGCGGATATGCGTGTGCAGTATTAGGGCCATGTGTGGCATTGTTGGTATGTCGGGGTGGTGAAAGGAAACTATGTCGCTAATTATAAGTTTGACTCGAAAGAACATTCGAGACGAATGTTTCTAAGGGAAGAATGTTACACCCGTATTTTCGGGACATGCTTTAGAGCGTGCGTAAGAACTCACAAGTGTTAAGATTTGAGACTTGTAAATTTTTTTATCTAATTGTGAAATTGTCGGAAAGCGTAGTATTGTGCGAATGGGAGGGCGACACTTGTCACCCCCCTTATTGATGCCTTGGACGAAATAGTCATGGCCAAAATGGTCATTGACTATAGTCTTAAGATGACAAAGTCTTCCTATTAATGAGCTTGAGTTTCTTGACCAAAGTCAAAGGTCCCAAGTCTTGATATTTTATAAGACTTCATCTAAACCACCCATTTGGTTACATCTTAACCCTCCATGCCCTTTATTACACTACTAGTAGCAAGAGTATGTCATTACACTTAGAAAAATTTCCACAAAATTGAAGAACTCAAGGAAGAGCTCGCTTCCTCCACTTTCAAAAGGAAAATTTTGCGTTTCTTGTCCATTAAGCCCACACTTTAAACCAAGGTTCATGAGGGTATTGTAAGTGTATCTCAATAGAAAAACCCGGAAAAAGAGAGTTTACGTATTAGTCATAAGCGAAAACCTAGTGGCTTTCTAGGTTTTGGATTGGAGGTTTGAAGGAAAGTTGTTGGTGTGGTTCTAAGGGTCTCGAGGCGGATTGAGGTGTCTTGGCGAGGCTCTAGGTTGCTAAGGAGCAACCGTTTTTGAAGATTGGATTACAATTCGTTGAGGTATAATCTTGTTCTTTGAAAGTGTTACAAGATTATTTATATTGTTGTTGTTAGCTTTACGTGTTGCTAGCATGAAGTTGTTAAGTTGAAGTTAATAAGTATTATGGATTACTTGTAGCTTAAGTTCGAAATGAAAAGTAAGTCATGTTAAGTTGGAATACAATTTGATCGTTACTAGAATCGCCGCATGTAATTGACTTGAAGATTCTAGTAGTTATATTTAGTTGCGACTAGATATCATGTTATGCTACCAAGTTGGATTGAAATGGAAATTGAATAAGAATTGGTATTGTTGAACTCAAGGTGGCGAATTTGTACTTGTGGTTTGTAATAGTTTGTTAATTAATTGTATTGAACTACCTACATATTGTGGTGAGCCAATTGAAATGTATAGTTAATTATTTGTATTGGGTGCCTTCTATATTGTTGTGAGCCAATTGGGGCTGTTTGGCTATTGTATTTCGGCCTTGAAAAAGGTGGCAAAGTAAGTAAAAACAAAGGAGGTGTTGTCCGATTTTCTATAGAATTTGGCGACTTAGCACTTAGAATATTCTACGTTGGAAGTAAGAGGTTAATGGACGTATTGTGACCATGATAGGTTGAAGAACTAAGTATAGCGTATCCTACTTGAAGAATGGAATAGCTCAAGGTTGAAGTACTTTGGAGCATTTTACTCTTGTCGACAAGCGTCGCGAGGTATGTGAACCTCTTCTTTCTTTGGCATGATCCTACGTATGAAATCTCCATGTGATAGTATTTCAAGATTTCTTCTACTCTTAGGAGTTAAGAAGTATTTGCATTGTTGAATCTAAGTTAAGAGTATGTTTAAATTGTCCTAAGTCCTTACTAGGTCTTATGGGAGACGTTGGTAAGAATGGTTAGGAAGTTATGAGATTTGATTTAAAGGCTATGTGTCTTGATTTGGTTAAAGTAAGTAAGTGGATTTTATGTTGAAAATGACTTGAATTTATATGTGAAAAGGGATTGATTTTAAAAGTGGAAGTTATATGATTTTAAGAGAATAAGTTACTTGGTTTTGGAAGTGTATGGAACTTTATATTTTTTTATAAGTATAAGTAAATGGACTTTAAAGAATGTATGTTATGAAGTTTTAAGACTATGAACTTTGGTTGTCTTTGAAGGATTTTGAAACTTTATTTTTCAAGTTATGGGACTTGATTTCTAAAGTATTGATGACATGATTTTATAAGTATAAGCGACATGATTTTAAAGAGTGTATGCTACGAGGTGTTAAGACCATAAGCCTTGATTATAAGTGGAAAGGACTAAATTTTAAAAAGTATGGCTTCTTAATTTATTTCGAAAGTTAAGAAGATGGTTTCCAAAAGAGTATGTGACTTGAGCTTTAAAAAGAAAAGAGGTTTTATGATTCTTTTAAGTATGTATATATGTAGTATTTTTGGATCTAGTTTTCCTAATGTTGTAAGAATAAAAGTGTCTTAAGTTCTCAAAAATGAAAGGTTGTTATAATAGCTTTATGGGAAGTTGTTATGACGACTTAAGAAGAAGTGAAAAGATGGTTTAAAAATGTTATGTAAGGAAAATACACCGAGCCTACGAATTGGCCGGATTACGTTATAAAATACACCGAGCCTACAAATAGGTCGGATTACGTTATGAAATACACCGAGCCTACAAATAGGCCGGATTACGTTATGAGATACACCGAGCCTACACATAGGCCGGATTACGCCATATTACCCTGAGCCTACATGGTAGGGTTACGTCCTGATACCGAGCTCCACGGGAGGGGAATTATGCTACATGATTCCACAAGACACCGAGCTCCACAGGCGGGCGGATTATGCTACATGATTCCACGATAACCGAGCCCCAGCGCGGCGGATTATGTCACATGATTCATCAAGACACCGTGTCCGCAAACGGGCGGATTATGTTATGTAAGATAAGTAAGTTATGTGGAAAAACTTGATTAACCTCTTAAGTATGTATGTAAGAATATGATGTTAAATCTTATGGAAAGAAGGAATGGAGCAGTTAATATCGAGTGATTTGAGGAGTTAAAAATGGCATTCTTTTATGCGATTATGATTTGATTCTTGCACGTTTTTTCATTCCATATTGATTTTTGTTATGCGGCCCGCCCGAGCTGCGTTAAATGTCATGAGTTTAGGTACATAGTGTGGATCATGAGCTTAGGATCTGGTTGGCATTTTTAGATGGCTCGATGTTTGGAGTTGTCGTAGCTATGTATATTCGGGGTATGGCGGGGCCTGTCCATACGATTGTAATTCTTAGAGGTTTGTAGTCACATATTGTGGGTATGTTTGTAAAGAAAGGAGGCAACTGCTTCGTTTATGTATGTACGTCCAGGAAGGTAGCCCTATCGGCTGACCTGTTGTTTTACTTTCGTTGCTTTATTTATAAGTTTCATGTATGTTCCGCTGATTATCTCTGATGTTTACCTGTAAGGGTGCCCAGGTAGGGCACCAGTCGCGGTCCCGGGGTCGTGTCGTGACACGGGTGGTCCTGCTTTGATCGTGAGCTTCCTATTTTATATTGTAAGGATACTACTGTTTACTCTCATTGTTAGTAAGGCACAGTGTGTTGTAATTTGATTATCATATATGTCCCCAGATTTGTTTGTGTCACCCTATGGTCATGCTTTTACGATGTGGGATTCCGGGGCATGAGACCACGAGGTATTTAGGACACAGGTGAGACTTGGTGTTCATGTATCCTTATTGGTGTTATTATATCATGGACTGCCGGCAGTGAGGAAGGATTCCACGGGCATGATTGATATTATGGGCGTGAGACCCATAGTTATATTTGAGTAGTGACTTTGAGGGCCTGCGTCACGACTTGATATGTTGCTTATGTGTTATGTCTTGTAGGTTGGCTATCATACATGTCTCTGTTTTGTTTATCTTTGTTATGATTTTATTACGATCATCGCTCACATACTTGGTACATTCTTCTTGACCTCCTTGAGGCTGCGTTCATGTCGCAGGTGTAGGTACGCTGTTTGGTGATCGGCAGGTGTAGGATCCTGCTCAGGGTTTTTGGATAGTTCCCTCTGTCCAAGAGTTTATCTTTTTGGTATATATCCTTGATGCGAGCTTTATGCAGTTTTGGGTACTGCGGGGCCTTGTCGTCATATTTCGATTTAACTCTAAGTGTCCAGATTCATATGTGGGATTGGACTCATATGCGGTGTAGTGTCTTTTGTTTATGTATATATGGCAGCCTTCGGCTTTTCCTTTGCACGTCACGGTTGCTTTAAAAGAAAAAAATGAGGTGTTATTTAATTTCCATGATTTACTTGTATTGTTAAGGTAGAAGGGTGCCTGGGTAGGGCACGATCCTGAGCCGGTGTTCGGGGTGTGAGTGGTATTAGAGCGATCGATCCTCGGAATGTCTGACCGTGTCTAGTAGAGTCTTGATTATCGGTGTGTTGCGCGCCACACCCATAAACAAGGCTACGGGACATTTAGGAGTTAGTTTCTATTCTTCTCACTCTAGATCGTGCCACAGAGTGTTAGTAAGATAATTCCTCTCTGTCGTGTTGTTGTGTTCTGATTATGCCTCGAGGAGGCAACGGCCGCGAAGGGCAAAGGAGTAGCGAGAGCTACTAGTCGGACTCGAGGAGTTGATAGGGCTTATGCCTGTGGCATACCGGATGTGGTTCGCGATCGGCGAGTTCTTCTTCACCAGGTTTTGAGGCCCCAGCAACAGAGCCTCCAATTTCTCAGTTAAGGGACGACTTTAGGGTCATGAAGTAAGCCATTATGTTATTGACCAAGATAGCGATTACTCTGATTTCATCAGGAGGTTATTCGGCGATGCAGACGGATGTACGGGGTAGAGGCAGCGGAGATCAGCGTAAGAGGCTGGACGGTTGGTTATCCGGTGAGTTTTGGACGATCTGCCTCGGCCAGAGTGAGATATTCATCCCAGCCTACCAATACATACCCCCGCTCACGGTGGGAGATGGACCCCAAGGTATTTAGAGCGGTCCAGCTCGAGTCGAGTCCTCGAGGAAGCGAGAGGGCTTCTCGATCGAGGCCACCTATTCCTCAGTGTTTCAGATGTGGTAAGCGTCATTCGGGGAAATTCCGTTATAGTTATGGCACGGGTGTTTGTTTTTATTGTGGTCGTCCGGGCCATATTCGGAGGGTATGTCCTTTTAGAAGGAGCACCGGTGAGGTGGCTCAGCCTATGAGGCCGATGGTTGATTCCCTTTCCTCGCGGTTGCGTCCCCTGCGGGTGTTCAGATGTCAGCCAGTCATGGTAGAGGTCAGGGTGGAGTTTATAGTTCTGGCGGTCCTTCGAACCGCATAGATGACGTGACTACTGGACAGGATCAGGAGGCAACATCTCATGGGGTTACAGGTATATTTCAATTCTTTTGAATTATACGTACATTGTTAGATTCATATCTTGCCCTAGCATATATGTTTTCCCTGTGTTGCTAGCAGTTATAAGTGATAGTACCCCAGAGGTGGGGATACCTTGATTTGTAAAGTGAAAAGTTAAGAATGTTGACAAGAATGATAAGTGAACTGAGACTATAGTTGTGTAGAGTTCACAAGTTGTAATTACCTGAATGTGATGTAAGACCCGATAGGGAAGATTGTGCAGTAGAAATACTTTAGCCTATGTGACGAACCTCTAGTGAATGTGAGGATAGGGTGAGAAGTACCTGGAGATAAGAGAGAGATTTATTTCAGACTAGGAATGAGGAGTTAAGTGTGACGATGAGTCGGGTTATGGACTCATTTTGGGTTAGACGGTAGTATGGAATGGGGTGACGTCAGTTAGAAATGGTCCCGTTATGTGATAGGGTCCCGAGAATGCAAGGGCCAAGTTTAGTTAATCGTTGTACGAGTTTGTGGACGCGTTCCACCGGAACTAGGTCGTAAGGACCGAGAAGAGCCTTAACGGGAATGTAAGTAAAAATATGGCCAAGTTTGGATAGTAACTCCAAGGATTGGAGAACAGAAACAAAATTTGAGATTTTGTACGTGTACTAGATGAGTTTGAAAGTACGAGAAAGTATGACAAGTAAGGAAAGAAAGGAACCTCTAAGGATCCCGTATTTTAGAAGACTATAACCTTCGAGTTTGTGAGAAGGGGTAGCGGATGGAAGGTCCATTGATATGTTTACGTATGTTAGGCGATGGCCAGGTGTGGCGTCGTTAGTCTTGTGGAGTATTGATTGATAGGCATAGTATAGAGTTTATGCCGGAGTTTGTATAGCTTGGAAACCGACTAAGAACATTCGAGGACGAATGTTTCTAAGGGGGGAAGAATGTTACACCCCGTAAGTCCAGGACATGTATAAGAGAATGTACGTAAGGAAACAAGACTTGGAAATTAATACGAAAGGAAGAATTGTTTTTCCGACGGAAAATCTTCCGAACGTCGGAAAGGAAAAATGTTCGTTGTTGAGAATTGGATTCTCCAAATGCATTATTTGAAGAGTATGGAACTTTTAACCTTATGGAAATTTATTTTTACGGATTTGGTCACGTGGGGCCCACCCGAGGAATTTTACATTTTTGTGGGGCCCACGAGGTTTACGGAATTTTATGGACGAATGAGAGGGCGACACGTGGCACCCCTCCATGATGTTGGACGAAATATTGCAAGGGTGTTATGGTCATTTGACCTATGTAGATGATAAGTCTTCTAAGCTTGATTTTGTTGACTAGTCAACTTGTCCACATAGGCTTAATCCTTGTGATCTTCATCTAAGCCACACAATTGTTATAATCTTGGCCCTCCAATGTGTTATATAAGTATACTAGTAGTGCAAGACTTGAGCATTCTATACTTAGTGAAATTTTTCAAGAACTAGTCTTGTTCAAGAATGTTGCTCTCGGCTTAGTCCATTCCTCCACAAGAAATTTTTTAGTTTGTGATCCATTAGCCACAAGACTTTAACCCAATGTACCCAAGGGTATTGTAAGGTTATCTCAATAGAAAGATTTCGGAAAAAACGCATTTTTACGTTAGTCGTAAGACGGAAACTAAGGGAGTTCTTCAACTTTGAAGTTAGAACTTGAAGATGGGTTCTTCATAGGCCTCTAAGGAGTGCTTGGAGCGGATTGGAACCTAAGGAAAGGAGTTAAGAATTGCTAAGGCGCGACTTTGAATCTTGGAAATTTTAAGGGCTTGGAAAGGTATAATCTTGTCGTTTTAGTAATTAAGTTTACTTATCATTGTAGCTATGGATATTAGCAAGCATGAGTTATATTTTATGAAGTTGGATTAGTGTATTGGCTATTGGAATCCTAATCCGAAAACTAGCATGTTTAGCCTTAAGATTACATTTCAAGTTGATTATTAGTTAAGTCGTTGCATGTTGTATAAAGAAGGAAATTGTAGTTGTTGAAGTTGTCTATGACTAAATAACATGTTGACCTAAGAACTTGGAATTTGGAAAAGGATTGGAAAAGACTTAGTGTTGTTGGTTGTAAGTTGGCCGAGATTGGCTTTAATTATGGAACTACTTTGTATGAATTGTGGGCGGAATTTTACACGTATTGTAAGGCGTGTAATCCCCTTTGTTAGGTTGTTGTTTGGAGCCTTAAATGTGGCGTGTTGGTTATTGTATTCGGCCTTGAAAAAGGTGGCAAAGTGAGTAGAAACAAAGGAAGTGCTGCCCGATTTTCCGTAGAATTAGACCGTATACTTAGTATTATTCTACGTTAGAGACTAGAAGTTGATAGTCTTGTTGTGACCATTATAGGTTGACACTTCTACGTACGGCGTATTCGGCTTAGCTTGTGGACATTAGCCGAAAAGGTATGTGAACTATCTCCTCTTCTAGCATGATTCCTTAAGATAAAGAAAGTACGTCCTACTCCTTAAATGATCCATTCCTTGGTTGTATTTGGATTGCCTAAAATATAATTTGTTCTGTGTACTTCCTTGATTGTACTTTGATGTTTGAATTGTAAGTTGTATAATCCATTGCCTTAAGTGAAGTTGGATTCTTAAAAGTGAAAGTATTTTACTTAAAGTACATAGAGTCTTGAAAAGGAAGTGGTTTCCAAATCTTTTGGGCTAGTGCCTTAGTTCCAAAATCCTAAAGGTCATTATAATTACTTTAGGGGAGTCAAAGGAGTGATTTACTTAATTGTTTAAAAGAGGAGAAATGACATGATTTAAGAGAAGTAACTTGTCTTAAAGATGTGAGTTACTTGAGGTTTAAAAAGTAGAAGAAACTTGTTTTCTATATATTAAGAGACTTGAAGTGTTTTGAAAGTTGAGCACTTGATTTGTAAGTATGTGATACTTGGTTTTAATAGTATAAGTCTCTTGGTTATAAAAGGAATGGATATGTCTAAAACCATAAAGGGTTATAACGTCTTTATGGGAAGTTGGTTATAACGGCTTTATGGAAGGTTTAGAAAGTTGTCTATTTGGATTAATCGGCATAAGTTGCCTAGTTTGTAAAAATTTGAAGTTACTTGGTTTCAAGCTTTGAAATGAGTTTCAAAAAGTATAGTAACTTACTTTGAAGAATAGACACGCCTTGATACTACGGGTGTTAGTATCTTGGGATTTTACATAAAAAGGAGTCTTTTGAAAAGAATGTACGTACGTAGTACTTTGACTTGATAAATTGAGAATTAGTCTAAGTGTGCCTTGATAAGTACTTTGGCTTGTTAAATGAGAATTATTCTATTTGTGCCTTGATAAGTACTTTGACTTCTTAAATGAGAATTATTCTATTTGTGCCTTGATAAGTACTTTGGCTTGTTAAATGAGAATTATTCTTTTTGTGCCTTGATAAGTACTTTGGCTTGTTAAATGAGAATTATTCTATTTGTGCCTTGATAAGTACTTTGGCTTGTTAAATGAGAATTATTCTATTTGTGCCTTGATAAGTACTTTGGCGTGTTAAATGAGAATTATTCTATTTGTGCCTTGATAAGTACTTTGGCTTGTTAAATGAAAATTATTCTATTTGTGCCTTGATAAGTACTTTGGCTTGTTAAATGAGAATTATTCTATTTGTGCCTTGATAAGTACTTTGGCTTGTTAAATGAGAATTATCCTATTTGTGCCTTGATAAGTACTTTGGCTTGATTAATTGAGAATTTGTCTAAGTGTGCCTTGATAAGGACTTTGGCTTGTTTAATTGAGGATTGCCTATGTGTGCTGGTAATAGCCGGTCGTGTGCTATTGGTATATCAGTCGTTTCGGGGTCATTCCCCGGGTTTGTGGCATTTGGATATTCCGTGGATTTGCTACCCACGATGCGAGGAATACCTCATGCGAGTCCGTAAGGGCTTATGCGGGTGAAATAGTCTCATGCGGGCGGGTCCAGCCTATGCGAGGAATACCTCATGCGAGTCCGTGGGGCTTACGCGGGTGAAATAGTCCCATGCGAGAATACCACGCGGGTCCACGTGACCTATGCGGGTGAAATAGTCCCGAGAAGGATTGCTAAATGATATCGCGCGGGTGGTCGCTTTGATCGTGAGCTTCCTATTTTATATTGTAAGGATACTCATTTACTCTCATTGTTAGTAAGGCACAGTGTGTTGTAATTTGATTATCATATATGTCCCCGGATTTGTTTGTGTCACCCTATGGTCATGCTTTTACGATGTGGGATTCCGGGGCATGAGACCACGAGGTATTTAGGACACAGGTGGGACTTGGTGTTCATGTATCCTTATTGGTGTTATTATATCATGGATCGCGGATGAGGAAGGATTCCACGGCATGATTGATATTATGGCGTGAGACCCATAGTTATATTTGAGTAGTGACTTTGAGGGCTGCGTCCCCGACTTGATATGACCGCTTATGTGTTATATCGTAGGTTGGCTATCATACATGTATCTGCTTTGTTTAGTTGTTATGATTTTATTACAATACTTACTATTCACATACTTGGTACATTCTTCGCATCGATCTCCTCGGTGCGTTCATACGCGCCCGAAACCGAACCCGTTCTATCGTGCCTTACCGGGCACCCTAGTGATACAACATCGAGAAAACCAGCGGAAAATAAAACATGAGTCATGAAACAAGAGATATAATTATAAACAAAGCAACCAAAGCGGTTGCGCCCGGTATATACATAAAACACGAGCAGTTTAATCCTTTACAACCCCGCCCACAACAAAGATTACTCTGCACTTAAGATTTACAACGACTATGACGGACAGGGGCCCGCCATACCCTGAATGTACAAGAACCTACAACTCGGGGAACACATACTAAAAGATAAGCCTCCAAGAAACGGAGCTTCCAATACGCGAATCGTGATCCTAAGCGGGGATCCACGACCGATGTACCTCTACCTGCGGCATGAACGCAGCCCCCCGAAGGAGGTCAGTACAACAGGTACCAAGTATGTGAAACTGTAAATACTGCAGTTAAATCATAACAGTCTATATAAAGCAGGAGACATGTATGATAACCAAAATACAGTACGCAACATAAAAGCAGTCAAGTCAGGGACTCACGCCCTCAAAGTCACCACTCAAATATAACTATGGGTCTCACGCCCACCACATCCATCATGTTCGCATCATGGCCACATGCCCCGAATCGTGCGCCGGTGTAGACATGTCCATGATGCAACAATAATATGAGCGCATGGCCCATGCCGGAATCGTGACGGTGTAGACATGCCCATGTAACCTCAATAACAATATCACGGTGGTCAACCGCCGCACGGCCCACATGCCGAATCTTGATCGGTGTAGACACGCCCATGTTGCGGTAATAACCATATATCGGTAATCAACCGCCGCACGTGGCCGCGTGCCCGGAATCGCGACGGTGTAGACATGTCCATGTGACATCAACAACAAGACAGTAATCAAAATGGAAACATACCCGTGGAATTCTCCATCACTGCCAGCACGTCCAAGTAAGTTCTCAACAAGTCAACCGGCCCTCTACCGAGAGACGCGGTAACACAGAAATACCACACTTGCACAACCAAGGCTATCATCACAAGCATAGGCAAGTTTCACAACAACAAGCATAGGCAAGTTTCACAACAACAAGCATAGGCAAGTCTCACACAACTCAAAGTACTTTCATTTTATGCCAAAGTCTGGGTTTGTAACCCCAAGTACTACATACGTTAAGTTCTTTTAAAGAGATCCATTACTTTTATAAAGTCACCCGATACCCGTAGTATTAGAATGACCAACCCACATTCCTTTTCAAAATCAAGTAACAACATTCTTTTCCTAAGTTCCAGTTTGCCTAGTTTCAATTACTCAAGCTTCTCATTTTCAAATGGTTTCATAGTTCCCAAACTTAATCACTTGATTCATTTTTAGAACAATTGAGTAATATATGTCTCACGTGAGAGTAGGTTATTCTTGTTTACATCATTCTTATTACAGCAGCCATGATCTAGAAAATGTAATATCATTTTGTCTCATCTTAGTTTCTATGCAGATGGAGGTTTCTCCGGTTTTAATACGATACATCATTTTTCAAGACATTTTCCTTTATTAACGCTGCAGTGGTCTGTCGATACACATTCTGATTTCCGAAATCAGTAAAACATTATCCCTTTAAATAACACCAAGTACTCATTACTCACGAATGAGGTTTCACACAAACATTCATATTAGAACAAATAAGTTAAGTCTCTTATCTTATAAGATCAAGTCTCTTAACTTCTAACATCAGTAAACCATTTTCTTTACCTCTCTTAAGACATTATACCTAACTCCCCATAAAGCTTAGTATAACTCTTTTTAAAACCTTTTTAAAACCAAGTGTTACTCTCCCTTCAAAACGACTTATAAATCTTTTTGAAATACATCAAGTTCTTTATTATAACAAGCCAGTTGTAATTCTCATCAGTTACTTTTTTTAAAACCACAAAGTATTTTCTTACCTACATAAAGTTGTTATAACCAACTTCCCATAAAGCCGTTATAACACTTTATGTGTTAAGAACAATCAAACACGATTAACACGTACGCGTCACCGCATTTACATAGTTCACACATATCATGCTAGAAGAGATAGGAAGAGGTTCACATACCTCGCGGCGATTGTCGACTAATAGCAAAACGCCCAAGTACCTCAAACCGCGGCTACTCCTTACGCCAAGTGGATCACTCCACACGTAGTACTTCAACCTAGCAGGCCACCCGGCGCTTATTAACATCGAGATCTCAACGTTCCATAGTCTACAGAAAATTCGGCAAAGACTTCTCGCCACAACAAGAAATCTCCTTCTCTATCGAGGCCGGCCAAGCCAACCGGGGGTTTTACACGCCTAACCGGGCGTGTACAATTCTACGAGAATACTACACAAGTCATCGCAATACAAATTCTATGTAAATACTGATTCGATTCTTTATTCTTCAGCTTAAGTCAAAAGACATTGCCACAATAATGTTCATTTCTATATATAGTATACTTCAACTATATAATCCTACAACATGTAATCTCAATTACAATAGAGACAAGATAATTACCTCGATAAGCCCAAAATTATCCAAGTTATAATGTCGATCCCGAGCAAGGTTTAGCTCTACTCGATGCGCTCCAATCCGCTCCAAACAACCCTTAGAAGTTCTAACCAACTTCTACTCAAATACTTCAACCAACCATGAAGATTTCCTTAGGGTTTCGGTTTGAGACTAAAAGGACAAAAGGTAGTATTTCCGGGCTCTACGTATAGAGGTATCTTTGGAATACTACAAGGTACAAGGCTAAGGTATTTTGGGCATTATAACAATACTAGGAGAAGTATTTCAATACCACAAGGGAGGGGTATTATACGAAAACAACTAGGCTAGGGGGGGGGTACCCCACGGCTAGCACCACAAGGGGGGGGGGACCCTTCTCGGCCAAAGGCCACACGCAAAGGGGGCGGGGGAAGGCTCTCTAAAGAGCTCAGGGGGGGGAGAGTTTTCAAGGCTTAGACAAGTGAAGAGTGGATGAAGAAGTTCATCCCTGAAGTATTTATAGGAAACCAAAATCCAACCAATGGCCAAGATCAAGCCATGTGCAAGGCAAGTGTATGGCCTTGATCAAGCCAAGTGCACCCTAACCCCTACTCCACAAAACAAGGCACAAAACATGGCACCAAACAAGCCACAAAACAAGGCCAAAACAAGGAGCCAATAGGCCTCCAACCCGTGACCAACCGGCCAACCCACATCGCCCAAATGAGGGTGACAAATGTCACCCTCCCGTTGGTCCAAAACATTTCGTTGCTCGGAAAAATCCGCAAAAATAATAAATGACATAGCCGAATTTTCCCAACGTAGTCGTGAAACGTTTCGTCAAACGACTCAATCGGCACTTGTGCCCAAAATTCGATCCTTTGCCTAACTTAAGGCTCAAATTCTATACGCACGCCCCACGCATACCGAAATGCGGGTATAACATTCTCCTCTCTTAGAAACATTCGTCCCGAATGTTCCTTCTCAAGTCTCAACACAAACATGCGCTAGTATAGCCTTCACTGCTATACGCACGAAAACAATCATGCCACACCTGGCCATAAAAATAACAAACGCACCAATACTTAAACCCAAGTCAATGAGGAAACACCTCTAATCATCACAAAAACCCACGAGGTCTAAAATATACTCCGTCACACCTTCCTTTCCCAAAAGAAACGATCACACAAGTTCACTTTTCCCTATCTTGTTGTACCGCTTCTCGAACACTCAAACTCTTTCTAGTATTTGTACCATACTTATCAACGCTTCGTTTCCAACTCTTGAGTCACTACCTCAAACTTGGTCATCTTACTAACCTCGATCTTCTCTAAGGCCGTTCGGCCTCACGATCCGCTTTTGGTCGAACATATCCACCAACTCATACGATGGTCATACAAACTTGGGCCTAGCATCCTCGTGACCTACCACTGGCGGGACCACCCGAGACCCGCCACCCCAAACCGGGTTCTGGGTTGACCCGCAAATGGTCCTCAACCCGACCCCAACATAAACTCTTGTTCCCGATCCTAACAATCTTACTAATTCACATCATGAAAGCTACCACTTCCATCTCACACTACCGGACTTATCACACAAATAAATCCCACGTATACTACTACTCTGATAAGGGTCAAAAATAAATATTCAACTCAAGACGACCTTACCACTAATTTCTCAGTCGTCATATAGTATAAGGTTCACACTTACCATGCACCCATACGTATCATCACAACTAAGAATTTTTTCTAAATCACAATTAACACAACGCTATTCGTACATAGCACATAATAATGAGACCATTATAACAAGCATACCAAAACTCTAGAGGGTTAAGGATATACAAGCTACCGCTCCACTCTAATCATAGGCACGCCTGCAGTATGCTAATAGAAAGCGATGAACCACCCATCGATCCGTAGGTGAGTCGTAACATCCGTGCTACCGCCAGTGGACGATTCCTCGCAAAATGGCCTGCTGCCGCAAAAATAACAAGCTCCCCGCACCACGACACTCCCGAAATGCGGTCTACCACATCGACCACACCGGTAGGGGTGACCGATCCGCCAACACCCTTACTTCCTCGAAACAGAACCTGGAGCCACGACCGCTCCGAATACTCTGAAGGTTGTGGAGGACCACTCTGACCGGCGGAGGTACAAAACTAGTATCTTTGAGGCGGTCCGCCTCGAAAGTCACCAAAGGACCTCGTTGTTGGCCCTCTTCTCGCGATCTTGGTCATTCCGCCGACCTCCGTGCCTCACATCCCGGTCATGAGCTGCATGCGGGCAATGTCCATGCCGGTGAGAGCTACTCCTGAACATGCCTCTGACATGTAATCATCTAATCCGGTGACGTAGCGGTGCACTCTATCCTCCATGGTTGCCACTAAAGCGGGGACATACCGAGCCAACGAGTCAAACTCCACGTTGTACTCTCGGCACGCCTCTGTCTCGGCATCATAAATCTGCTTACGGCGTGCCCTCGCCATCTGCGGAGGCAAGAAGTGAGTGAGAATGCCTCGAGAACTCGTCCCATCTTCTTTGAGCGCATGCTCTCCCGGACAACTCCCACGAATCAAACCGATCATGCGGTATCCCGCAGCCGATGCGCACCTAAGACCACCGACTCGGTCTCCGAAGCCTTGATCACTCTCATGATCCGCTGTAACTGCCGGATGAACTCCTGCGGATCATCCTCAGGACTCGACCCATAAAACTCTGGCGGGCTACAACTCAGAAAGTCCGTAGCCTCAAACTATCTGTTCGGGGTGAACCATGGTGCTCTGAATCGAATCTGGGCTGCTGCGTCGGCCTATCTCATATCGCCCACGACCACGACCAAAGAATCGCCATCTCCTTGTAACCCATCTCCTGCCCCCTGCATGGGGTGGAGGCTCAGTCTTGTGGTCTCGGCAGCCTACGCTGCGGCTCTAAACTCTCTTTGGTGGCGGCGTCCACAAAACCCGCCGTCAAGCACAACCTCAGTCTTGTCAGGGCTGCGCCTCGTACTCCTCAGTATCTCACTAGCGGCACCCTCGGCTGCCTTGCCCTCTGGCTCTGGTTGCCTTGCGCGGAGGCATAGCGGTAAAAACGAGATACGTCGGAGGGTCCAACTTACAACACGCCTCTAAGGCACGATCTCGTAATGAGAAGAATGGAAACCAATCCTAAATGTCCTATAGCCTCCACGATTATAGATGTGGTGCACAACACACCGATAATCAAGACTACCTAGACACGCATGCGTAGACACTTTCCGAGGATTAATCGCCCGATACCACTTTGTAACGCCCGAAACCGGGCCGCATCGGTGCCTTACCGGGCACCCTAGTGATACAACATCGAGAAAACCGGAAAATAAAACATGAGTCATGAAACAAGAGATATAATTATAAGCAAGCCAACCAAAACGGTTGCCTTCAAGATATACATAAAACACGAGCAGTTTAATCCTTTACAACCACACTTGCGATACTACTGGACCTCTAAGATTTACAACGACTATGACGGGACGGGGCCCCGCCATACCACGAATGTACAAGAACCTACAACTCGGGAACACATACTAAAAGATAAGCCTCAAGAAACGGAGCTTCCCAATACGCTGAATTGTGATCCTAAGCGGGGATCCACGGCCGATGTACCTCTACTGCGGCATGAACGCAGCCGAAGGAGGTCGATAACAGTACCAAGTATGTGAAATCAGAAATCTGCAGTTAAATCATAACGATCTATATAAAGCGGGAGACATGTATGATAACCAAAATCTGACGCAACATAAGCGATCAAGTCGTGGACTCACGCCTCAAAGTCACCACTCAAATATAACTATGGGTCTCACGCCACCACATCCATCATGTTCGCATCATGGCGTGCCCGGAATCTTTGCGACGGTGTAGACATGTCCATGATGCACAATAATAACAAGGCCGCATGGCCCGACATCTGCATCGGTGTAGACATGCCCATGTAACCTCAATAACAATATCGGTGGTCAACCACGCCGTAGCCACATGCCGAATCTTTGCATCGGTGTAGACGCGTCCATGTTGCGGTAATAACCATATATCGTAATCAACCCGGCGCACGGCCGCATGCCCCCGAATCTGCGACGGTGTAGACACGTCCATGTGACATCAACAACAAGAAGGGAATCAAAATGGAAACATACCCGTGGAATTCTCCATCACTGCCAGAACGTCCAAGTAAGTTCTCAACAAGTCAACAGGCCTCTACAGAGGCGGTAACGTAAATACCACACTTGCACAACCAAGGCTATCACCACAAGCATAGGCAAGTTTCACAACAACAAGCATAGGCAAGTTTCACAACAACAAGCATAGGCAAGTCTCACACAACTCAAAGTACTTTCATTTTATGCCAAAGTGCGGGTTTGTAACCCCAAAGTACTACATCGTTAAGTTCTTTTAAAGAGATCCATTACTTTTATAAAAGTCACCCGATACGTAGTATTAGAATGACCAACCCACATTCCTTTTCAAAATCAAGTAACAACATTCTTTTCCTAAGTTCCAGTTTGCCTAGTTTCAATTACTCAAGCTTCTCATTTTCAAATGGTTTCATAGTTCCCAAACTTAATCACTTGATTCCTGTTTAGAACAATTGAGTAATATATGTCTCACGTGAGTAGGTTATTCTTGTTTACATCATTCTTATTACAAAGACCATGATCTAGAAAATGTAATATCATTTTGTCTCATCTTAGTTTCTATGCGGATGGAGGTTTCTCGGTTTTTAATACGATACATCATTATTCAGTACATTTTCCTTTATTAACGTTGCGATTGGTGCAATGATACACATTCGATTTCAAATCGGTAAAACATTATCCTTTAAATAACACCAAGTACTCATTACTCACGAATGAGGTTTCACACAAACATTCATATTAGAACAAATAAGTTAAGTCTCTTATCTTATAAGATCAAGTCTCTTAACTTCTAACATCAGTAAACCATTTTCTTTACCTCTCTTAAGACATTATACCTAACTCCCCATAAAGCTTAGTATAACTCTTTTTAAAACCTTTTTAAAACCAAGTGTTACTCTCCCTTCAAAACGACTTATAAATCTTTTTGAAATACATCAAGTTCTTTATTATAACAAGCCAGTTGTAATTCTCATCAGTTACCTTTTTTAAAACCACAAAGTATTTTCTTACCTACATAAAGTTGTTATAACCAACTTCCCATAAAGCCGTTATAACACTTTATGTGTTAAGAACAATCAAACACGCTTAACACGTACGCGTCACCGTACTTACATAGTTCACACATATCATGCTAGAAGAGATAGGAAGAGGTTCACATACCTCGCGACGATTGTCGACTAATAGCAAAACGCTCCAAGTACCTCAAACCGCCGGCTACTCCTTAAGCCAAGTGGATCACTCCACGTAGTACTTCAACCTATAAGGCCACGCGCTTATTAACATCTAGATCTCAACGTTCCATAATCTCTGAGAAAATTCGTGGCCTCACGCCGGCGCAAATCTCCTTCTCTAGGCCGGCTACCAAGCCAACCGAGGGTTTACACGCCTTGGGCGTGTACAATTCTACGAGAATACTACACAAGTCTCGCAATACGGTCTATGTAAATACTGATTCGATTCTTATTCTTGAGCTTAAGTCAAAAGACATTGCCACAATAATGTTGATTCTATATATAGTATACTTCAACTATATAATCCTACAACATGTAATCTCCAATTACAATAGAGGACAAGATAATTACCTCGATAAGCCCAAAATTATCCAAGTTATAATGTCGATCCCGAGCAAGGTTTAGCTCTACTCCGTGCGCTCAATCCGCTCAAACAACCCTTAGAAGTTCTAACCAACTTCTACTCAAATACTTCAACCAATGAAGATTTCCTTAGGGTTTCGGTTTGAGACTAAAGGACAAAAGGTAGTATTTCCTGCTCTACGTATAGAGGTATCTTTGGAATACTACAAGGTACAAGGCTAAGGTATTTTGGGCATTATAACAATACTAGAGAAGTATTTCAATACCACAAGGGAGGGTATTATACGAAACAACTAGGCTAGGGGTACCCCACTGCACCACAAAGGGGAGGAACCCGCCAAAGGCCACACGAAAGGGGAGGGGAAGGCTCTCGCTAAGAGCTCACAAAGGGAGGAGAGTTTTCAAGGCTTAGACAAGTGAAGAGTGGATGAAGAAGTTCATCCCTGCTGGGTATTTATAGGAAACCAAAAGCCAACCAATGGCCAAGATCAAGCCATGTGCAAGGCAAGTGTATGGCCTTGATCAAGACAAGTGCACCCTAACCCCTACTCCACAAAACAAGGCACAAAACATGGCACCAAACAAGCCACAAAACAAGGCCAAAACAAGGAGCCAATAGGCCTCCAACCCGTGACTAACCGGCCAACCCATTATCGCCAAATGAGGGTGACAAATGTCACCTCCCGTTGGTCCAAAACATTTCGTTGCTCGGAAAAATCCGCAAAAATACTAAATGACATAGCGGAATTTTCCCAACGTAGTCGTGGAAACGTTTCGTCGAAAAACGACTCCAATCGGCACTTGTGCCCAAAATTCGGTCCTTTGCCTAACTTAAGGCTCAAATTCTATACGTACGTCCTTACGTACATACTCTGGAAATGCGGGGTATAACAATGCCGCAGGTGTAGGTACGCTGTTTGGTGATCGACAGGTGTAGGATCCTGCTCAGGGTTTTTGGATAGCTCCCTCTGTCCAGGAGTTTATCTTTTTGGTATATATCCTTCAGTACAGGCTTTGTACAGTTATGGGTACGGCGGGGCCTTGTCCCGTCATATTTCAGTTTAACTCCTAGAGGTCTGTATTCATATGTGGGATTGGACTCATGTACGGTGTAGTGTCTTTTGTTTATGTATATATGACAGCCTTGTCGGCTTTGCCCTTGCACGTACGGTTGCTTTAAAAGAAAAAAAAATGAGGTGTTATTTAATTTCCGCAGTTTACTTGTATTGTTAAGGTAGAAGGGTGCCCAGGTAGGGCACCAGTCACGGGCCCGGGGTTCGGGGTGTGACAACAACTTTATCATGCATACAAGTTTCTAAAAGGGCCAAAGACATACCTGAAATCATATAGGCGGTTCAAAGGACCGCTAAAACTGGGAACTTCAACCACGACTCACTACCTGGTGCATAAACATCCTCGCCTAGCTATGGAAGGCGAAGAACCCGCAATCGATCCAAAGATCGCGCTATCCCACCAAAGCACCTGGTCGGACAGCTCACGAATGGCCTCGCTGCCGCAGCATAACAAGTTGTCGTAGTACGACACTCCCCAAAATGGAATCTACTACAGTGACCACACCGGGGCAAATGTGGCTTCCCCTGGCTACTATTCTCGGACATCTGTGAACTCGTAGCTCGAGCCCGACCGCCCCAATATTCCCGCGACCAAACCTCCGCCGTAAGATCGGAAGGAGCACTCTGTGTCGGTGAAATGTGGACCTACTGCTGCTGAGGCTGTCCGCTCGCGATTGCCACGAACCCCGCTGCCTCGCCCTCGGGCTGGCCTGAGTCTAGCCGACCTCTCTCTCTGCCCTCTATCCTCGCGCATAAGCTTGCATCCGGAAATATCCATACCGGCCGGGCGGCCACTCCTGTGCACGCATAATCATATAATGGTCTAGCCCCATCACATAGCAGTGAACTCTGTCCGCCATATCAGCCACAATAGTGTGCACATACCTGGCCAACGAGTCAAACTCCAGGTTGTATTCCCTGATGGTCCTCCCATTCTGCCTCAATGACAAGAACCTATCAACACGTGCCCTCCTCATTTCAAGAGGCAAAAAGTGATCAAGAAAGGCCTCCGTGAACTCATCCCAAACTGCTGGACGAGCACCCACACCTCTCGACAGCTCCCAAGACTCAAACCAGTTCAACGCAATATCGCGTAACCGGTAAGAAGCTAACACAACCGACTGCCTCCGAGGCCCCGAGCACCGTGATAGTTGTAGCCGTCGAACGAACTCTTGAGGATCATCCTCGGATATCGAACCATAAAACTCGTGGACTACAACCCGAAAAATCCCGAATCCTCAAACCGTCGGCTCAGGGTTAACTACCGTTCTGTCGCTTGCCGCCTACCACTATGCTAGTCAATAGCCCGATCTTCGCTCCATAATCTCTAAACTCGCTCGGCCGCGGATCGAGGCTCTGCACGGAACCTCGAGCTACCGCCGCCTCGGCCTCTAATACCGCCGCGTGGCTGGGTTCGCCGATCCGCCTACTACCTCGGGCATAGTGCGTGCCCGAGTCCCGTAACCCTCTGATACCACTAGCAAGACTCGCCGCCGCCTTGCCCTTCTCGGCCCCGGTCGCTTCCGCGAGGCATAATCATACATAAGAAGCGGGTCGAGAGGATTCAACCTACTAGGACAACTCTCCGCACGATCTCAAAGAGAGAAGAATGGAAACCAATCCTAAATGTCTCGCAGCCTCTCGATTATAGATGTGGTGCACAACACACCGATAATCAAGACTTACTAGACACCTGTCAGACACTTTCCGAGGACTAATCGCTCGATACCACTTTTGTCACGACGACCTCAAGCTCGCGATCGTGCCCTACCTGGGCACCCTTACAGGTATACATCAGAGATAATCAGCGGAACATACATGAAACTTATAAAATAAAACAACAGAAGTAAAACAACAGGTTAGCCGATAGGGCTACCTTCCTGGATATATGTATATATACAACCGAAGCAGTTGCCTCCTTTCCTTTACAAACTGACCCACAATATGTGACTACAAACCTCTAAGAGTTTTAACATAACAACTGTGGCGGGACAGGGCCCCGCCATACCCCTGAATATACATGAATCTACAACCTCAGGGAAAACCGTACCAAGAGATAAGCCTCCGGAGCAAATGGAGCTTTTTCCCAAAAACTGAACCGAGATCCTAAGAGCAAGGATCACCAACCTGGGTACCTAAAACATGCGGGCATGAACGCAGCCCCCCGAAGGGGGTCAGTACAACAGGTACCGAATATGGAACAGAAATAAAGTACAGTAAACAGATCATAACTGTACAAAAGAATGACAGGGCAAGTATAAAAGAAGTACATACCAGATCCTGCCGTGTCATTATCACTTATGAACTTAATCGTACCTTATCATCTTTTCCCATTTTCAATAAAGGTTATAGTCACATTCTTACGTACATGATTAGGAAAAATCATTAAGTTCATTACCATATAACTTACTTATCTTTCATAACATAATCCGGCCCTTTATGGAGGGACGCATATACTACCCTACCAACTGGGACGCGATCAAGTCACACAAATATCAAAGCGTGCCCGTGGAATCCCCCATCACTGCCGCCAGCTATAAGTGTAAAATATAACCATGTGACGCGCCCGTGGCATCCCACCTCACCGCTTGCATACATACACAACACACATATATATATCTCCGCCCGTGGAATTCCACATCACCGCCGACACCGTAGTGTAACATATAACCATGTGTCGCGCCCGTGGCATCCCACCTCACTGTCGGCGTACACATATACAACACACATATATATATATATATAACGCGGCCGCATGCCCCGGAATCCCTCATCGTATAAGCATGGCCAAGATCAATCACAATGGAAGCATACCCGTGAAATCCCCCGTCACTGCCGGTACGTCCAATAAAATGTCCGGGCATCTAACCCGCATCCTGGTCACATGCCCCGGAATCCCACATCGTATAAGCATGTCCAAGGATCAATCATAATGGAAGCATACCCGTGGAATCCCACATCACCGCTTGCACGCTCCAAGTAAACTTATAACAAGACAGCCGACCCTCCAACTGAGAGTCACGACAACGTAACATATAATACTTGCACTTAAAGCTATCACAAGCAAACACAGGCAAGTTCATTAAACCATTAGACTTCCATTTTTATAAACTCATGGCATTTCCGTTTCTCACATAAAAATGCGGGAATTTTAACCCCAAGTACTACGCACCTCTATTCCTTTAGAAAGACTCTTTTTCAAATAAAACTTCCAAGATACTAACAACCGTAGTATCAAGTCATATCTACCTTCAAGACAAGTCACAATACCTTTTTAGAAATACAATTACCGGCTTCTAAATCAAGTGACTTCTTTCTTAAAAACTTTAAGCAATTGGTACCTTTAAAACAGTTTGCCCTTCTTTATTTCAAATCATTTCTTTGCTTACATTACTGAAGAAAACCATTCTTTTAATCTTCCATAAAGTTGTTATAACCAACTTCCCATAAAGCCGTTATAATTCTTTATGTTCTGGACAAATTCATTCCTTTTATTACCAAGAGACTTATACTTTCAAAATACTTCAAGTCCCTTAACTTTTAAGAAAACAAGTTTCTTAACTTTAGAAATCAAGTCTTTCCAAATCGAGTATTCTATACTTGTAAATCAATTCATTTCTTCCTTTAAGAATCAAGTCTCCCAACTTGAAAAATAAAGTCTCTTAACCTTAAGAATTTGAGATCCATAGCCTTAAAACTTCATACATAAATTGTTATAAGTTAAGTAACATATACTTGGTGCGTTGTGAATAAGTTATACTTATTTATAACGATCTTATTCAAGTAGCCATGATCTAGAAAATGTAATACAATTTTGTCTTATCTTAGTTTCTATACAGATGGAGAATTCTACTTATTTTAACATAATTGATTGTCATTACATTTTTCTTTATTAACGCTGCAATGGCTTGCTCGATACTTATTCTCATTCGTGCCACAAATTAGCCAGGTCAACTTGGCTCCAAAGTACCTCCTAACGACTCTTACCAACATCCCCCATAAGACTCGGTAAGGACTTAGGATAACTTTGACATAAACTTTACATAGAGTAAATCACACAACTACCTCTTAACTTCTAAGAGTATAAGGAAACATGAAATGATACCACAGGTATATTCCATACATAAATCATGCCAAAGAAAGGAAGAGGTTCACATACCTCGCGACGATTGTCGACAAGTAGCAAAATGCTCCAAAGTACTTCAACCTTGAGCTATTCCATTCTTCAAGTAGGATACGCTATACTTAGTACTTCAACCTATAATGGTCACAATACGTCCATTAACCTCTTACTTCAAACGTAGAATATTCCAAGTGCTAAGTCACTAAATTCTACGGAAAATCGGACAGCACCTCCTTTGTTTCTACTTACTTTGCCACCTTTTTCAAGGCCGAATTCAATAACCAAACACGCCACATTTAAGGCCCAATCAATGCAATTAATCAATAGGGGATTACACGCCTACTAGACGTGTAAAATTCCGCCCCACAAACGATATCAAACTAATACAACCTACAAGTCCAATTCGGCCACATAGAGTATAATAACACCAATTCTTATCCAATTTCTATTTCAATCCAAGTTGTTGGCATAATATGATATCAAGTCGCAATCGATTATAACCACTATAATCTTCAAGTAATTAACATGCGACAATTCTAATAAACGACCAAATTGTAATCCAACTTCACAAGGCTTAAATGACATTTCGGATTTAAGACTACAATCAATCCATAATACTTATCAAACTTCAACATATAAACCTCATGCTAGCAACATGTAAGCTAACAACAAATAATATTTATATAATCTTGTAACACTTTTAAGAGACAAGATTATACCTCAACGAATCTCAATCCAACTCCAAATCCGAATTTGCTCCTTAGCAACTTAGAGCCCCTTCAAGACACTTCAATACGCTACTTGAGACCCTTAGAACAATACCAACAACTTTCCTTCAAACTTCCAAACAAAACCTAGAAAAGCAACTAGGTTTTCACCTTGCGACTAATACGAAAACTCTCTTTTTCCGGGGTTTTTCTATTGAGATACACTTACAATACCCCCATGAACCTTGGTTTAAAGTGTGGAGCTAAATGGATAACAAACAAAAAAAAGTTGTTGTAGAGAGGGTCAAACCCGAGAGCTAAGCTCATGTGTTCTTCAATCTTCTTGAAAATTTTCTAAGTGTTGGGCTCACTCTTGCTACTAGTAGTATTAAATAGCACATTGGAGGGTCAAGATGCAAACAAATGGGTGGTTTGGATGAGGTCTTATTAAATATCAAGCTTGTGGACCCATTGACCAAGTCAATTTTGTCAAGCTCTCTACTAGCAAGACTTAGTCATCCTAAGACTATGGTCAATGAACATTTTGGCCATGACATTTTCGTTGTCACGACCCGAACCCGGGCCCGTGACTGGTGCCTTACCCCGGGCACCCCAGTAGTCATACATCAGAGAAAATCAGCGGAACATAAATCAATAACATAAAATAACAGAAGTATAAACAATAATCTGTGAAAACTTGCCTTTCGGCATATATATATACCACAACTCTTTCAACATGAACAGTTTAATCCTTTTTACAAACCCCGCCACTACTGATTACTGCACTTACGAATGATATGACAACAACGACGGACAGGGCCGTCATACCCCTGAATGTAAGCACCTACAACAACCGGGGACTATACCAAGATAAGCCTCCGGAGGAACGGAGCTTCCCAAACGCTGAACTGTGACCCTAAGAGCGAGGATCAACGACTGGTGTACCTTTACCTGCGGCATGAACGCAGCCCCCCGAAGGAGGTCAGTACAACAGGTACCGAGTATATGAAACTGAAAATACTGTAAATGAAATCATAGTAGTCTATATAAAGCAGGAGACATGTATGATAACCAAACTACAGTTCACAATAAGTAAGCAGTCATATCAAGTCAGGGACTCACGCCCTCAAAGTCATCACTCAAGTATAACAATGGGTCTCACGCCCACAACATCAATCATGCCCGTGGAATACCTTCCTCACTGCCGGCAGTCTATGATATAAAAGCACCAAGGAATACACATGAACACCAGGTCCCACCTGTGTCATAATAAAACCGTACGGGGTAAGTACGAAGGCCTAGCCGACTACTAACACCCCTAGTACCAACAAGGTCATAATCTGTATCATGAGATCTGTCTAGACCGTCACATGATCAAAGCTGGTCACTCGCCCGCAGTATCAAATGTGCGCGTCTAGCCCTGGAACTTCCCGCAGCTCCGCATAGGCCAACCTCATAGGCCCGCATGAGGCATTCCCCGCATCGAGGGTAGCTACTCCCCGGCATCGTCCTGGACTCGCAGTCCGCATGGCCACAAAGACCGCATGACCACAAGGGCCGCAAACTAACCTGGAACTCCCGTAGTTCCGCATGGATCCCCTGGACCCGCATGAGGTATTCTCGAATCATGGTCCCAGACCGCCTGAGTCTACCCCGCATCGGAGGGCAGCTTAACCTCCGGAACACAAGTCAAGGTGAGTGGTACAATACCAACATAACGGCTGATAGTCAAACAATTTAAGCGCAGTCGAAGGAAAAACCCCTTTACACAACCATCACAAGATACTAACACACGTAGCATCCTAGCATGTTTACTTAACAAATCACCAAGAAAGTATTACAAGGCTATCACAAACCAACACAATGAAGTTATATATACAAGGTACTTTCTACTACATGATTAACAAGATCGGGTTTTTATTCCCAAAGTACTTCATACATCAACTCTTTAAAAGATACGTTACTTTCACAAAAGTCACACAATACCCGTAGTATATGAAAATAGAGTGATTATCTTTTTAAAGTAAATCAATTACTTCTCTTTGTAAAATCAAGTAGCAACATTCTTTTCCAATGCTCAGGTTTGCCTAATTTCCAATGTTCGAGTTTGCCTAATTTCCAATGTTCAAGTTTCTCATTTTCGAAAGGTTTCGCAGTTCATAATCTTATTCATTTAAGAATATAATTCTCTTTTAAACCATCTGAGAAAACATAAGCCTTATATGTGAGTAGGATATTCTTGTTTAAAAAAAAATCTTATTACAGCAGCCATGATCTAGGAAATATCATTTTGTCTCATCTTAGCTTCTATGCAGATGGAAGTTTCTACTGATTTTAATAATACTTAATTATTAAAAACATTCCTTTTAATAACGCTGCAGTGGTTTGTTTACACATTCGATTTCCAAATCAAGAAACATTCTTAAGCCGTTATACCTAACTTCCCATAAAGCTAGTATAACTCTTAAGTTTTCAAAAACCAAGTATTACTTCTTCTTTCAAAATGATTCAAAAATCTTTTGAAATATTTCAAGTTCTTTATTAACACATAACAAGCCAGTTATAGTTCAAATCAGTTACCTTTTAAAAACCACAAGTATTTTATTACCAACATAAAGCTGTTATAACCAACTTCCCATAAAGTCGTTATAACACTTTATGTTTTAGATCAATCAAATACACTTAACACCTGTACGTCTACCGTACTACATAGTTACACACATATCATGCTAGAAGAGATAGGAAGAGGTTCACATACCTCGCGACGAGTATCGACTAATAGCAAAACGCTCCAAGTACTTCCAACTGTCAGCTACTCCTAAGCCAGTAGATCACGTCACACGTAGTACTTCAACCTATAAGGCCACAAGGCGCTTATTAACATTTAGATCCCTTCGTAGAACATTCTACGTAAAAATTCGCAAGACTCCCGCAACAGCGTAAATCTCATCCTCTATCGGGGCCGGCTACCAAGCCAACCAGGGGGGGGGTTATACGTCTAACCCGAACGGGTACAATTCTACCTCACAGAAAAGCTACACAAGTCTACTGTAATACAGTCCTATGTAATTACAGTTCAGTACTCTTTTTTCGAAAAGGTTTCTTATTATTCAGGCTTAAGTCAAAAGACATTGCCGATAACTACGTTCAGTTCTATATATAGTATACTTCAACTATATATTCAAGCAATCATGTAATTTCCAATTACAATAGAGGGACAAGATATTTACCTCGATAAGCCCATAATTATCCGAGTTTAAATGTCGATCCTGAGCAAGGTTTAGCTCCTACTCAAGGCCCGACCCGCTCCAAATAACCCTTAGAAGTTCTAACCAACTTCTACTTATAACTTCAACTACGGGTGAAGATTTACTTAGGGTTCGGTTTTGTGACTGACGGGAAGTATAATAGTATAACTGGGCTTTGTAAAGATATAACCTTAGAATACTACAAGGCATAAGGCTAAGGTAATTTGGGCATTATAACAATACTTTTGAGAGTATTTCTACCAAGAGGGGGGGTGTATTATACGAGACAACTAGGCTAGGGGGGGGGTACCCCACGGCCACACTACAAGGAGGGGGGGAAGAGGGCTCTCGGCCAATGGGGCCTTTCAAAGGGGAGAGGGCTCTTGGACGAGAGTCAACAAGTGGGTAGCGGGAGGGATTTTAAAACTTAGAAGATTTGTGGAAAGGATGAAGAATTCATCAAAGGTAGAGGGGTATTTATAGAACAAGCCAAGGCCAACCAATGGTCAAGATCTTGCCAAGTGCATAGCAAGTGTAGGGCCAAGATCTTGCCAAGTGCACCTTATCCATCTAACACAAAAATATCCTACCAACCCTTGACCAAACAAGGCCAACTTTCGGCCACCTTTACCGCCCCCACTCCACCAATGAGAGGGTGCAGTGGCGCCTCTTGTTGGTCCAAAATGTTTCGCCTCTCGGAAAAATCCGCAAAAATAAAAAGACATAGCCGGAATTTTCCTACGAAGCCGTGGAAAACGTTTCGTCGAAAAACGACTCTAATCGGGTGTTGTGAACAAAGTGAAAATCGTCCAAGCCTTACTCTTAAGTTCAAATTTTCTACGTACATCCTTACGTACATACTCTGGAAATACGGGGTATAACATTCTCCCCTCCTTAGAAACATTCGTCCCGAATGTTCTTTCTAAGTCTCAAACAACGCACGCCAAGATAGTCTTCACTACTATACTACGAGAACAATCCTTGCCACACATGGCCACAGAAACAACTTGCGCAAAAAGCTTACATCCAAGTCCACGAGGAAACACCTCTAACATCACCATAACACCTCTCACCACTTTTGTCACTTTGCGCGAGGTTCACTCCGCGACCCAACAAATGGTACCGGCCGCATGCGATCCACGAGGCCGACGTGACACTCGAACTCTTACCACATTTCACATCGCTTCGTTTCCAAAACTCGGGTTACTATCTCTAACGTGGTCATCATTAGCGGGAACACTGATGGATCTCCGATACTTTCCGAACATAACAATACGAAAGATCGGACGCACGCTCCTAAGTCGGACGGCAAAAGCTAACATATAGGCAACCCGCCTATTCTTCACATGAACTTAAAAGGCCCAAAACAACTCGGGCTAAGTTTCTGCTTTTTCAAAACTCGTCACACCCAACCCGGGTGGTACTTTCAAGAAGACCGACCGGCCAACTCAACTCTAAGCGTCGCCCGATTATCCGCACGATTTCTCCGAGCCGCGTAACCTCTTCTAGACAAGCTTTACCCTATCCACGATCTTTGGAATAAGCTCAACCAACTATCTGAATCTTGCCAACATCGAACCAATCGATCGGCGACTTACACATCCGCCCTACAAGGCTTCAAAAGGTGACATCCGAACACCGAAATGGTAGCTTAAACACTCTCCACAGAGACAACAATCTCCACAACTACCCCGAAATCCAACCACCGCCCGAGGGCGAATGCGATTCGAGACTCACCGAGTTCCTAACCTCGCTCGGTAAACTTTTAGAAAACGAAAATAGCCGACAACTCGGGCTTCACCGTCGACATAAGGTGAAGGTAGGCACCGTGCAGCCTTTCAACCTTCGACCTAACATCACCGCCGAGCAACGGTCCCGATCGAAAGACACGATGGCTGACCCTATTGGCCCGATCATCGGTCGAATGCATCCACGAACTCAGTCTGTTAATCGAACATGGGCCTAACACCCTCGTGACCCTACCACAAGGCGGGACCACCACAACCTGACCCCACCACCAAACCTACCGCGGGTTGACCCGCAACGTGGCCTCAACCCGACCCGGCAACGCGCACAACGCTAGCTCCCCGAAGGAAAACTCTCACTAATCACGTTACGAAACCTGGTCTTCTTAGCTCAACTACCCTCTTTCATTCCACATTACTCAGGGACTTATCCCATAAACATAGCTCACGTGCACTATGCACTCCTATAAGGGTCAAACATAACCCTACACCTATGCTCGAGATGGCCTTACCTCTAAGGTCTCTACGTATAAAACTCTAAGGCTCACACCTTCTCTATCCCCCAAAATCTTACTCGGTTAACCCATCATGATTTCTAATCACAACTAACACACTGCTATCAGAACATAGCACTTAAGGTATACTCACCTTATCACATATACAGATCTCTAGAGGGTTAAGGATATATCTATATCTACTGCTTCACTTCCCTTAGTCGTTCTAATCAAACTCGCCTGCAGGCGATAGCTAAGAAGATGACGAACTACCCACCGATCTGAAGGCTAAGTCCTCCTACAAGGACACTCTTCGACACATGGCTCGACGGCCGCAGTACAACAAGTACCAACTAAAAGACGACATTCCCGGGATGACGTCACACCGCGGAACACCGAGGAAAATCAATCCGGTGGCCGGAACCTACGTAGAGCTGGAACCTAAGCTCGAGCTCGACCAACTCCTGCATACCCCGAACGCCCCGAACCCCGTGGACCTCTCGCAGACCGTGGATGTGCAAATCTAATCTCTTTGAGGCGACTCGCCAAAGTTACCAAAGGACCTTGCCGCTCGCCTCTTCTACCGCCCTTCGTTAACGCCGATCTCTACATCGCTCGGCCGCGCATAAGCCCGCATACGTGCCATGCTCAAGCCTAATCAAGAATTACTCTTGCACAACCTCTCTTAGATAGTCATCAAGACTCGCGGTACATCGGTATACTCTATACTCATCGCTCCCAGGCCGCGAATCGGTCCAAACATCGTGGCCGCAGTAGAATCGCCGCCGCCGTGCTAAAACTCGCTGGGCTAGTGACGCGCAGAACTCCCGAATGAAGCACTATCCTAGGTAATGATTGGGCATGTGCCTCGCCACCCTCGAACTCTACTCGCAGCCTCCTCGCCGCTTGCCTCTCCGGCCGGGTTGCTCACGCGAGGCATAACGATAAGGGAAATAATTTTGTCGAGGGTCCAACTTACAACACGGCTCTAAGGCACGATCTCGAGTGAGAAGAATAGAAACCAATCCTAAATACCCAATAGCCTCACGATTATTGGTGTGGTGCACAACACACCGATAATCAAGACTTCCATCGATACGGTCAGACACTTTCCGAGGATTAATCGCTCGATACCACTTTTGTCACGACTAACCTGGCCCGTGATCGTGCCTTACCCCGCACCCTAGTAGTCATACATCGAGAAAATCAGCGAACATAAATCAATAACATAAAATAATGTAAGTATAAACAATAATCAGGAAAACTTGCCTTCGGCATATATATATATATACCACAACTCTTTCAACATGAACAGCTTTAATCCTTTTTACAAACCCCGCCCACTACAAGATTACTGCACTTACGAATGATATGATAACAACGACGACAGGCCCCGTCATACACCGAATGTAAGCACCTACAACAACAGGACTATACTAAGATAAGCCTCGGAGGAACGGAGCTTCCCAAACGCTGAACTGCGGACCCTAAGAGCGAGGATCAACGATCGTGTACCTTTACTGCGGCATGAACGCAGCCTCAAGGAGGTCGCATAACAGTGCCGAGTATATGAAATCAAAATACTATAAATGAAATCATAGTAGTCTATATAAAGCGAGACATGTATGATAACCAAACTACGCTCACAATAAGTAGCAAATATATCAAGTCGTGACTCACGCCTCAAAGTCATCACTCAAGTATAACAATGGGTCTCACGCCACAACATCAATCATGCCCGTGGAATACCTTCTCACCGCTTAGCCTCTAAGATATAAAAGCACCAAGGAATACACATGAACACCAGGTCCCACCTGTGTCATAATAAAACCGTACGGGGTAAGTACGAAGGCCTAGCCGACTACTAACACCCCTAGTACCAACAAGGTCATAATCTGTATCATGAGATCTGTCTAGACCGTCACATGATCAAAGCTGGTCACTCGCCCGCAGTATCAAATGCGCGTCTAGCCCTGGAACTTCCCGCAGCTCCGCATAGGCCAACCTCATAGGCCCGCATGAGGCATTCCCCGCATCGAGGGTAGCTACTCCCCGGCATCGTCCTGGACTCGCAGTCCGCATGGCCACAAAGACCGCATGACCACAAGGGCCGCAAACTAACACCGGAACTCCCGTAGTTCCGCATGGATCCTCGACCCGCATGAGGTATTCTCGAATCATGGTCCTGCATCACCGAGTCTACCCCGCGTCGGAGGCGCCTTAACCTCCGGAACACAAGTCAAGGTGAGTGGTACAATACCAACATAACGGCTGATAGTCAAACAATTTAAGCGCAGTCGAAGGAAAAACCCCTTTACACAACCATCACAAGATACTAACACACGTAGCATCCTAGCATGTTTACTTAACAAATCACCAAGAAAGTATTACAAGGCTATCACAAACCAACACAATCAAGTTATATATACAAGGTACTTTCTACTACATGATTAACAAGATCGGTTTTTATTCCCAAAGTACTTCATACATCAACTCTTTAAAAGATACGTTACTTTCACAAAAGTCACACAATACCCGTAGTATATGAAAATAGAGTGATTATCTTTTTAAAGTAAATCAATTACTTCTCTTTGTAAAATCAAGTAGCAACATTCTTTTCCAATGCTCAGGTTTGCCTAATTTCCAATGTTCGAGTTTGCCTAATTTCCAATGTTCAAGTTTCTCATTTTCGAAAGGTTTCGCAGTTCATAACCTTATTCATTTAAGAATATAATTCTCTTTAAACCATCCGAGAAAACATAAGCCTTATATGTGAGTAGGATATTCTTGTTTATAAAAAAATCTTATTACAAGAAACCATGATCTAGAAATATCATTTTGTCTCATCTTAGCTTCTATGCAGATGGAAGTTTCTACCGTTTTAATAATACTTAATTATTAAAAACATTCCTTTTATTAACGCCGCAGATGGTTTGTCAAGACACATTCTCGATTTCCAAATCAAGAAACATTCTTAAGCCGTTATACCTAACTTCCCATAAAGCTAGTATAACTCTTAAGTTTTCAAAACCAAGTATTACTTCTTCTTTCAAAATGATTCAAAATCTTTTGAAATATTTCAAGTTCTTTATTAACACATAACAAGCCGCTTATAGTTCAAATCGGTTACCTTTTAAAACCACAAGTATTTTATTACCAACATAAAGTCATTATAACTAACTTCCCATAAAGTCGTTATAACACTTTATGTTTTAGATCAATCAAATACACTTAACACCTGTACGTCTACCGTACTACATAGTTACACATATATCATGCTAGAAGAGATAGGAAGAGGTTCACATACCTCGCGACGAGTATCGACTAATAGCAAAACGCCCAAGTACTTCCAACCGCCGCCTACTCCTAGCCGTAGATCACGCCACCCGTAGTACTTCAACCTATACGGCCACAAGGCGTTTATTAACATTTAGATCCCTTCAGAGAACATTCTACGTAAAATTAAAGACTCTCCCCGCAACAGCGTAAATCTCATCCTCTATCGGGGCCGGCTATCAAGCCAACCAGGGGGGGGGGGGTTATACGTCAAACCCGAACGGGTACAATTCTACCTCACGTAAAAGCTTACACAAGTCATCGTAATACGTCCTATGTAATTACGATCAAGACTCTTCTTTGAAAAGGTTTCTTATTATTCAGCTTAAGTCAAAAGACATTGCCGATAACTACGTTCGATTCTATATATAGTATACTTCAACTATATATTCAAGCAATCATGTAATTTCCAATTACAATAGAGGACAAGATATTTACCTCGATAAGCCCATAATTATCCGAGTTTAAATGTCGATCCCGAGCAAGGTTTAGCTCCTACTCCGGCGCTCCGACCGCCTCCAAACAACCCTTAGAAGTTCTAACCAACTTCTACTTATAACTTCAACTACGGTGAAGATTTACTTAGGGTTCGGTTTGTGACTGACGGGAAGTATAATAGTATAACTGGCTTTGTAAAGATATAACCTTAGAATACTACAAGGCATAAGGCTAAGGTAATTTGGGCATTATAACAATACTTTTGAGAGTATTTCTACCAAGAGGGTGTATTATACGAGACAACTAGGCTAGTGGGTACCCCACGCCACACTACAAGGAGTGGGAGAGGGCTCTCGCCAAGGGGCCTTTCAAAGGGAGAGGGCTCTGACGAGTCAACAAGAGGGGAGAGGGAGGATTTTAACACTTAGAAGATTTGTGGAAAGGATGAAGAATTCATCAAAGGGAGAGGGTATTTATAGCACAAGCCAAGGCCAACCAATGGCCAAGATCTTGCCAAGTGCATAGCAAGTGTAGGCCAAGATCTTGCCAAGTGCACCTTATCCATCTAACACAAAAATATCCTACCAACCCTTGACCAAACAAGGCCAACTTTCGGCCACCTTTACCGCCCCCACTCCACCAATGAGAGGGTGCCAAGTGGCGCCCTCTTGTTGGTCCAAAATGTTTCGTCTCTCGGAAAAATCCGCAAAAATTAAAAAAGACATAGCCGGAATTTTCCCTACGAAAGCTGTGAAAACGCTTTCATTAAAAACGACTTAATCGTGTTGTGAACAAAGTGAAAATCGCCCAAGCCTTACTCTTAAGTTCAAATTTTCTACGTACGTCCTTACGTACATACTCTGGAAATACGGGGTATAACATTCTCCCCTCCTTAGAAACATTCGTCCCGAATGTTCTTTCTAAGTCTCAAAACAAACGCGCGCCAGTATAGTCTTCACTACTATACTACGAGAACAATCCTTGCCACACATGGCCACAGAAACAACTTGCGCAAAAAGCTTACATCCAAGTCCACGAGGAAACACCTCTAACATCACCATAACACCTCTCACCACTTTTGTCACTTTGCCGCGAGGTTCACTCCGGCGACCCAACAAATGGTACCGGGCTGCATGCGATCCCTGAGGCTGACGTACACTCGAACTCTTACCACATTTGACATCGCCGCTTTCCAAAACTCGGGTTACTATCTCTAACGTGGTCATCATTAATCGGGAACACTCTGGATGGATCTCCGATACTTTCCCGAACATAACAATACGAAAGACCGGACGTACTGCCTCCTAAGTCGGACGGCAAAAGCTAACATATAGGCAACCTGGCCTATTCTTCACATGAACTTAAAAAGGCCCAAAACAACTCGCTAAGTTTCTCTGCTTTTTCAAAACTCACACACCCAACCCGGTGGTACTTTCAAGAAGACCGATCACAACTGAACTCTAAGCTGCCGCCGATTATCCGCACGATTTCTCCGAGCCGCCGTAACCTCTTCTAGACAAGCTTTACCCTATCCACAGTCTGCTGGAATAAGCCTGAACCAACTATCTGAATCTTGCCAACATCGAACCAATCAACCGGCGACTTACACATCCGCCCCTACAAGGCTTCAAAAGGTGACATCCGAACACTGAAATGGTAGCTTAAACACTTCTCCACAGAGACAACAATCTCCACAACTACCCTCAAATCCAACCATCGCCCGAGGCGAATGCGATTCTCGAGACTCACCTGAGTTCCTAACCCTGCCTGGTAAACTTTTAGAAAACGAAAATAGCCACAACCTGGGCTTCACTGTCTGACATAAGGTGAAGGTAGGCACCCCGTGCAGCCTTTCAACCTTTCTGACCTAACATCACTGCCGAGCAACGGTCCCGATCGAAAGACACGATGGCTGGACTTATCGCCCGACCATCGGTCGAACGCATCCACGAACTCGACACGTTAATCGAATACGGGCCTAACACCTCGTGACCCTACCACAAGGCGGGACCACCACAACCTGACCCCACCACCAAACCTACCGCGGGTTGACCCGCAACGCGGCCTCAACCCGACCCGACAACGCGCAAAAACGCTAGCGCCCCGAAGGAAAACTCTCACTAATCACGCTTTAAAACCTGGCGTCTTCTTAGCTCAACTACCCTCTTCATTCCACATTACTCGTGGACTTATCCCATAAACATAGCTCACGCACTATGCACTCCTATAAGGGTCAAACATAACCCTACACCTATGCTCGAGACGGCCTTACCTCTAAGGTCTCTACGTATAAAACTCTAAGGCTCACACCTTCTCTATCCCCAAAATCTTACTCGGTTAACCCATCATGATTTCTAATCACAACTAACACACTGCTATCAGAACATAGCACTTAAGGTATACTCACCTTATCACATATACAGATCTCTAGAGGGTTAAGGATATATCTATATCTACTGCTTCACTTCCCTTAGTCGTTCAAATCAAACTCGCCTGTAGGGCGCATAGCTGGAAGATGACGAACTACCCACCGATCCTTAATGCTAAGTCCTCCTACAAGGACACTCTCTCGACACATGGCCCTGACGGCCGCAGGTACAACAAGTACCAACTAAATGACGACATTCCCCGGGATGACGTCTGTCACACTGTGAACACCGAGGGAAAATCGAATCCACCGGGCCGGAACCTACGTAGCCGTGAACCGAAGCTCGAGCTCACCAACTCTGCATACCCCGAACGCCCCGAACCCCGTGGGACCTTCAGACCGGTGGATGTGCAAATCTAATCACGTGAGGCGACTCGCCGAAAAGTTACCAAGGACCTCGCCGCTCGCCCTCTTCTACCGCCCTTCGTTAACCCGCCGATCTCTACATCGTCTCGGTCACGCGCATAAGCCCGCATACGTGCCATGCTCAAGCCTAATCAAGAATTACTCTGCACAACCTCTCTTAGATAGTCATCAAGACTCGCGTACATCGGTATACTCTATACTCATCGTTCTGGCCGCGAATCAAGGTCCAAACATCGTGGCCGCAGAGGAACCGCCGCTGCTAAAACTCTGGGGGCTAGTGACGCCGCAGTAACTCCCGAATGAAGCACTATCCTAGGTAATGATTGGGCATGTGCCTCGCCACCTCCGAACTCTACTCGCAGCCTCCTCGGCCGCTTTGCCCTCCGCCCGGTTGCCTACGCGAGGCATAACGATAAGTGGAAATAATTTCGTCGGAGGTCCAACTTACAACACGACTCTAAGGCACGATCTCAGAGTGAGAAGAATAGAAACCAATCCTAAATACCTAATAGCCTCACGATTATTGGTGTGGTGCACAACACACCGATAATCAAGACTTCATCGATACGATCAGTAGACACTTTCCGAGGATTAATCGCTTCGATACCACTTTTTGTCACGACCAACCTCGCCCGTGGATCGTGCCTTACCCCGGGCACCCTAGTAGTCATACATCAGAGAAAATCAGCGGAACATAAATCAATAACATAAAATAACAGAAGTATAAACAATAATCTGTGAAAACTTGTCTTTCGGCATATATATATACCACAACTCTTTCAACATGAACATTTTAATCCTTTTTACAAACCCTGCCCACTACAGTACTACAGACCTCTACGAATGATATGACAACAACGACGGGACAGGGCCCCGTCATACACCTGAATGTAAGCACCTACAACAACAGGGGACTATACTAAGATAAGCCTCCGGAGGAACGGAGCTTCCCAAACGCTGAACTGTGACCCTAAGAGCGAGGATCAACGATCGCGTGTACCTTTACTCGCGGCATGAACGCACTTCAAGGAGGTCGCAGACAACAACCGAGTATATGAAACTGAAAATACTATAAATGAAATCATAGTAGTCTATATAAAGCAGGAGACATGTATGATAACCAAACTACAGTTCACAATAAGTAAGCAGTCATATCAAGTCAGGGACTCACGCCCTCAAAGTCATCACTCAAGTATAACAATGGGTCTCACGCCCACAACATCAATCATGCCCGTGGAATACCTTCCTCACCGCCAGCCTATGATATAAAAGCACCAAGGAATACACATGAACACCGTGTCCCACGTGTCATAATAAAACCGTGACGGTAAGTACGAAGGCCTAGCCGACTACTAACACCCCTAGTACCAACAAGGTCATAATCAGATCATGAGATCTGTCTGACCGTCACATGATCAAAGCCGGTCACCGCCCGCAGATCAAATGTGCGCGTCTAGCCACGAACTTCCCGCAGCCGCATAGGCCAACCTCATAGGCCCGCATAGGCATTCCTCGCATCGAGGGTAGCTACTCCCGCATCGCCCCGACTCGCATCCGCATGGCCACAAAGACCGCGTGACCACAAGCGGCCGCAAACTAACTCGAACTCCGTAGTTCCGCATGGATCCCCTGGACCCGCATGAGGTATTCTCGAATCATGGTCCTAGACCGCCTGAGTCTACCCCGCATCGGAGGGCAGCTTAACCTCCGGAACACAAGTCAAGGTGAGTGGTACAATACCAACATAACGGCTGATAGTCAAACAATTTAAGCGCAGTCGAAGGAAAAACCCCTTTACACAACCATCACAAGATACTAACACACGTAGCATCCTAGCATGTTTACTTAACAAATCACCAAGAAAGTATTACAAGGCTTTCACAAACCAACACAATCAAGTTATATACACAAGGTACTTTCTACTACATGATTAACAAGATCGGGTTTTTATTCCCAAAGTACTTCATACATCAACTCTTTAAAAGATACTTACTTTCACAAAAGTCACACAATACCCGTAGTATATGAAAATAGAGTGATTATCTTTTTAAAGTAAATCAATTACTTCTCTTTGTAAAATCAAGTAGCAACATTCTTTTCCAATGCTCAGGTTTGCCTAATTTCCAATGTTCGAGTTTGCCTAATTTCCAATGTTCAAGTTTCTCATTTTCGAAAGGTTTCGCAGTTCATAATCTTATTCATTTAAGAATATAATTCTCTTTAAACCATCCGAGAAAACATAAGCCTTATATGTGAGTAGGATATTCTTGTTATAAAAAAATCTTATTACAATGACATGATCTAGAAATATCATTTTGTCTCATCTTAGCTTCATGCAGATGGAAGTTTCTACCGGTTTTAATAATACTTAATTATTAAAACATTCCTTTTATTAACGCAAGATGGTTTGTTTGACACATTCTCGATTTCCAAATCAAGAAACATTCTTAAGCCGTTATACCTAACTTCCCATAAAGCTAGTATAACTCTTAAGTTTTCAAAAACCAAGTATTACTTCTTCTTTCAAAATGATTCAAAAATCTTTTGAAATATTTCAAGTTCTTTATTAACACATAACAAGCCGCTTATAGTTCAAATCGATTACCTTTTAAAACCACAAGTATTTTCTTACCAACATAAAGTCGTTATAACCAACTTCCCATAAAGTCGTTATAACACTTTATGTTTTAGATCAATCAAATACACTTAACACCAGACGCCTACCGCACTACATAGTTACACACATATCATGCTAGAAGAGATAGGAAGAGGTTCACATACCTCGCGACGAGTATCGACTAATAGCAAAACGCTCCAAGTACTTCCAACTGTCAGCTACTCCTAAGCCAGTAGATCACGTCACACGTAGTACTTCAACCTATAAGGCCCCCAGGCGCTTATTAACATTTAGATCCCTTCAGAGAACATTCTACGTAAAATTCGCAAAGACCTCCCCGCAACAACGTAAATCTCATCCTCTATCGGGGCCGGCTACCAAGCCAAACAGGGGGGGGGGGGGTTATACGTCTAACCCGAACGGGTACAATTCTACCTCACAGAAAAGCTACACAAGTCATCAGAATACACCCCATGTAATTACGATTCAAGACTTTTCTTCAAAAGGTTTCTTATTATTCAGCTTAAGTCAAAAGACATTGTCGATAACTACGTTCAGTTCTATATATAGTATACTTCAACTATATATTCAACCAATCATGTAATTTCCAATTACAATAGAGGGACAAGATATTTACCTCGATAAGCCCATAATTATCCGAGTTTAAATGTCGATCCCGAGCAAGGTTTAGCTCCTACTCACAAGGCCCGACCGCCTCCAAACAACCCTTAGAAGTTCTAACCAACTTCTACTTATAACTTCAACTACGGTGAAGATTTACTTAGGGTTCGGTTTTGTGGACCGACGGAAGTATAATAGTATAACTGGCTTTGTAAAGGTATAACCTTAGAATACTACAAGGCATAAGGCTAAGGTAATTTGGGCATTATAACAATACTTTGAGAGTATTTCTACCAAGAGGGTGTATTATACGAGACAACTAGGCTAGTGGTACCCCACGCCACACTACAAGGAGGGGGAGAGGGCTCTCGCCAAGGGGCCTTTCAAAGGGGAGAGGGCTCTTGGACGAGAGTCAACAAGAGGAGAGGGAGGGATTTTAACACTTAGAAGATTTGTGGAAAGGATGAAGAATTCATCAAAGGGAGAGGGGTATTTATAGCACAAGCCAAGGCCAACCAATGGCCAAGATCTTGCCAAGTGCATAGCAAGTGTAGGGCCAAGATCTTGCCAAGTGCACCTTATCCATCTAACACAAAATATCCTACCAACCCTTGACCAAACAAGGCCAACTTTCGCCACCTTTACCGCTTCACTCCATTCAATAAGAGGTGCCAAGTGGCGCCTCTTGTTGGTCCAAAATGTTTCGCCTCTCGGAAAAATCCGCAAAAATTAAAAAGACATAGCCGGAATTTTCCTACGAAAGTCGTGGAAAACGCTTTAAAAAACGACTCTAATCGGGTGTTGTGAACAAAGTGAAAATCGTCCAAGCCTTACTCTTAAGTTCAAATTTTCTACGTACGTCCTTACGTACATACTCTGGAAATACGGGGTATAACATTCTTCCAAGGCAAAAATAAGGGGGGTGACACGTGTCGCCCTCCCATTCGTCACAATATTAAGTTTTCCGACAATTTCATAATTCCGATAAATTTTTACAAGTCTCAATTCTTAACACTTGTGAGTTCTTACGTATGTTCTTAAAGCATGTCCTGTAAAATATGGGGTGTAACAATAGTGTACGCCGACAGTGAGGTGGGATGCCACGGGCGCGTCACCTGGTTATAGTTTACATTCATAGCTGTCGGCAGTGATGGGGGATTCCACGGACACTCTTTATTATTTGTGGGCTTGAGACCCTTACTGGACTATGTGATGATATTTGAAGGCTTGTGTCCATAGCCCTGGTGTGACTATTGTTCATGTGTTAAAATAGTCTGTACAAGGTAAAAACTGACTTTCATTACTTTCACTTCAAAGAAGGCACGTAATCGTTGTTCGTTATCATACATGTCTCCAGCTTTATATAGACTGTTATGATTTCATTACAGTATTTTCAGTTTCACATACTTGGTACATATTTCGTACTGACCTCCTTCGGAGGGCTGCGTTCATGCCGCAGGTTGAGGTACATAGCTTGCTGATCCGCACTCTTAGGATCACTGTTCAGTTATGGGAAAGCTCAATTTCTCCGGAGGCTTTGTCTTTGCACGATTCCACGAGGTTGTAGGTTTATGTACATTCAGTGTGGCGGGGCCCTGTCACGTCATAGTGGTTATGTCAAATTCTTAGAGGTATGTAGTCATATCTTGTGGGTCGCTTTGTAAGAAAAAAAAATGGAGAGGTAACTGCTTTTGGTTTTACATGTTTATATGTATCCAGGAAGGTAGCATTATCGGCTAACCTATTATTTAATTCTTGTTAAGTTTATGTATGTATGTTCCGCCATCGTTTCTCTCGATGTGTACTCGTAAGGGTGCCTGGTAGGGCACCGCGCCCGGTCGGGTCGTGACAAAAGTGGTATCAGAGCAGTTAGTCCTCGGAAAGTGTCTACAGACCGTGTCTAGTAGAGTCTTGATTATCGGTGTGTTGTGCACCACATCTATAATCAGGAGGCTGCAGGACATTTAGGATTGGTTTCCATTCTTCTCACTCTGAGATCGTGCGATAGAGCTGTTTTGTTAGGGTCGTATCTCCCTAACGAGTTATGTTGATTGCAGCTACGAGAAAGGCAGCAGTGACCCAGGAAGGACTACGTAGATTGCGTATCCAGGTTGGTAATGATTGTAGTATAGTTGGTATTGTGACATACATCTATACAGAGTTATGTATGAGGGTCAGACGCGTGTTGCCTAGAATGATTTTAGATTACCAAGAGTTGGTAAAGACTAACTAGATACCGGGAAGGTATGAAACAGTTAATGAATTCTCGCCAACGTCTTATGTTTTATTTTGAGATAATTGGGAAATGATGAGCTGTCTGATAGGGTAGTGAACCCTTAAGAAGTCATGTTAAGGTACTTGATGGAGGACTATGTGGATAGATTAAGCTACGTGGTATGCGTAAGAGGATTGTACGGATGAGATCTGTATGGAGTAAGTAATGGTTGTTGTGATCAAGACAACGTGGTTATGGTATTATGAGATGTTATTGTACCCATTTACGGGGGGACGGATAAGGTAGGCTTGGTGCATGGAAAATGCGAGCCAAAGAATATTGATAACTGCCGAGACCATAGATATGTAAGGCCTTATCGAGCAATAAGATTTTATTCAGACTAAGGGTAAGAGTTAAGTGCGACGGTGGGTCGGGGTGAGGACCTATTGCGGGTCGCCTCATAGTTTGAAATGGAGTGGGATCAGTTGGTAGTAGTTTCGCTACATGACAGGGTCACGAGGGTGTAAGGCCTAAGTCTAGTTAATTATTTTACGGGTTCGTGGACGCGTTCCACCGGAACCAGGTCGTGAGAGCCGGAAATGGCCTTATGTTGTTTAAAAGAGTGACTCCAAAAGATTGGGGGCCAGAATCGGTATGGGGGTTATCTATGTATGCTAGTATGAGTTGGAAGTACGGAAAAGAGTGCGACCAGTAAGAAAGATAGCAACCAAATGTAAAGGAATAGAGCCTGAATCCGTAAGGACCTTTCGAGGTAGCTACACCAGTGGGTGTTTGGGTGGTAGCTGAGCGGGTATATGAGATTTGCCCGGTGATGATACAGTCGTCAGACCCCAGTAGACATAGTAGAGATGATTATGACAGACTTTGAGGTCATTATGAGTATGGACTAGTTGGCTTCGTGAGTGCCAAGGTTGACATCTTAGCATAAGTATTGTTATGTGGCCATGGGTGGCATATGTTGTATGAAGGGTGTAGTAAACGGAGACTATGTCTCTATCTAATTAGATTGGACTCCGAAAGAACATTCGAGGACGAATGTTTCTAAGGGGAAGAATGTTACACCGTAATTCAAGGACATGTTTAAGAGAATGTACGTAAGGAACACAAGACTTGAAATTGGTACGAAAGGAAGAATTGTTTTTCCGACGGAAAATCTTCCGAACGTCGGAAAGGAAAAATGTTCATTGAGGAGAATTTGATTCTCAAAATGCATTAATTGAGGATTATGGAATGTATTATCATTATGGAAATTTTATTTTTACGGATTTGGTCATGTGGGGCCCACCCGAGGAATTTTACGTTTTGTGGGGCCCACGAGGGTTACGAAATTTTTGGACGAATGAGAGGGCGACACGTGGCACCCCCCACATGGCTTGGTCGAATTAATGCAAGGGCAAAAGGGTCATTTGACCATTGTAAAGATGAGCAAGTCTTGCTAGGCTTGAGCTTGAGATAGTTGACTAAGTCAAGAGCCACTTGGCTTGATCCCTTTCATCCAAACCTACCATGTGTTGTAATCTAGACCCTCCAATGTGTTATATAGTCATCCTAGTATAAAGATAATGTTATACCCCTTAGTTCCAGGGTATGTATGTGAGGACGTACGTACGAGAATACGACAGTAATTTTGGAAAGAAAGAAAGATGTGATTTTTTTCGACGGAAAAGTTTCCGGTTTTTGTGAAGGAAAAAGGTTCGTTAATGGGAATTGGATTCCCAGATTTGGTATTTGGACTTCTCGGATTATATTAGAATTTTGGGATTTTATTTTCTGAAATGGTCACGTGGGACCCACGGGAGAAATTTACGGTTTTGTGGGGCCCACTTTGTTTTTGAGATTTTCGGTATTTTGAATATTTTTGGAAGACGAAATATTTTGGACGAGTAAGGTGGCGACATGTGTCACCCCCCTTGAGTGGCTACGTGGCCGAAAGTGGGACAAGGCTAGCCACTGTCTCCTCGCCGAAATGGCCATGGCACTTGGCACCAATTTTCGTTGGCCATGTGGTGTGGTGGGACCCACACACACATGGCCCAATCTTGACCATACACTTACATTGATCTTGGCCCTTGATTCTTCTATAAATACCCCTTAAGTTGAAGACTAATTCATCCCACACTTGAAAACTTTCCAAAGCAAATACTCCCTCCCTTTAGCCTTGTTTCGCCCCCTCCCCCACTTGTGTAGAAATTACTTGGAGTATTATTGTATAATCCCAAATACATTGGCCTAGTATCCCTAGTAATATTCCAAAGTTATTTCAATACTAGGAGCCCAGAAATACTACTTTATTCCAATAGTCGCAAAACGAAACCCTAGAAAAATCTTCATAGCTTGGTTGAAGTGTTAAGAGAAGTTGTTTAGAAACTTCTAAGGGTTGCTTGGAGCGGGTTGGAGCGTAAGTCTTTGGAGCTAAACGTTGCTCAGGATCGACTTATAAACTTGGATAATTTTGGGCTTATCGAGGTAATGATCTATGTCCCCCTATTGTAATTGGATATTACATGTTATAGTAGTTATACTTGAGTATATTATATTTGAAGGATGATTATAAAGGATTGAATTGTATTTACATTGGAATGTACTTACAGTAGACTTGTGTTGTATTATTGTGAAGCAGAATTGAACACGTCCGGTTAGACGTGTAATCCCCTGGGAGTTGTTGGCACGTAGCGCCTTGGTAGGAGGAGATTTATGTGATAAGCGGTGGGGAGGTTCTGCCAAATTTTCAGAGAATAAGGAATCTTGTATTTAGAATATTCTACGAAGAGAACTAGAAGTTGATAGATGTATTGTGGTTATTATAGGTGGATCTTCACGCGGCATACTTGACTTGGCTCATGTGGTTTAAGCTAAAAGGTATGTGATTCTTCCTATACTCTTGAGCATGATTGTTGAACTATATAGTACGGTAGACGACGCGTGTGAAATGAATTTTGTTTGCTTAAAACATAAAGTGTTATAATGGCTTTATGGGAAATTGGTTATAACGACTTTATGAAGATAAAAGAAAGATTTGGTTTTGACAGTAAAACGACTTGATTTTGAAAGTTAAGAGACTTGATCTTGAAAGATAAGAGACTTGACTTATAACGACTTGTTTTGGAAAAGGAGAAGTAACTTGCTTTAAGTATAGGTTACTTGTTTTGAAAAGAGTAAGTTAATTGGGTTTTAAAAGAGTATACTTGATGTTGTTTTAAAAGAAAAGCACTTGGTTTAAGAAGTATAGATTACTTGATTTTAAAAGCCTTGTAAAGATTTTTACGAAGGTGAATTTGGTTTTAAAAGTAACACGTGTTTTCTTTATATACTACGAGTATTAGTATCGTGGCTTTACGCACAAGAGGTCTTTTTGAAAGAAGGAAAGTACGTTGAACTTGTCTATGCTTGTTGTGATAGCTTTTGTTGTGCAAGTGTTTGATTTTGTGCTACCGTGTCTCTCGGGGAGGGCCGGCTATCTGATTGATTGCTTGGACATACTGACACGTTGGATGGTCCACGAGTATGCGTCCACTTTGAGTATTATCTTGTTATTTCCTTTGGACACGCCGACGCTGATGGATGATCCACGGCACGCGCCCAAGAGGATGGTTTCATGACCATGCTTCCGAGGTAAGATGCCGGGCACGCGTCATCGCGAGGGTTTTGTTATTTGTCCACGGACCGCTAATCCATGAAGCTTGCCGCGTGACGAGCGATCACGCTTGATTTGTACACGTGGTTACAGCACACTGAGATACTTGTCCTAGTCATTTCTCGTGTATCGCGTGCTCGCAGATAGCTCGAGATACATGCCTCTGGCCATATCTCGTGAGACGGTAGGCTATGGCACGCTCGCCAGGTACTTGCCTCGCCATGCGTGGCTAGCTTTTAGATCTGGTAGTTGGCTTCCGTACTTTGCCCGTGAAGGGATATGACTAGCTTTTGGAACTGGTAGTGGGCGATTCTACTTGGCCCGATCGGTTTGATGACGCAGGCAGGATCTAGTGTTCAGGTTCACATATGGATGTTGTTTTACATCATGTACTGCCGGCAGTGAGGAATGTGTTCCACGGGCATGAGTGATATTATGGGCGTGAGACCCATAGTTTTGTGTGAGTGATTATTCTGGGGATATGCGTCCCCTTACTTGGCATAACTGTTTACTTATCGCAAAATGGTTTTATAAAATGATGAAATGTGATTTCATTACAGTATTTTCAGTTTCACATACTTGGTACATGTTGTACTGACCTCCTTCGGGGGGCTGCGTTCATGCCGCAGGTAGAGGTACACCAGTTGTTGATCCTCGCTCATAGGATCGCAGTTCAGCGTTGGGAAGCTCCGTTTCTCCGGAGGCTTATCTTTTGGTATAATCCCCTGTCATTGTAGGTACTTGTACATTCAGGGGTATGGCGGGGCCCTGTCCCGTCATAGTTGTTGTTACATTCTTAGAGGTCTGTAGTACTGTTGTGGCGTGGTTGTAAAGGATTTTAACTGCTCGCTTATATGTATATACACGGGTGACCGCTTGGTTGGCCTGCTTTTCTTACGTTGTCTCTTGTTTCCTGTTTAAACTTTATTTTAGCTGATTTTCTCTGATGTTGTTATCACTAGGTGCCCGGTAAGGCACTACCGCGCCCTAGATCGGTCGTGACAAAAGTGGTATCGAGCGCTTAATCCTCGGAAAGTGTCTACGACCGTGTCTACAGTAGTCTTGATTATCGGTGTGCGCACCACATCTATAATCAGGAGGCTGCAGTACATTTAGGATTGGTTTCCATTCTTCTCATTCTGAGATCGTTCCTTAGAGCTGTGTTATAAGTTGGACCTCTCTGACGTATTTCGTTTTTACCAGCTATGCCTCCGCGCAGGCAACCCGCCCGTATGGCAAGGCAAATGGAGTCGCTAGTAGGATACTGAGGAGTACGAGGCGCAGCCCGGCCATTACCCGAGATAGTGCTTCAGACGGCGAGTTTTGTGGACGCCACCACTTCAGCAGAGTTTAGAGTCGCAGCAGCTGGCTACCGAGACCCCAGACTGAGCCTCCACCCCACACCGGAGCAGAGGAGCCGGAGTACAAGGAGATGGCCCGCCATCGCCGTGATCGTGGCCGACACGAGGATAGGCCGATGCAGCAGCCTGGGCCCAATAGTACCGTGGTTCACCCAAGGTCGATAGTTTGAGATCGCGGACTTTACGAGGCGCCCGCCAGAGTTTTATGGGTCGAGGCCTGAGGATGATCTGCAGGAGTTCATCCGACAGTTACAGCGGATCATGAGAGTGATCAAGGCTTCGGAGACCGAGTCGGTGGTTTTAGGTTCGCATCGGCTGCGTGATACCGCAATGATCGGGTTTGATTTGGGAGCCGCCCCGGGAGAGTACGCCTCACCGTGTGGGACGAGTTCTCGGAGGCATTTCTCAGCCATTTCTTGCCTCCGCAGATGAGGAGGGCACGGGCCGACAGATTTCTGATGCTGAGACAGAGTGGGCGTACGGTTCGGGAGTACAACGTGGAGTTCGACTCGTTGGCTCGATATGTCCCCGCGTTAGTGGCAGATATGGAGGACAGAGTGCACCGCTACGTCACGGGGCTCGATGACTACTTGGCAGAGGCTTGCTCGGGTGTAGCTCTTCAGCCGGGCATGGACATTGCCCGCATGCAGGCTTATGCACTTGGGTGTGAGGAACGGAGAGGCCGACGGATTGACCAATACCAGCAGAAGAAGGCCAGGACGGCAGGGTCCTTTGGTAACTTTCAAGGCGGACCGCCGCAGCAGCAGACTAGTTATGCGCCTCCGCCAGTACAGAGTGGTCCTCTACAGTCTTCAGGAGCAGGTCAGGGCTCCCAGGGTTCAGGTTTTCAGGGGAGCGGGAGTGTTGGCCGGATGAAGCCACCCCAACCTCGGTGTGGCCAGTGTGGTAAAACCCATGCGGGGGAGTGTCGCGGTATTCAGAGAGTTTGTTTTACATGCGGCCAGCAGGGCCATTTAGCGAAGAATTGTCCGACCAGAGGTAGCGCGGATGTTGAGACTCGGCCTTCGGGATCTGTTGCGGGTTCTTCGCCTTCGATAGCTAGGCAGGGTGTTCATACACCGGCAGGCCAGGGCAGGGGTCGTGGTGGAAGTTCCCAGTTCTAGCGGTCCTTGGAACCGCCTATTTGATTTCAGGTATATCCTTAACACTCTAGAGACTAGTATGCTTTGATGATGTGATGATGTGCTAAGTATTATGTTCAGATAGCATTATGTTAAATTGTGATTTAGAGGCCTGGTTAGAAAGGGGGAAGTTGGGTACATAGAGATTGTGAGCCTTAGAATATTATACGTGGAGACCTTAGAGGCGAGGCCGTCTTGAGTGAAAGATTTTGTTTATGATTTGACCGTTGTTGGAGAGCATAGTATACATGGGGTATAATTGTGTGATAAGTACCTGAGTGGTGTGAATTATATAAGGATAGTTATGATAAGAAGACCACTAGGTTTGCGTAACTTGATTAGTGAGATTGTTCCGGATCGGGGAACAAGAGCTTGGCGCGGTAAATGGGTCGGGTTGAGGCAAGGTCGCGGGTCAACCCGCAGCCCGGTTTAGGGTAGGGTCAAATTGTGGTGGTCCCGCTTTGTGATAGGGTCACGAGGGTGCTAGGCCCAAGTTTAGGTAACCATCGTGACGTTCGTAGACGCGCTCGACGAATCCGGATCGTGAAGGCCGAATGGCCTTAGGGTAAATTGAAGCTAGTGGGAGCTGTTGTGAGATTAGAAATGATTTCCTCGTTGGCTTGGATTTGAGTTTTGCGCACATGTTATATTCTGGCCATTGGTGGCATGATCGGTTTTGTAAGTATCGTAGTGGAGACTATACCGGCACACGTTTGATTAGAGACTTAGAAGGAACATTCGGGACGAATGTTTCTAAGGGGGGAAGAATGTTATACCCCGTAGTTCCAGGGTATGTATGTGAGGACGTACGTACGAGAATACGACAGTAATTTTGGAAAGAAAGAAAGATGTGATTTTTTTCGACGGAAAAGTTTCCTGTTTTTGTGAAGGAAAAAGGTTCGTTAATGGGAATTGGATTCCCAGATTTGGTATTTGAACTTCTCGGATTATATTAGAATTTTGGGATTTTATTTTCAGAAATGGTCACGTGGGACCCACGGGAGAAATTTACGGTTTTGTGGGGCCCACTTTGTTTTTGAGATTTTCGGTATTTTGGATATTTTCGGAAGACGAAATATTTTGGACCAGTAAGGGCGACACGTGTCACCCCCTCGAGTGGGCGAAATTGGTGGGACAAGTGGCTAGCCACTGTCCCTCGGGCCGAAATGGCCATGGCACTTGGCACCAATTTTCGTTGGCCATGTGGTGTGGTGGGACCCACACACACATGGACCAATCTTGACCATACACTTACATTGATCTTGGCCCTTGATTCTTCTATAAATACCCCTTAAGTTGAAGACTAATTCATCCCACACTTGAAAACTTTCCAAAGCAAATACTCCCTCCCTTTAGCCTTGTTTCGTCCCCCTCCCCCACTTGTGTAGAAAATACTTGGAGTATTATTGTATAATCCCAAATACATTGGCCTAGTATCCCTAGTAGTATTCCAAAGTTATTTCAATACTAGGAGCCCGAAAATACTACTTTATTCCAATAGTCGCAAAACGAAACCCTAGAAAAATCTTCCTAGCTTGGTTGAAGTGTTAAGAGAAGTTGTTTAGAAACTTCTAAGGGTCGCTTGGAGCGGGTTGGAGCGTAAGGAGTTAGAGCTAAACGTTGCTCAGGATCGACTTATAAACTTGAATAATTTTGGGCTTATCGAGGTAATGATCTATGTCCCCCTATTGTAATTGGATATTACATGTTGTAGTAGTTATACTTGAGTATCTTATATTGGAAGGATGATTATAAAGGATTGAACTGTATTTACATCGACTGCATTACAGACTTGTGTAGTATTATTGTGAAGAATTGAACACGCCAGGTTAGGCGGTAATCCTCGAGGAGTTGTTGGCACAGTAGCGGCCTTGCAGTGAGGAGATTTATGTGATAGCGGGGTGGGGGGAGGTGCCGAATTTTCTCGTAGAATAAGGAATCTTGTATTTAGAATATTCTACGAAGAGAACTAGAAGTTGATAGATGTATTGTGGTTATTATAGGTGGATCTTCACGCCGCATACTTGACTTGGCTTGTGGTTTAAGCTAAAAAGGTATGTGATTCTTCCTATACTCTTGAGCATGATTGTTGTGAACTATATAGTACGGTAGACGACGCAGTGTGAAATGAATTTTGTTTGCTTAAAACATAAAGTGTTATAATCGCTTTATGGGAAGTTAGTTATAACGACTTTATGAAGATAAAAGAAAGATTTGGTTTTGACAGTAAAACGACTTGATTTTGAAAGTTAAGAGACTTGATCTTGAAAGATAAGAGACTTGACTTATAACGACTTGTTTTGGAAAAGGAGAAGTAACTTGCTTTAAGTATAGGTTACTTGTTTTGAAAAGAGTAAGTTAATTGGGTTTTAAAAGAGTATACTTGATGTTGTTTTAAAAGAAAAGCACTTGGTTTAAGAAGTATAGTACTTGATTTTAAAAGCCTTGTAAAGATTTTTACGAAGGTGAAGTAATTTGGTTTTAAAAGTAAACGTGTTTTCTTTATATACTACGAGTATTAGTATCGTGTGACTTTACGTAACAAGAGGTCTTTTTGAAAGAAGGAAAGTACGTTGAACTTGTCTATGCTTGTTGTGATAGCTTTTGTTGTGCAAGTGTTTGATTTTGTGCTACCGTGTCTCTCGGGGAGGGTCGGCTATCTGATTGATTGCTTGACATACCGACACGTTGGACGGTCCACGAGTACGCTGGCCCACTTTGAGTATTATCTTGTTATTTCCTTCGACACGCCGACGCGATGGATGATCCACTGCACGCGCCCAAAGAGGATGGTTTCATGACCATGCTTTCCGAGGTAAGATGCCGCATGCGGTCATTGTGAGGGTTTTGTTATTTGTCCATGGACCGCTAATCCATGAAGCTTGCCGCGACGAGCGATCACGGGCTTGATTTGTACACGTGGTTACAGCACACTCGAGATACTTGTCCCGGTCATTTCTCATGTATCGGCAGCTCGCAGATAGCTTGAGATACTTGCCTCGGCCATATCTCGTGAGACGGTAGGCTATGGGCACGCTTGTGGTACTTGCCTCGCCACTGAGTGGCTAGCTTTTGATCCGGTAGTTGGCTTCGCATTTTCCCGTGAAGGGATATGACTAGCTTTTGAACCGGTAGTGGCGATTCTACTCGCCCGTCGGTTTGACGACGCAGTGATCTAGTGTTTAGATTCACATACGGGTGTTGTTTTACATCATGTACCGGCGATGAGGAAATGAGTTCCACGCATGAGTGATATTATGGGCGTGAGACCCATAGTTATGCGTGAGTGATTATTCGGGATATGCGCCCTTACTTGGCATAATCACATTTATCGCAAAATGGTTTTATAAAATGATGAAATGTGATTTCATTACAGATTTTCAGTTTCACATACTTGGTACTGTTATCGACCTCTTCGGGGCTGCGTTCATGCCACGTGCAGAGGTACACGATTGTTGATCCTCGCCATAGGATCGCAGTCATTGGGAAGCTCCGCTTTCTCGAGGCTTATCTTTGATATAGTCCCCTGTCATTGTAGGTACTTGTACATTCAGGGGTATGGCGGGGCCCTGTCCCGTCATAGTTGTTGTTACATTCTTAGAGGTCTGTAGTACTGTTGTGGGCAGGGTTGTAAAGGATTTTAACTGTTCAGTTATATGTATATACATGAAGGTGACCGTTTGGTTGGCCTGTTTTTCTTATGTTGTCTCTTGTTTCCTGTTTAAACTTTATTTCCGCTGATTTTCTCTGATGTTGTTATCACTAGGGTGCCCGGGGTAAGGCACCAGTCGCGGGCCCGAGATCGGGTCGTGACAGTTAAGCTTCCCACACTTAGAAAAAAATTGCAAGAACTTGAGTTCTCAAGCAATGCTCGGGCTTGAGATAAAAGGGAGGAGAAAATTTTAGTTTGTGATCCTTTATTCACAAGACTTTAACCCAAGGTCCCTAAGGGTATTGTAAGAATATCTCAATAGAAATATTTCGGAAAAACGACGTTTTCACGTTAGTCGCAAGGCGAAAACCTAAGAAGTTCTTCAACTTTGAAGATGGAACTTGAAGAGGAGTTCTTCATGAGCTTCTAAGGAGTGCTTGGAGCGGATTGGAACATTAGAAAAGGAGCTAAGAATTGCTAAGGAGCAACTTTGAATCTTGGAAAGTTTAAGGGCTTGTAAAGGTATAAATCTTGTCGTTTTAGCAATTAAAGATTACTTATCATTGTAGTTATGGATATTAGCAAGCATGAGGTATTTAGTATGAAATTTGATAAGTCGTTGGCTATTGGAACCCTAATCCGAAAACTAGCATGTTTAGCCCTTAAGATTACAATTCAATTTGATTATTAGTTTAAGTTGTCACATGTTATATAAAGAAGGAAATTGTAGTTGTTGAAGTTTTTTATGACTATATAACATGTTAGACCTACAAATTTGGATTAAAAGAATTGGAAAAGACTTTGAGTTGTTATTTATGTTAGCCGAGAATGGCTTTAATTATGGAACTAGTTTCGTATCAATTGTGGGGCGGAATTTTACACGTCTTGTAGGCGTGTAATCCCCTATTGTTAACTACATTGTTGAGCCTTAAATGTGGCGTGTTTGGTTATTGAATTCGGCCTTGAAAAAGGTGGCAAAGTATGTAGAAACAAAGGAAGTGCTGTCCGATTTTCCGTAGAATTTAGTGACTTTGCACTTAGAATATTCTACGCTCGCTAGAGGTTAATGGACGATATGGCCATTATAGGTTGAAGTACTAAGTATAGCGTATTATAATTGAAGGATGGAATACCAATCAAGCTTCAAGTACTTTGGAGCATTTTGCTACTTGTCGACAATCGCCGCGAGGTATGTGAATCTCTTCCTTCCTTTGGCATGATTCAATGTATGGAATATACATGTGGTATTATTTCAAGTTCCCTTCTACTCTTAGAAGTTAAGAGGTATGTATGTGATTTACTCTATGTAAAGGTTATGTCTAAGTTATCCTAAGTTCTTACCAAGTCTTATGGGGGATGTTGGTAAGAGTCGTTAGGAGGTATTTGGAGCCAAGTTGGCTTGGCTAATTTACAACACGAATGAGAATAAGTATCGAACAAGCCATTGCAGCGTTAATAAAGGAAAATGTAATGACAATTGATTATATTAAAATGAGTAGAATTCTCCATCTGCATAGAAACTAAGATAAGACAAAAGTGTCTTACATTTTCTAGATCACGGTCGCTTTAATAAGATCGTTATAAACGAATATAACCTATTCACAACGCGTAAAGTATATGTACTTAATTTAAAGAGTTTACATTATGAAGTTTTAAGATTATGAACCTTAAACTCTTAAAGGGTTGAGAGACTTTATTTTCAAGTAATGAAACTTGATTCTTAAAGGAAGAAATGACGTGATTTAAGGGAAGTAACTTGTTTTTAAAAGGTGTAAGTTACTTGAGATATAAAGTTAAGAAACTTGATTTCTAAAGATAAGAGACTTGAAGTATTTTGAAAGTTAAGAAAAATGATTTGAAAGTATATGATACTTGGTTTTAAAAGTATAAGTCTCTTGTTATGAAAGGAATGAATTTGTCTAAAACCATAAAAGGGTTATAACGGCTTTATGAGAAGTTGGTTATAACGGCTTTATGGAAGGTGAAGAGAATGGTTTTCTCTAATAAGGTAAACAAAGAAATAACTTGAAATAAGGAAGGACAATTTGATTTAAAGGTATCACTTGCTTAAAGTTTTAAAAATAAGGCTCACTTGATTTAGAAGCCGAGAAATGTATTTCTAAAAGTGTAGTGACTTATGTGAATTGTAAACAAGCCTTGATACTACTGGTGTTAGTATCTTGGGGTTTGATATGAAAATGAATCTTTTGAAAAGAATGGAAGTACGTAGTACTTGGGGTTAAATTCCCGAATTTTTATGTAAAACGAAAAGTGCCTTGAGTATATAAAATGAAAGTCTAAAGATTTAATGAACTTGCCTATGCTTGCTTGTGATAGCCTTGAGTGCAAGTATTATATGTTTGCGCTGCCGTGACTCTCAGTTGGAGGGTCGGCTGTCTTGTTGTGAATTTACTCGACGCATCGGTGGCGACGAGGCTTCCACGGGTATGCTTCCATTGTGATTGATCCTTGGACATGCTTATACGATGAGGGATTCCGGGGCATGCTGTCACACCCCGAACCCCGGGCCCGTGACTGGTGCCCTACCTGGGTACCCTTCTACCTTAACAACACAAGTAAACTGCGGAAATTAAATAACACCTCATTTTTTTTAAATCAACGTACGTGCAAGGGCAAAGCCGACAAGGCTGCCATATATACATAAACAAAAGACACTACACCGTACATGAGTCCAATCCCACATATGAATACAGACCTCTAAGAGTTTTACTGAAATATGACGGGACAAGGCCCCGCCGTACCCATTGTTACACCCCGTATTTACAGGACATGTTTTAAGAACGTACGTAAGAACTCGCAAGTGTTAAAAATTTGAGACTTGTAAAAATTTGTCGGAATTATGAAATTGTCGGAAAACGTAGTATGGTGACGAATGGGAGGGCGACACGTGTCACCCCCCTTAAGGATGCCTTGGACGAATTAGCAAGGGCAAGAGGGTCATTGGACCTTTGTTAGCAAGACAAGTCTTGCAAGTAGCAAGCTTGACAATCTTGACTAAGTCAAAGGACCCACAAAGCTTGATATTTAATTAAGACCTCATCCTAGCCACCCAATTGTACACATCTTGACCCTCCATGTCCCTAGATATTACTACTAGTAGTGAGACAAGTCCACACTTAGCCAAAAATTTCAAGAAATTGGATGAACAAGCTAGCTTAGCTCTCGGGTTTGCTCCCTTCAAGAAGAGAAATTTTTTGTTTCTTGTCCAATAAGCTCCACATTTTAAACCAAGGTTCTTGAGTGTATTGTGAGTGTATCTCAATAGAAAAATCTCGGAAAAAGATAGTTTTCGGGTTAGTCGCAAAGCGAAAACCTAGTTGCTTTTCTAGGTTTTGTTTGGAAGTTTGAAGGAGAATTGTTGGTGTGGTCTAAGGGTCTCAAGTATCGGATTGAAGTGTCTTGAAGAGTCTCTAAGTTGCTAAGGAGCGACTTCGGATATGGAGATTGGTTTGAGATTCGTTGAGGTATAATCTTGTCTCTTAATAGTGTTACAAGGTTATATATATAATTGTTGTTGTTAGCTTTACATGTTGCTAGCATGAAGTTGTTAAGTTGAAGTTTATAAGTATTATGGATTACTTGTAGCTTAAATCCGAAATGTTATATAAGCGGCGAAGTTGGATTACTAATTGGTCGTCTATTAGAAATTGTCGCATGTTACTTAATTGGAGATTATAGTAGTATAATCGATTGCGACTTGATATCATGTTAGGCTAATAACTTGGATTGAAATAGAAATTGGATAAGAATTGATATTGTTGTACTCCAAGTTAGCCGAATTGGCCTAGTAAGTTGTATTAATTTGATATCGTTTGTGGGGCGGAATTTTACACGTCTAGTAGGCGTGTAATCCCCTATTGTTGATTTCATTGATTGGGCCTTAAATGTGGCGTGTTTGGTTATTGTATTCGTCCTTGAAAAAGGTGGCAAAGTAAGTAGAAACAAAGGAGGTGCTGTCCGATTTTCCGTAGAATTTAGTGACTTAGCACTTAGAATATTCTACGTTTGAAATAAGAGGTTAATGGACGTATGGTGACCATTATAGGTTGAAGTACTAAGTATAGCGTATCCTACTTGAAGAATGGAATAGCTCAAGGTTGAAGTACTTTGGAGCATTTTGCTACTTGTCGACAATCGTCGCGAGGTATGTGAACCTCTTCCTTCCTTTGGCATGATTCTATGTATGGAATATACCTGTGGTATCATTTCATGTTTTCTGTTACTCTTAGAAGTTAAGAGGTAGTTGTGTGATCTACTCTATGTAGAACTTTTCCTATCTTGAGCATGACTAGTTGCACGTATGTAGTACGGTAGACGTACAACACCTTGATATCCTTTACTAGTTTGTGAATAGCCAAGTCGGGTGAGTTGGGAGATTAACTCACTTCTTTGAAAGTATAAAGGATGTCTTAAGTTTTATTTAAGTTAAGGGACTTGAAGAGTTTTAAAGTATGTGATACTTGTTCCGTTTTAAACGTATAAGTCCCTTGGATAGGAAATTGTTTTTGGCTAAGGTATAAAGTGAATATAACGGCTTTATGGGAAGTTAGTTATATTGGCTTTATGGAAAGATAAATGACTTGATTTTAGTGAAAAGGCAACTTGTTTTTAAGGCATCAATTGCCTAAGGTTTTATAATAAAAGGAGTCACTTGTTTTCTAAAGGTTAAGAGACTAATTGTATTTTTGAAAGTTATGAGAATTGATTTGAAAGTATATAATACTTGGTTTCAAAAAGTAGAAGTCTCTTGGTTATAAAAGGAACGTGTTGGTCTAAACCATAAAGGGTTATAACGGCTTTATGGGAAGTTGGTTATAACGACTTTATGGAAGGTTAAGAGAATGGTTTTCTCTAATGAAGTAATCAAAGAAATAACTTGTATTAAGGAAGGGCAAATTGTTTTAAAGATACCAATTGCTTAAGGTTTTTAATGAAGAAGTCACTTGATTTAGAAGCCGGTAATTGTATTTCTAAAAAGGTATTGTGACTTGTCTTGAAAGGTGGATAGGACTTGATACTACGGTTGTTAGTATCGGGGAAGTTTTATTTGGAAAAGAGTCTTTTGAAAAGAATGTACGTACGTAGTACTTTGGCCTGTTTAATTGAGAATAATTCTATGTGATGCCTTGATTAGTACTTTGGCTTGATAAATTGAGAATTTGTCTAAGTGTGCCTTGATTAGTACTTTGGCTTGATAAATTGAGAATTTGTCTAAGTGCGCCCTGATAAGTACTTTGGCTTGTTAAATGAGAACTATTCTATTTGTGCCTTGATTAGTACTTTGGCTTGATAAATTGAGAATTTGTCTAAGTGTGCCTTGATTAGTACTTTGGCTTGATAAATTGAGAATTTGTCTAAGTGCGCCCTGATAAGTACTTTGGCTTGTTAAATGAGAATTTGTCTAAGTGCTCCCTGATAAGTACTTTGGCTTGTTAAATGAGAACTATTCTATTTGTGCCTTGATAAGTACTTTGGCTTGGTTAATTGAGAATTAACCTATGTGTGCTGGTGATAGCCTTTGAGTACAAGTATTATGTTTTATTATGTTGCCGCGACTCTCGGTTGGAAGGCCGGCTGTCTTGTTGTAAGTTACTTGGACGTACCGACAGTGATGTGGGATTCCACGGGTATGCTTCCGTTATTTGTAGTACTTGGGTTAAATTCCCGGATTTTTATAAAAGACATAGTAGTGCTTATGTCTTGTTTGATGGTCGGTCGAGATAGGGTAAGAGTATAAGTGAGGGGCAAGCCCCAAGACGTTGTACCACCTTCTCCAGGGTAAGAGTATAAGTGAGGGGTAAACCCCCAAGACGCTGTACCACCTGCTTTATGTGTTGTTTGTCGGCCGGTTGAGATAGGGTAAGAGTATAAATGAGGGGCAAGCCCCAAGACGTTGTACCACCTTCTCCAGGGTAAGAGTATAAGTGAGGGGTAAACCCCCAAGATGCTATACCACCTGCTTTACCCCCTGCTCCAGGGTAAGAGTATAAATGAGGGGTAACCCCCAAGACGTTATACCACCTGCTTGATTGATGTTATGGGCATGAGACCCATGTTTATATTTTACACTTATAGTTGTCGACAGTGATGTGGGATTCCACGGGCAGGAGATATATATATGTATTGTGTATGTGTACGCCGACAGTGAGGTGGGATGCCACGGGCGAGTCACATGGTTATATTTTACACTTATAGTCATCGGCGATTGGGATTCCACGGCCACACTTTGCTATTTTGTGTGACTTGATCGCGTCCTGGATTGGGCCGGGTAGTATATGCGTCCCTCCATAAAAGGGCCGGATTGTGTTATGAAAGATAAGTAAGTTTTATGGTAATGAACTTAATGATTTCCCTAATCATGTACATAAGAGTGTGATTATAACTTTTATTGAAAATGGAAAAATATAATAAGGTACGATTAAGTTCATAAGTGGTAATGACACGGCAGATCCGTATGTACTTTTATACTTGTCTCTGTCCTTCTTTTGTACAGTTATGAGTTGTTTACTGTACGGTATATTCTGTTCCATATTCGCACTTTTGTTATCGACTTCTTCTGGGCTGCGTTCATGCCCGCAGGTTTTAGGTACCCAGGTTGGTGATCCTTGCTCTTAGGATCTCGGTTCAGTTTTTGAGAGAAAGCTCCATTTGCTCCGGAGGCTTAGCTCTTGGTACAGTTTTCCCTGAGGTAGTAGATTCATGTATATTCAGGGGTATGGCGGGGCCCTGTCCCGCCACAGTTGTTATGTTAAAACTCTTAGAGGTCTGTAGTCACCTATTGTGGGTCAGTTTGTAAAGGAAAGGAGGCAACTGCTTCGGTTGTTTATATATATGTCCAGGAAGGTAGCCCTATCGGCTAACCTGTTGTTTATTTCTGTTGTTTTGTTTTATTTATAAGTTTCATGTATGTTCCGCTGATTTTCTCTGAGGTATACCTGTAAGGGTGCCCAGGTAGGGCACCAGTCGCGGGCCCGGGGTCGGGTCGTGACAAAAGTGGTATCAGAGCAGTTAGTCCTTGGAAAGTGTCTACAGACCGTGTCTAGTAGAGTCTTGATTATCGGTGTGTTGTGCACCACATCTATAATCAGGAGGCTGCAGGACATTTATGATTGGTTTCTATTCTTCTCACTCTGAGATCGTGCGATAGAGCTGTGTTGTTAGGGTCGTCCCTCCCTAACGAGTTATGTTGATTGCAGCTACGAGAAAGACAGCAGTGACCCAGGAATGACTACGTGGATTGCGTATCCAGGTTGGTAATGATTATAGTATAGTTGGTATTGTGACATACATCTATACGGAGTTAGGTATGAGGGTCAGACGCGTGTTGCCTAGAATGATTTTAGATTACCAGGAATTGGTAAAGACTAACTAGATACCGGGAAGGTATGGAATAGATAATGAATTTTCGCCAAGGTTTTGTGTTTTATTTCGAGATAATTGGGAAAGGATGAGTATGACAGGTAGTGAACCCAAGAAGCCATGTTAAGGAACCTAACGGAATGTCATGTTAATAGATTAAACTGCGTAGTAGGCTTAAGAGAATTGTACGGATGAGGTCCGTATAGAGTAAGAAATGGTTGTTGTGATCGAGACAACATGGTTTTGGTTTTATGAGAAGTTTTGTACCCGCATCGGGATGGTAAGGTAGGCTTGGAGCATGGAAATTGCGAGCCTAAGAGTATTGACACGCGAGACCTTAGGTATATGCGCTTTCTCGCAATAAGATTTTAAGTCGCACCAAGGATAAGAGTTAAGTGCGACGACAGTGGTTGAGGACTGCACGGTCTCCCAAGGCCTGGAATGGAGTGGGATCAGTTGGTAGTAGTTCCGCCACGTGACAGGTCACGAAGGTGCAAGGCCCAAGTCTAGTTAATTGTTTTACGGGTTCATGGACGCGTTCCACCGGAACCAGGTCGTGAAAGCCGGAAATGGTCGTATATTGTCTTATAGAGTGACTCCAAAGATTAGAGGCCAGAATTGGAATGGAAGTTATGTATGTAAGATAGAAGGAGTTGGAAGTACGAAAAGGTAACCTCTTTTGGGCTTATGATGGACGGGTATGCGTGTGCAGGTATTAGGCCATGTGTGGCATTATTGGTATGTCGGGGTTGTGAAAGGAAACTATGTCGCAAATTATAAAGATTGACTCCGAAAGAACATTCGTGGACGAATGTTTCTAAGGGGGGAAGAATGTTACACCCCGTATTTACAGGACATGTTTTAAGAACGTACGTAAGAACTCGCAAGTGTTAAAAATTTGAGACTTGTAAAATTTGCCTAATTATGAAATTGTCGAAAACGTAGTATGGTGATTTAATGGGAGGCGACACGTGTCACCCCCTTAAGGATGCCTTGGACGAATTAGCAAGGGCAAGAGGGTCATTGGACCTTTGTTAGCAAGACAAGTCTTGCAAGTAGCAAGCTTGACAATCTTGACTAAGTCAAAGGACCCACAAAGCTTGATATTTAATTAAGACCTCATCCTAGCCACCCAATTGTACACATCTTGACCCTCCATGTCCCTATATATTACTACTAGTAGTGAGACAAGTCCACACTTAGCCAAAAATTTCAAGAAATTGGATGAACAAGCTAGCTTAGCTCTCGGGTTTGCTCCCTTCAAGAAGAGAAATTTTTTGTTTCTTGTCCAATAAGCTCCACATTTTAAACCAAGGTTCTTGAGTGTATTGTGAGTGTATCTCAATAGAAAAATCTCAGAAAAATATAGTTTTCGGGTTAGTCGCAAAGCGAAAACCTAGTTGCTTTTCTAGGTTTTGTTTGGAAGTTTGAAGGAGAATTGTTGGTGTGGTTCTAAGGGTCTCAAGTAGCGGATTGAAGTGTCTTGGAGAGTCTCTAAGTTGCTAAGGAGCGACTTCGGATATGGAGATTGGTTTGAGATTCGTTGAGGTATAATCTTGTCTCTTAATAGTGTTACAAGGTTATATATATAATTGTTGTTGTTAGCTTTACATGTTGCTAGCATGAAGTTGTTAAGTTGAAGTTTATAAGTATTATGGATTACTTGTAGCTTAAATCCGAAATGTTATATAAGCCACTTGAAGTTGGATTACTAATTGGTCGTCTATTAGAAATTGTCGCATGTTACTTAATTGGAGATTATAGTAGTATAATCGATTGCGACTTGATATCATGTTAGGCTAATAACTTGGATTGAAATAGAAATTGGATAAGAATTGATATTGTTGTACTCCAAGTTAGCCGAATTGGCCTAGTAAGTTGTATTAATTTGATATCGTTTGTGGGGCGGAATTTTACACGTCTAGTAGACGTGTAATCCCCTATTGTTGATTTCATTGATTGGGCCTTAAATGTGGCGTGTTTGGTTATTGTATTCGGCCTTGAAAAAGGTGGCAAAGTAAGTAGAAACAAAGGAGGTGCTGTCCGATTTTCCGTAGAATTTAGTGACTTAGCACTTAGAATATTCTACGTTTGAAATAAGAGGTTAATGGACGTATGGTGACCATTATAGGTTGAAGTACTAAGTATAGCGTATCCTACTTGAAGAATGGAATAGCTCAAGGTTGAAGTACTTTGGAGCATTTTGCTACTTGTCGACAATCGTCGCGAGGTATGTGAACCTCTTCCTTCCTTTGGCATGATTCTATGTATGGAATATCATCACGACCAACCCGCCCGTGGTAGTGCCTTACCCCGGGCACCCTAGTGATACAACATCAGAGTAATCAGCGGAACATAAAACAAGACATGAAAATATTATGAAGTAAGAAACAGTAATCGGAGAAAACTTGCCTTACGGCATATATATATAGATCAATTTAAAACCGAACAGTTACATCCCATTACAACTCTGCCCACAACAGTACTACAGACCTCTAAGAATGATACGACAACAATGGCGGGACAGGGCCCCGCCATACCCCTGAATGTAAATACCTACAACGACAGGGGACTATACCACTGATAAGCCTCCGGAGAAACGGAGCTTCCCATACGCTGAACTGTGACCCTAAGAGCGAGGATCAACACTGGTGTACCTTTACTGCGCATGAACGCAGCCTGAAGGAGGTCGATTACAGGTACCAAGTATGTGAAACTGAAAATACTGTAAATGAAATCATAATAGTCTATAAAGCAGGAGACATGTATGATAACCAAACTACAGTTCACAATAAATAGGCAGTCATGTCAAGTCAGGGACTCACGCCCTCAAAGTCATCACTCAAATGTAACTATGGGTCTCACGCCCATAACATCAATCATGCCCGTGGAATACCTTCCTCGCCGCAGCTTTATGATATAAAAGCACCAAGAAATACACATGAACACCGTGTCCCACTGTGTCCTAATAAAACAATGCAGGTAAGTGCGAAGGCATAACCGACTACTAACACCTACAAGACTAACAGGTCATAAAGCGTATCATGATATCCGTCTGCACCATCACATGATCAAAGCCGGTCACTCGCCCGCGATGTCAAATGCGCGCCTAGCCTGGAACTCTCCGTAGCTCGCATAGGCCAACCTCATAGGCCCGCATGAGGTATTCCTCGCATCGAGGGTAGCTACTCCCAAGATCGCCCCGACTCGCGATCCGCATGGCCACAAAGACCGCGTGACCACAAGGGCCGCAAACTAACACGAACTCCGTAGTTCCGCATGGATCCTGGACCCGCATGAGGTATTCTCGAATCATGGTCCTGCATCACTGAGTCTACCCCGCGTCGAGGCGCCTTAACCTCCGAGACAAGTCAAGGTGAGTGGTACAATACCAACATAACTACCGAGAGTCAAACAACTTTAAGCGCAGTCGAGGAAAAACCCCCTTTACACAAAACATCACAAGATACTAACACACGTAGCATCCTAGCATGTTTACTTATCAATTCAACAAGAAAGTATTACAAGGCTATCATAAACCAACACAATCAAGTTATACACACAAAGTACATTCTAATATATGATTAACAAGATCGGGTATCTATTCCCAAAGTACTTCATACATTATTTTTTAAAAGATACGTTACGTTTACAAAATTCACACAATACCCGTAGTATATGAAAATAGAGTGATTATCTTTTGAAGTAAATCAAAACACTTCTCTTCGTAAAATCAAGTAACAACATTCTTTTCCAAATGTTTCAAGTTTGCCTAATTTCAATTACTCAAGTTTCTCATTTTCGAAAGGTTTCGTAGTTCATAATTTTAATCACTTAATGATATAATTCTCCTTTAAAAGCAATTTTGAGAAACATATGTCTGATACGTGAGTAGGTTATTCTTGTTTATAACAGTCTTATTTAAGCAGTCATGATCTAGGAAATGTAACATCATTTTGTCTTATCTTAGTTTCTATGCAGATGGAAGTTTCTATTGGTTTTACTAATACATTATTAGTCAAAACATTTCCCTTTATTAGCGCTGCTGTGGTTTGTTCGATACTTATTCTGATTTCCGAAATCAGTAAAACATTATTGCTTTTAAAATCAAGTACTAATTACTCGCGAATGAGGTTTTACAACATTTTTTTAACAAAATGTTAATTACCAAGTAAAACAAGTTAAGTCTCTTATCTTTAAGATTAAGCCTCTTAACTTTTAAAATCAGTAAACCATTCTCTTTACCTCTCTTAAAACGTTATACCTAACTTCCCATAAAGCTAGTATAACTCTTCTTTATTATCACACATCAAGTCAGTTACCTTTTAAAACCACAAAGCATTTTACACATGTACGTCTACCGTACTACATAGTTATACACATATCATGCTAGAAAAGGTAGGAAGAGGTTCACATACCTCGCGACGATTATCGACTAATAGCAAAACGCTCCAAGTACCTCAAACCGCCGGCTACTCCTTAAGCCAAGTAGATCGCGCCACGCGTAGTACTTCAACCTATAAGGCCACAAGGCGCTTATTAACATCTAGGTCTAATCGTAGAACATTCTACAGAAAATTCGGCAGCACCTCCCCCCCCCCGCAACAGCGTAAATCTCCTCCTCTATCGGGGCCGGCTACCAAGCCAACCAGGGGGGGGTTATACGTCTAATCCGGACGTGCACAATTCTACCTCACAGAAAAGCTACACAAGTCTACTGTAATACAGTCCTATGTAATTACAGTCAAAGACTCTTCTTCAAAAGGTTTCTTATTATTCAGGCTTAAGTCGCGAGACATTGCCGTAAGTATTATTCAGGCTTAAGTCCAAAGACATTGCCGATAACAACGTTCAGTTCTATATATAGTATACTTCAACTATATAGTCTAACAATCATGTAATTTCCAATTACGATAGAGGGACAAGATATTTACCTCGATAAGCCCATAATTATCCAAGTATAAAGTCGATCCTGGGCAACGTTTAGCTCCAACTCCGTGCGCTCCAACCCGCTCCCAACTACCCTTAGAAGTTCTAACCAACTTCTACATACTACTCCAACTAACCATGGAGATTTTCCTTAGGGTTTCGGTTTGGTGACTGACGGGAAGTATAATAGTATTACGGGGCTTTTCGTATAGGTATAACCTTAGAATACTACAAGGTATACGGCTAAGGTAATTTGGGCATTATAACAATACTTTTGAGAGTATTTCTACCAAGAGGGGGGTATTTATACGAGACAACACCACAAGGGGGGGGGTGTATACCCTCGCCTACCACTAGGGGGGTACTCTCGGCCAGGGAGGAGGCTCTCGCCAAGGGGCCGCTCAAAGGGGGAGGACGAGAACAACAACAAGGGAGGGGGAGGATTTCTAAGACTTAGAACATTTTAGGATGAATAAGTCTTCCAAAGGGGGGGGGGGTATTTATATGTCTAGCAAAGGCCAACCAATGGCCAAGATCAAGCAAAGTGCTAAGCAAGTGTAGTGCCACGATGCCTCCATGTGTACCTTATCCAACAACCACACAAATATCACAAAATATCCTACCTACTCCCACTCACCCATTTCGTCCCAAGCCGCCCCACATGCCCACCATGAGAGGGTGCCAAGTGTTGACCTCTCGTTGGTCCAAAACATTTCGCCTCTCGAAAAATCCGCAAAAATTAAAAATGATATAGCCGAATTTTCCTTCGCAAGTCAGTATAAAGCGTTTAGTCAAAAACGACTCTAACCGGGTGTTGTGAACAAAAATAAATCGGCCAAGCCACTTTAAAGTCCAAACTTTTCTACGTACGTCCTTACGTACATACTCTGGAAATACGGGGTATAACATTCTCCCCTCCTTAGAAACATTCGTCCCGAATGTTCCTTCTAAGTTTCAAAACAAACATGCGCCAGTATAGTCTTCACTACTATACTTACCAGAACAATCCTGCCCACATGGCCACAGAAACACCCGCGCAAATACCTCCATCCAAATCCACGAGGAAACACCTCTAACATTACCACAAACACCTCTCTCCGGGGTCTAAAATATACTTCCTTCGCACCTTCTCCTTACAAAAGAAATGATCACATCTATGCTCGCCATACATGCTCGCTTCTCCCTTTACTCTTCGTGATACCACTTTTGTCACTTTGCCGCGAGGTTCTAGTGTCACTCCGGCGACCCAACAAATGGTACCGGCCGCACGCGATCCACGAGCGTCGTGACACTCGAACTCTTACCACATTTAAATCGCTTCATTTCCAAAACTCGGTTACTATCTCTAACGTGGTCATCATTAATCGGAACACTGATGGATCTCCGATACTTTCTCGATCATAACAATACGAAGACCGGACGTCGCCTCCTAAGTCGGACGGCAATGCTATCATATAGGCAACTGGCCTATCCTCACATGAACTCAAAAGCCCAAAGTAACTCGCTAAGTTTCCTCTGTTTCCAAAGCTCATCGCACTTATCCGGGTGGTACCTTCAAGAAGACCGACCGTCAACCTGAACTCTAAGCGTCGTCGCCGATAATCCGCACGATTTCTCTGAGCTGCCAAAAACCTCTTCTAGATAAGCCTCACCCAATCCACAGTCTGTTGGAACAAGCCTGAACCAACTATCTGAATCTTGCCAACATCGAACCAATCGACCGGCGACTTACACATCCGCCCCTACAAGGCTTCATAAGGCGACATCCGAACACTGAAATGGTAGCTTAAACACTCCATCCACAGGAGACAACAATCCCCACAACTACCCCTGAAATCCACACACTGGCCCGAGGGCGAATGCGATTCCGAGACTCACCTAAGTTCTTAACCCTGCTTGGTAAAACTTCCAGAAACAAAAACAGCCGTACCCTGGGCTCCACTGTCTGTCATAAGGTGAAGGTAGGCACCCCGTGCAGCCTTACAACCTTTCTGATAAATCAACACCGCCGAGTAAGCGGTCTTTGCTAGAAAACAAGGCGGTGACCTCCTCGGCACGACCATCGGTCGAACGCATCCACGAATTCAGACGTGGTTAACTAAACATGGGCCTAACACCTCGTGACCTACCACCAAAGCGGACCACCACAACCGACCCCACCACCATACATGCCGCGGGTTGACCGCAACGCGGCCTCAACCCGACCCAAGAACGCCGCAAAACGCTAGCTCCCAGGAAAACTCTCACTAATCACGTTACGAAAACCTAGCGTCTTCTTAGCTCAACTACCCTTTTCATTCCACACTACTCATGGACTTATCCCAAACATAGCTCACGTGCACTATGCACTCCGATAAGGATCAAACATAACACTACACCTTTACTCGAGATGGCCTTACCTCTAAGGTCTCTACGTAAAAAAACTCTAAGGCTCACACCTTCTCTATCCCCCAAATCTTACTTGGTTAACTAACCAAGATTTCTAATCACAATTTACACAATGCAATCAGAATAACACTTAAGGTGTACTCACCTTATCTCACATACTAACCCCTAGAGGGTTAAGGATATATCTATATCTACTGCTTCACTCCCCTTAGTCCTTCTAGTCAAACCTGCCCCGTAGGGCGCATAGCTAGGGAAGATGACGAGCTACCCACCGATCCTGAAGGCTAAGTCCTCCTACAAGGACACTCTTTCGACATCAGACCCTGACGGTCGTAGGTACAATAAGTACCAACTAAAAGACGACATTCCCCGGGATGACGTCTGTCACACTGTGAACCGGAAGCCCTGGAGTTCTGACCAACTCCTGCATACCCCGAACGTCCTGAAATCCGTGGAAGACCACTCTGCACTGGAGGAGGTGCATATCTAATCTGTTGGTGAGGCGACTCGCCTCGAAAGTTACCAAAGGACCTTGCTGCTCTGGCCCTCTTCTGCTGTCCTTCGTTAACCCGTCGATCTCTACGCTTTCGCTCACGCGCATAAGCCCGTACACAGGCCATGCTCAAGCCTAACTGAAGAATTACTCTTGCACAACCCTCTCTTAGATAGTCATCAAGACTCGCGGTATATCGGTATACTCTCTGGTATCCAAATCCATAGCTAGTAACAGGGTTGTCTCTTCGCAATCTATATTCTCTGTTTCCGGTCGTGGAACTGAAGGTTCAAATGTCATGGCCGCAGTAGGAATGGCCGCTGCTAGCTAAACTCACGGTGACGAGCATAACTCCCGAACGAAGCACCTAACTCGGTGATGGTTGGGCCTGTGCCTCGTAACCCTCTCGAACTCTACTCGCAGCCTCCTCGCTGCCCTCCTCGCCCGGTTGCCCTACGCGGAGGCATAACGGTAAGGGAAAGAAATACGTGAGAGGGTCCAACTTACAACACAGCTCTAAGGCACGATCTCAGAGTGAGAAGAATAGAAACCAATCCTAAATATCCTATAGCCTCCTGATTATTGGTGTGGTGCACAACACACCGATAATCAAGACTTCCATCGATACGGTCAGACACTTTCCGAGGATTAATCGCTCGATACCACTTTTGTCACGACCAACTCGGCCCGTGATCGTGCCTTACCCTGCACCGTGAGTGATACAACATCGTAGTAATCGGAACATAAAACAAGACATGAAAATATTATGAAGTAAGAAACGATGTCGAGAAAACTTGCCTTACGCATATATATATAGATCAATTTAAAACCGAACAGATACATCCCATTACAACTCGCCTACAACAGCATTTCATGCACTCTAAGAATGATACGACAACAATGGCGGATGGGGCCCCGCCATACCACGAATGTAAATACCTACAACGGCGGGGACTATACCATCGATAAGCCTCCGAGAAACGGAGCTTCCATCTGTTGAATCGTGACCCTAAGAGCGAGGATCAACACCGGTGTACCTTTACTGCGGCATGAACGCACTTCCGAAGGAGGTCAAGACAACAGTACCAAGTATGTGAAATCAAAAATCAGTAAATGAAATCATACTAGTCTATAAAGCAGGAGACATGTATGATAACCAAACTACAGTTCACAATAAATAGGCAGTCATGTCAAGTCAGGGACTCACACCCTCAAAGGCATCACTCAAATGTAACTATGGGTCTCATGCCCATAACATCAATCATGCCCGTGGAATACCTTCCTCACTGCCGGCAGTTTATGATATAAAAGCACCAAGAAATACACATGAACACTGTGTCCCACGTGTCCTAATAAAACGAGACAGGTAAGTACGAAGGCATAACCGACTACTAACACCTACAAGATTTCTGTGGTCATAAATCAGATCATGATATCCGCTCTGCACTGGCCACATGATCAAAGCCGTCACTCGCCCGCAGTGTCAAATGTTCGCGTCAGCCCCGAACCTCCGTAGCTCCGCATAGGCCAACCTCATAGGCCCGCACGAGGTATTCCTCGATCGAGGGTAGCTACTCCCGGCATCGCCCCGACTCGCGATCCGCATGGCCACAAAGACCGCGTGACCACAAGCGGCCGCAAACTAACCCGAACTCCGTAGTTCCGCATGGATCCCCGGACCCGCATGAGGTATTCTCGAATCACGGTCCTGCATCGCCGAGTCTACCCCGCGACGGAGGCGACTTAACCTCCGAGACAAGTCAAGGTGAGTGGTACAATACCAACATAACGGCCGAGAGTCAAACAACTTTAAGCGCGATGAGGAAAAACCCTTTACACAAAACATCACAAGATACTAACACACGTAGATCCTAGCATGTTTACTTATCAATTCAACAAGAAAGTATTACAAGGCTATCACAAACCAACACAATCAAGTTATACACACAAGGTACATTCTAATATATGATTAACAAGATCGGTATCTATTCCCAAAGTACTTCATACATTATCTTTTAAAAGATACGTTACGTTTACAAAGTCACACAATACCGTAGTATATGAAAATAGAGTGATTATCTTTTGAAGTAAATCAAAACACTTCTCTTCAGAAATCAAGTAACAACATTCTTTTCCAAATGTTTCAAGTTTGCCTAATTTCAATTACTCAAGTTTCTCATTTTGAAAGGTTTCAGAGTTCATAATTTTAATCACTTAATGATATAATTCTCCTTTAAAAGCAATTTTGAGAAACATACGTCATACGTGAGTAGGTTATTCTTGTTTATAACCGTCTTATTTAAGCAGTCATGATCTAGGAAATGTAACATCATTTTGTCTTATCTTAGTTTCTATGCAGATGGAAGTTTCTATTGGTTTTACTAATACATTATTAGTCAAAACATTTCCCTTTATTAGCGCTGCTGTGGTTTGTTCGATACTTATTCTGATTTCCGAAATCAGTAAAACATTATTGCTTTTAAAATCAAGTACTCATTACTCGCGAATGAGGTTTTACAACATTTTTTAACAAAATGTTAATTACCAAGTAAAACAAGTTAAGTCTCTTATCTTTAAGATTAAGCCTCTTAACTTTTAAAATCAGTAAACCATTCTCTTTACCTCTCTTAAAACGTTATACCTAACTTCCCATAAAGCTAGTATAACTCTTCTTTATTATCACACATCAAGTCGATTACCTTTAAAACCACAAAGCATTTTACACATGACGTCTACCGCATTTACATAGTTATACACATATCATGCTAGAAAAGGTAGGAAGAGGTTCACATACCTCGCGACGATTATCGACTAATAGCAAAACGCTCCAAGTACCTCAAACCGCCGGCTACTCCTTAAGCCAAGTAGATCGCACCACGCATAGTACTTCAACCTATAAGGCCACAAGGCGCTTATTAACATCTAGGTCTAATCGTAGAACATTCTACAGAAAATTCGGCAGCACCTCCCCCCCCGCAATAGCGTAAATCTCCTCCTCTATCGGGGCCGGCTACCAAGCCAACCAGGGGGGGTTATACGTCTAATCCGGACGTGCACAATTCTACCTCACAGAAAAGCTACAAGTCTCATCAGAATACACCCTATGTAATTACAACAAAGACTCTTCTTTCGAAAAGGTTTCTTATTATTCAGGCTTAAGTCGCGAGACATTGCCGTAAGTATTATTCAGGCTTAAGTCCAAAGACATTGCCGATAACAACGTTCAGTTCTATATATAGTATACTTCAACTATATAGTCTAACAATCATGTAATTTCCAATTACGATAGAGGGACAAGATATTTACCTCGATAAGCCCATAATTATCCAAGTATAAAGTCGATCCTGGGCAACGTTTAGCTCCAACTCCGTGCGCTCCAACCCGCTCCAAACTACCCTTAGAAGTTCTAACCAACTTCTACATACTACTCCAACTAACCATGGAGATTTTCCTTAGGGTTTCGGTTTGGTGACTGACGGGAAGTATAATAGTATTACGGGGCTTTTCGTATAGGTATAACCTTAGAATACTACAAGGTATACGGCTAAGGTAATTTGGGCATTATAACAATACTTTTGAGAGTATTTCTACCAAGAGGGGGGTATTTATACGAGACAACACCACAAGGGGGGGTGTATACCCCTCGGCCTACCCCACTAGGGGGGGGTACTCTCGGCCAAGGGGGGGGAGGGGCTCTCGGCCAAGGGGGCCTCTCAAAGGGGGAGGACGAGAACAACAACAAGGGAGGGGGAGGATTTCTAAGACTTAGAACATTTTAGGATGAATAAGTCTTCCAAAGGGGGGGTATTTATAGGTCTAGCAAAGGCCAACCAATGGCCAAGATCTAGCCAAGTGCTATGCAAGTGTAGGGCCAAGATTCCTCCATGTGTACCTTATCCATCTACCACACAAATATCACAAAATATCCTACCTACTCCCACTCACCCATTTCGTCCAAGCCGCCCCACATGCCCACCAATGAGAGGGTGCCAAGTGTTGCCCTCTCGTTGGTCCAAAACATTTCGTCTCTCGGAAAAATCCGCAAAAATTAAAAATGATATAGCCGGAATTTTCCCTTCGCAAGTTGTATAAAACGTTTCGTCGAAACACGACTCTAACCGGGTGTTGTGAACAAAAATAAATCGGCCAAGCCACTTTAAAGTCCAAACTTTTCTACGTACGTCCTTACGTACATACTCTGGAAATACGGGGTATAACATATACCTGTGGTATCATTTCATGTTTCCTGTTACTCTTAGAAGTTAAGAGGTAGTTGTGTGATCTACTCTATGTAGAACTTTTCCTATCTTGAGCATGACTAGTTGCACGTATGTAGTACGGTAGACGTACAACACCTTGATATCCTTTACTAGTTTGTGAATAGCCAAGTCGGGTGAGTTGGAAGATTAACTCACTTCTTTGAAAGTATAAAGGATATCTTAAGTTTTATTTAAGTTAAGGGACTTGAAGAGTTTTAAAGTATGTGATACTTGTTCCGTTTTAAACGTATAAGTCCCTTGGATAGGAAATTGTTTTTGGCTAAGGTATAAAGTGAATATAACGACTTTATGGGAAGTTAGTTATATTGGCTTTATGGAAAGATAAATGACTTGATTTTAGTGAAAAGGCAACTTGTTTTTAAGGCATCAATTGCCTAAGGTTTTATAATAAAAGGAGTCACTTGTTTTCTAAAGGTTAAGAGACTAATTGTATTTTTGAAAGTTATGAGAATTGATTTGAAAGTATATAATACTTGGTTTCAAAAAGTAGAAGTCTCTTGGTAATAAAAGGAACGTGTTGGTCTAAACCATAAAGGGTTATAACGGCTTTATGGGAAGTTGGTTATAACGGTTTTATGGAAGGTTAAGAGAATGGTTTTCTCTAATGAAGTAATCAAAGAAATAACTTGTATTAAGGAAGGGCAAATTGTTTTAAAGGTACCAATTGCTTAAGGTTTTTAATGAAGAAGTCACTTGATTTAGAAGCCGGTAATTGTATTTCTAAAAAGGTATTGTGACTTGTCTTGAAAGGTGGATAGGACTTGATACTACGGTTGTTAGTATCGGGGAAGTTTTATTTGGAAAGGAGTCTTTTGAAAAGAATGTACGTACGTAGTACTTTGGCCTGTTTAATTGAGAATAATTCTATGTGATGCCTTGATTAGTACTTTGGCTTGATAAATTGAGAATTTGTCTAAGTGTGCCTTAATTAGTACTTTGGCTTGATAAATTGAGAATTTGTCTAAGTGCGCCCTGATAAGTACTTTGGCTTGTTAAATGAGAACTATTCTATTTGTGCCTTGATTAGTACTTTGGCTTGATAAATTGAGAATTTGTCTAAGTGTGCTTTGATTAGTACTTTGGCTTGATAAATTGAGAATTTGTCTAAATGTGCCTTGATTAGTACTTTGGCTTGATAAATTGAGAATTTGTCTAAGTGCGCCCTGATAAGTACTTTGGCTTGTTAAATGAGAACTATTCTATTTGTGCCTTGATTAGTACTTTGGCTTGTTAATTGAGAATTAACCTATGTGTCAGTGATAGCCTTTGAGTACAAGTATTATGTTTTATTATGTTTCGCGACTCTCTTGGAAGGCCTACCGTCTTGTTGTAAGTTACTTGACGCACCGACGCTGATGTGGGATTCCACGTATGCTTCCGTTATTTGTAGTACTTGGGTTAAATTCCCGGATTTTTATAAAAGACATAGTAGTGCTTATGTCTTGTTTGATGGTCGGTCGAGATAGGGTAAGAGTATAAGTGAGGGGCAAGCCCCAAGACGCTGTACCACCTTCTCCAGGGTAAGAGTATAAGTGAGGGGTAAACCCCCAAGACGCTGTACCACCTGCTTTATGTGTTGTTTGTCGGCCGGTTGAGATAGGGTAAGAGTATAAATGAGGGGCAAGCCCCAAGACGTTGTACCACCTTCTCCAGGGTAAGAGTATAAGTGAGGGGTAAACCCCCAAGATGCTATACCACCTGTTTTACCCCCTGCTCCAGGGTAAGAGTATAAATAAGGGGTAACACCCAAGACGTTATACCACCTGCTTGATTGATGTTATGGGCATGAGACCCATGTTTATATTTTACACTTATAATCGCTGATGGATGGGATTCCACGCGGGAGATATATATATGTATTGTGTATGTGTACTGACGGTGAGCGGGATGCCACGGGCGCGTCACATGGTTATATTTTACACTTATAGCTGTCGGCAGTGATGGGGGATTCCACGGACACTTTGCTATTTTGTGTGACTTGATCGCGTCCTGGATTGGGCCGGGTAGTATATGCGTCCCTCCATAAAAGGGTCGGATTGTGTTATGAAAGATAAGTAAGTTTTATGGTAATGAACTTAATGATTTCCCTAATCATGTACATAAGAGTGTGATTATAACTTTTATTGAAAATGGGAAAAGATAATAAGGTACGATTAAGTTCATAAGTGGTAATAACACGGCAGGATCTGGTATGTACTTTTTATACTTGTCCCTGTCATTCTTTTGTACAGTTATGATTTGTTTATCAGACGTTATATTCATTCCATATTCTGCACTGTTGTTATCGACTTTCTTCGGGCTGCGTTCATGCCCGCAGGTTTTAGGTACCCAGGTTGGTGATCCTTGCTCTTAGGATCTCGGTTCAGTTTTTGAGAGAAAGCTCCATTTGCTCCGGAGGCTTAGCTCTTGGTACAGTTTTCCCTGAGGTAGTAGATTCATGTATATTCAGGGGTATGGCGGGGCCCTGTCCCGCCACAGTTGTTATGTTAAAACTCTTAGAGGTCTGTAGTCACCTATTGTGGGTCAGTTTGTAAAGGAAAGGAGGCAACTGCTTCGGTTGTTTATATATATATGTCCAGGAAGGTAGCCCTATCGGCTAACCTGTTGTTTATTTCTGTTGTTTTGTTTTATTTATAAGTTTCATGTATGTTCCGCTGATTTTCTCTGAGGTATACCTGTAGTGGTGCCTGTAGGCACCGCCGCGGCCCGGTCGGTCGTGACACCCATAATCAGAAAAGCCTCATCGAAAGAACTTATACCAAAAAGATAAACTCCCAATGTATGAGCTATCCAAAACTCGAGCAGGTCCTACACTGCCGATCACCAAATCACAGACTAAACTGCGGATGAACGCAGCCCAAGGAGGTCGACGGAAGAATGTACCAAGTATGTGAAACAAGAAGTATCAGAATGAAATCATAACAGCCTAGGCAAACAGAGACATGTATGATAGCCAACCTACAAGACACAACACATAAGCACTATAATAAGTCGTGGACGCATGCCCTCAAGTCATTTCTAAAATATAACCATGGGTCTCACGCCCATAATATCAATCATGCCCGTGGAATCCTTCCTCACTGCCGGCAGTCCATGATATAGTATAACACCAATAGGCATACATGAACACCAAGTCCCACCTGTGTCCTAAAAATTGTACGGGCCAAGCAGGAAACGGCGGTGGTAGCGTGGGTATAATGTCTGGGGTTTACCCTCACTTATACTCTTACTCCTGCAGGTGGTAAAGCATCTGGGGTTTACCCCTCACTTATACTCTTACCCTATCTCAACCGACCATCAAACAAAACAAGCAGGGGGTATAATGTCTTGGGGGTTTACCCCTCACTTATACTCTTACCCTGGAGAAAGTGGTATAGCATCTTGGGGGTTTACCCCTCACTTATACTCTTACCCTATCTTAACCGGCCGTCAAACAAAACATAAGCACTACCATGTCTTCTTATAAAAATTCGGGAGTTTAACCCAAGTACTACAAATAACGGAAGCATACCCGTGGAATCCCACATCACTGTCGGTACGTCCAAGTAACTTACAACAAGACAGCCGGCCCTCCAACCGAGAGTCGCGACAACTTAATAAAACATAATCCTTGCACTCAAAGGCTATCGCCAGCACACATAGGCAATTCTCAATTAATCAAGCCAAAGTACTTATCAAGGCACACATAGAATAATTCTCATTTAACAAGCCAAAGTACTTATCAAGGCACAAATAGAATAATTCTCATTTAACAAGCCAAAGTACTTATCGAGGCACACATAGAATAATTCTCATTTAACAAGCCAAAGTACTTATCGAGGCACAAATAGTATAATTCTCATTTAACAAGCCAAAGTACTTATCGAGGCACAAATAGAATAATTCTCATTTAACAAGCCAAAATACTTATCGAGGCACAAATAGAATAATTCTCTTTTAACAAGCCAAAGTACTTATCAAGGCACAAATAGAATAATTCTCATTTAACAAGCCAAAGTACTACGTACGTACATTCTTTTTCAAAAGACTCCTTTTTATGTAAAAATCCCAAGATACTAACACCCGTAGTATCAAGGTGTGTCTATTTTTCAAAGTAAGTTACTACACTTTTAGAAAACTCATTTCAAAGTTTGAAATCAAGTAACTTCAAATTTTCACAATCTAGGAAACTTATGCCCAATAATCAAAATAGACAACTTTCTTAACCTTCCATAAAGCCGTTATAACCAACTTCCCATAAAGCTGTTATAACCCTTTATGGTTTTAGACAATTTCATTCCTTTTTTATAACCAAGAGACTTACACTTAAAACCAAGTATCACAAACTTTCAAATCAAGTTTCTTAAATTTCAAAATACTTCAAGTCCCTTAATATTTAGAAAATAAGTTTCTTCTACTTTTAAACCTCAAGTAACTCACACCTTTAAAACAAGTTACTTCTTTTAAATCATGTCATTTCTCCTCTCTTAAAACAATTAAGTAAATCACTCCTTTAACTCCCTTAAAGTCATTACAACAACCCTTAGGTTTTGGAACTAAGGCACTAGCCAAAAGGTTTGGAAACCACTTCCTTTTCAAGACTCCATGTACTTTAAGTAAAATACTTTCACTTTTAAGAATCCAAACTTCACTAAGGAAATGGATTATACAACTTACAATTTAAACATCAAAGTACAATCAAGGGAGTACATATAACGAATTCTATTTTAGGCAATCCAATACAACCAAGGAATGGATCATTTAAGGAGTAGAACTTACTTTCTTTATATTAAGGAATCATGCTAGAAGAGGAGATAGTTCACATACCTTTCGACTAAATCCACAAGCTAAGCGAATACGCCATACATAGAAGTGTCAACCTATAATGGTCACAACAAGACTATAAAATTCTAGTCTCAACGAGAATAATACTAAGTATACTGCCTCTAATTCTCACGGAAAATCGGGCAAAGACTTCCTTTGTTTCTACTCACTTTGCCACCTTTTTCAAGGTCGAATACAATAACCAACACGCCACATTTAAGGCTCCAAACAACAACCAAACAAAGGGGATTACACGCCTTACAATACGTGTAAAATTCCGCCCTACAATTCATACGAAATAGCCCCATAATCTAGCCATTCTCGGCCAACATAAATAATAACACTAAGTCCTTTCCAATCCTTTTCCAATTCCAAGTCCTAAGGTCTAACATGTTATATAGTTATAAACCACTTCAACAACTACAATTTCCTTCTTTTTTTTACAACATGCGACGACTTTACTAATAATCGACTTGAATTGAAATCTTAGGGCTAACATGCTAGTTTTTCGGATTAGGGTTCCAATTGCCAATACACTAATCCAACTACATAATATATAACTCATGCTTGCTAATATCCATAGCTACAATCAATAAGTAAACTTAAATGCTAAAACGACAAAATTAATACCTTTTCAAGCCCTTAAAATTTCCAAGATTCAAAGTCGCGCCTTAGCAATTCTTAGCTCCTTTCCTTAGGTTCCAATCCTCTCCAAGCACTCCTTATAGGCCTATGAAGAACCCATCTTCAAGTTCCAACTTCAAAGTCAAGAACTCCTCTAGTTTCCGCCAGTGACTAACGTGAAAACTCCGTTTTTCCGAAATCTTTCTATTGAGATATCCTTACAATACCCTTAGGGACATTGGGTTTAAGTCTTGTGAACAAAGGATCAAAACTACAATTTTTTGTGTGGGTGAAGTAGCCAAACCCGAGAGCTATTAGTGAAGCACAAGGACTCTCTAATTTTTTCTAAGTGTTAAATGCCAAGTCTTGCTACTAGTTGGGTATATAAAACACATTGGATGGCTTAGATTACAACAAATGTGAGGCTAGGATGAATTTCACTTGGATTAAGCCTATGTGGACAAGTTGACAAGTCAACAATATCAAGCTTGCAAGACTTATCTTCCAAGATGGTCAATGACCATTTTACCCTTACCATAATTTCGACCAAGACCTTGTGGGAGTGCCATGTGTCGCCCTCTCATTCGTCCATAAAATTCAGAACCTCGCGTGGCCCCGCAAAACGTAAATTTCTCGGGTGGGCCCCACGTGACCAAATCCGTAAAAATAGATTTCCATAATAATAATAAGTTCCATATTCTTCAAATAATACCTTTTGAGAATCCAATTCTCAACAACGAACATTTTTCCTTTCCGACGTTCGGAAGATTTTCCGTCGGAAAAACAATTCTTCCTTTCGTACCAAATTTCCAAGTCTTGTTTCCTTTCGTACATTCTCTTTTACATGTCCAGGACTTACGGGGTGTAACACATGCGACCAGGATGCGGGTTAGATTCCCGGATGGTTTTTATTACTCCTTGGACATGCTTATTGTTACACCCCGTAAATTCAAGGAGTTAGATAAGAACATACCAAGGAATTTAAGATGTGAAAAGTTGATAGATAAGTTGACAACATGTGTTGGACGGATTTTGAGTTTACCTTGGAGTGTTGTACCCCAGTTGTTAAGAATTTCGAGGTGTTTAAAAGGCCTAATGTGTAGTCCGTTAAATCTAGATCCCAACGCAACAAACCGTTCGTCGTTTGGACATCGGAGTCAAAAGTTATGGAAGTTACAAGTTTGGTGCGCCGCAGCAGCTTGATCAGTGCGGCTGCTGGCACAGCGCCGGATCGCAGGCGCGGCGCCATTGTATCGGGGTCACAGGGGTTGCAGCGCCGCGGCGCCGGAATGCAGGGCCGCGGCGCCGACATGCGGAAGATTTATTTTTGGAAGTGGAAGCGCCGCGGCGCCGGCGGCGGGGCCGAGGCGGGAATTTTGCGCAGTAAGTGACGAAAAACAGGGGATATTTCGTTTATAACCTATGGGAGGGTGACAAGTGTCCCTCCCATCCTTTTTATCAGTAAGTGGTCCTATTTTAGGGCCAAGTCTTGGAAGACTTGGCCATTCCATTTCATTTCATTTCCAAACCCTCCTAAGAAAAACCCTCTCCCTTCTCTCTAGTTTTTGGAAGAAAACCTAGCTTTAGAGGAGATTGTTGGAGCGGCGGCAAGAAGAAAAAGTGTGGGTAAACTTGTGGGTAACGCTGGTGGGCGATTTTGACGGAAAGAGGTGGAAGAAAAAGGGGCTTTTGTGGGCTATTCCTTAAGGTAAAAGTTTCCCCTTTCTCTTGGTTATGAGCCTCAAGGTCATTTTATTTTAGTAGTATAGATGTGAGCTCGAGGTCATTTTATTTTAGTAGTTTAGAGTTGAGCCTAAGGTCATATATTGTAGTAGTATAGAATTGAGCTCGAGGCTGTTTTATATTGTATAGATTTGGATCTTGTTGTCTTGTTAAAAATCGAAATGGGCATGTTAGCCTTAAGATTGTAACTTGATTGGATTTCTAATTGGGACGCCGCATTTTGTAAAGGGAGATTGTAATTGTTGAACATGTCTAGGGCTAGATATCATGTTAGACCTAAGAACTTGGATTGGAAAGATTTGAAAGGGTTTAAGGTTGGTTTAGTGTGGGCGTTGGGTTATTGAATTCGACCTTAGCAAAGGTGGCAAGTTAGTAAAGACAAAGGAAGTGTCGCCCAAATTGTCGAGAATTTGGGGACTTTGCACTTAGTTATTCGTTCGAAGCTAGAGTTTGATAGACGTTTATGACCCTTATAGGATTGAAGTACTACGGTAGCATATTCTACTTGGGTGATAATCGTGGAGCATTTTGCTTATCATGTCGACAATCGTCGCGAGGTATGTGATTCTTCCTATCCTCTTCAAAGATGACTATTTGTGAAATATATAGTGCGGTAGACGACGCGTGTGTTAAAGGAATTAAATTTCCTTTGTGCCTTGACTTGATATGAAGTGTAAGTGGTCTTGATTGTTTGAAGAAAAGAGTAGGAAAATCTTATTCGATTAGTAATAAGTGCTTGGTTGTTAAAGAATAAGCCCTCTTGATCTCATAAGGGCTTATAGTGTAATTGGTTGGGTTAAAACATAAAGTGTTATAACGGCTTTATGGGAAGTTGGTTATAACCACTTTATGTAAGTAAAAGAATGTTTTGTTGATTTCAAAGGACAAGTGATTTGACTTAAATGGTGTCAAAGTTTGAAACCTCATTCGTGAGAAATGAGTCCTTGGTTTTTAAAAAGGAATAATGTTACCCAAATTTCGGAAATGGGAAGAAGAATCGAACAAGCCAATGCAGCGTTAATAAAGGAAATAGCAATGACATTCAATCATGTTAAAACCAGTAGAAACCTCCATCTGCATAGAAGCTAAGATAAGACAAAATTGTATTACATTTCCTAGATCATGGCTGCTCTAATAAGAACTATTGAAATCAAGTTTTGATCTTCTTAAAAATTTCAAAGTAAGGAATTCGATTTCTAAAAGAAAAGAGACCTAAGAATTGGAAGTGTTTTGTTTTAAAAGAAAGGCATGGTTTTGTCTTGTATTGTTTTAAAACATAAAGTGTTATAATAGCTTTATGGGAAGTTAATTATAACGACTTTAAGAAAATAAAGGAAGCGATTCATTATTAGATTTAAAATGGTAACTTGATTTTTGGAAAAAGGGAAGTAACTCGTTTTCAAATATTGAACTCCTTGTGATGAAAAACATAAGTGACTTGTTTATAAAAGGTAGGAGTACCTTGACCTTTAAGGGGTTAAATACTCGGGTTTTAAATGGTATACTTGATGTTGTGTTAAAAAGTGATTATAGCCTTGAGTGGTAATCGGCCTCGCTTGTTGTGATAGCCTTGTTGTGCAAGTGTTTGGTTGTGTGCACCGAGTCTCTCGATGGAGGGCGCTATCGGTTGATTGACGGGCATCGACACGTTGGGTAGCCCACGGGTATGTTCCCATTAGGAGTGTTATCTGGTTAATTGTTTGGACATACTGACACGTTGGGTAGCCCACGGGTATGCGTCCACAGTGAGTATTATCTTGTTAGTTGTTTGGACATACCGACGCGTTGGGTGGCCCACGGGTATGCTTCCACAGGGATTGTTATCTTGTTGACTCCTTTGGGCATACCGACACGCTGGATGGTCCACGGGTATGGGCCCACTAGGATGGTTCCATGGCCATGCTTATACCGAGGTGAGATGCCGGGGCATGTGGCCATCAGCGGTTAAATTCCCGGGTTGTATTTGAGTGATGACTTTACGGGCGTGAGTCCCTGACTTGACATGACTGTTATGTGTTGTGTACTGTAGTTTGGTTATCATACATGTCTCCTGCTTTATATAGACTATTATGATTTCATTTACAGTATTTTACAGTTTCACATACTTGGTACCTGTTGTACTGACCTCCTTCGGGGGGCTGCGTTCATGCCGCAGGTTGAGGTACATAGCTTGCTGATCCACACTCTTAGGGTCGCGGTTCAGTTCTCGGAAAGCTCCATATCTCCGGAAGCTTGTCCTGTGGTACGGTTCCCTGAAGTAGTAGATTTTTGTATATTCAGGGGCATGGCGGGGCCCTGTCCCGTCATTATGGTTTCAAAATTCTTAGAGGTCTGTAGCACTGTTGTGGGCAGGTTTGTATGGGATGTAACTGTTCAAGTTTTAAATTATGTATAAAAAAGGTAACCGTTTGGGTTAGCCTACTTTCTTATTTCACTGTTTTCATTCTTGAGTTTTTATTTCCGCTGGTTTTTCTCTGATGTTGTATCACTAGGGTGCCCGGGGTAAGGCACCAGTCACGGGCCCGGGTTCGGGTCGTGACACTTATACGATGAGGGATTCCGGGGCATGCGACCAGGAGACGGGTTAGATTCCCGGATTTGTTTTATTACCCATGACCATTCTTATACGATGAGGGATTCCGGGGCATGCGACCATGTTATGTACGACTATTACTCCATGGACTAGCTCCCCATGAAGACATGTACCCGAGATGAGTGATTCCACGGGCATGTTATATACGATTATTACCCTATGACCATGCTTATACTGTTACACCCCGTAAATTCTAGAGGATAGATAAGTTGGCAAACATGTGTTGGAAGGATTTTGAGTTTACCTTTGAGTATTGGACCCCAGTTGTTAAGGATTGTAAGGTGTTTAAAAGGCCTAGTGTGTAGTCCGTTGAATCTAGGTCCCAACGCAACCAACCGCTCACGATCGACATCGGAGTCAAAAGTTATGGAAGTTTCAAGTTTGGCGATCAAGTAAAGCGATGACTTCGGGGTCTGCGCACGGGAGAGCAGGGCCGCGCGCGATTGTACCGAGGGTCTGCGGGTGTTGAAGCCGCGCGGAATCGCAGGACGCGCGCAGACGCTGCAATTATATTTCGAAGTGTTAGCGCGCGCCGAGGCGGATTTTCATGTAAAGGAGAAAAATCGGGGATATTTTTAAGGAGCCTATGGGAGGGTGACAAGTGTCCTCCCATCCTTTGACCAGCGATAGAAGCCTATTTTAGGCCAAGTCTTGGAAGACTTGGCCATTTCATTTCAAACCCTCCCAAGAGAAAACCCTCTCCCTTCTCTCTAGGTTTTTGAGAAACCCGCCTTGTGGAACCGCTGAGCGGCAAGAAGGAAAAAGTGTTGGTGAACTTGTGGGAAGCGCCGTGGTTGAGTTGACGGAAGAAGTGGTAGGAAAGGGCTTTTGTGGGCTTTTCTAAAAGGTAAGAGTTTCTTCTCCGGGTTTTGAGTTAGTACTTGTGATAGTAGTATAGATCCGTGAGCTCGAGGTCATTATATTTAGAGTTTGAATAGATTTGTGAGCCCGAGGTATTATAGTTAAGTTTGTATAGATTTGTGAGCTGAGGTCATATAGTTAAGTTGGCTTAGATTTGGATCTTGTAGCCTTGTTGATTTCGGCCTTGTGAAAGGTGGCAAGTTAATAGAAACAAAGGAAGTTCATCCAATTTCCGTAGAATGTAGGGCCTTGTACTTAGTTTACTCTACGTTCAAACTAGAGTTTGATAGACGCTTTACGGCCCTTATAGGATTGAAGTACTACGTGTAACATATTCTTCTTAAGGGAGATAGATCGTGGAGCATTTTGCTTAGTGTCGACAATCGTCGCGAGGTATGTGATTCTTCCTATCCTCTTCAGCATGACTATTTGTGAAATATATAGTGCGGTTGACGCACGTGTGTTAAAGGAAATTGATTTTCCAAATTGTGTCTTGACTTGTTATGAAGTGTAAAGGGCTTCATTAGGTGTAAGAGTAGTAAGTCTTATCCGTTAGTAATGGGCACTCGGTGCTTAAAGAATGAGCCCTCTTGGTCTCATAAATGTTTATGTGGTAATTGGTTGGTTTAAAACATAAAGTGTTATAACGGCTTTATGGGAAGTCGCTTATAACAACTTTATGTGAGTAAAAGAACGGTTGTTGATTGGTAGAAGATAAGAGACTTAACTTAGAATTGTGAAAGTTGTGTAATGTATTCAAAAGTTGTAAAACCTCATTCGTGAGTAATGAGTGATACTTGGTTTTTGAAAACTTAAGAGTTATACTAGCTTTATGGGAAGTTAGGTATAACGGCATAAGAATGTGAAATGGATTTGAAAGTGGGAACAAGTATCGAACACACCATCGCAGTAGCTTAATAAAGGAAATGGTTTCGACTAATTGATTATATTAAAACCAAAGAAACCTCCATCCGCATAGAAACTAAGATAAGACAAAATGATATTACATTTCCTAGATCATGGTCGCTTAAATGAGAATCATTGATAACAAGTTCGACTTTTCTTAAAATTCCAAAGAATGAACTTAATGGATTGCAAAGGATAATGTCTGGATTTTGGAAAAGAGAAGTAACTTGAGTTTGAAAGTATAAATCACTTGTTTTCAAATATCGAACTTTTCTTAAGGGAAAAGTAAATGACTTAGTTTTAAAAGGTAGGAATACTTGACCTTAAAGGAGTTAATTACTTGGACTTTTAAAAGGTATACTTGACGTTATGTTAATTGTGTTTGAAGCACGTGTTTTAAACATGAATGTGTGTGATACTACTTGTGATAGTATCTTATGGTTTCTACGTAAAGAGAGGTCTTTGAAGGTAGGAAAGAATGTAGTATTTTGGGGTTGGAACCCGGTTTTTCGACTTAAACGAAGGTACTTTGAGTTGTGTGTAACTTGCCCGCTTGTGGTGATAGTTTTGTTGTTGTGCAAGTGTTTGACTTTGTGCTACCGAGTCTCTCGACGGAGGCGGATATCGGGTGGTATGATGGACATATCGACACGTTGGGTAGCCCACGTATGCTTCCACTATATTGATCCTTTGGGACATATCGACACGCTGGGTAGCCCACGTACGCCTTATTGTGAGTGTTATCTTGTAAACCGGTTTGGACATACCGACACGTTGGGTAGCCCACGAGTATGCGCCCACGGTGAGTATCATCCGGTATTTGTTTGGACATACCGACACGCTGGGTAGCCCACAGTACGCGCCCACATGAGTATTATCCGGGTATTTGTTTGACATACCGACCCGTTGGGTAGCCCACGCAGTATGCGTCCACGTGAGTATTATCTTGTTATTGGTTGGGACATACCGACACGTTGGGTAGCCCAGCAGTATCGCCCACCGCGAGTACTATCTTGTTATTGGGTTGACATACCGACACGTTGGGTAGCCCACGAGTATGCGCCCACTTTGAGTAATGATCTTTCGGCGAGTCCCCGACTTGATGTGATTTGATTTGATCGAATCAGATATACGTGGTGCATCGTAGTTTGGTTATCATACATGCTCCCGCTTTCCTTATAGACTATTATGATTTCATTTACGATTTTTCTCGCTTCACATACTTGCATTTTTGTTATCGACTTCTTCGGGCCGCGTTCATGCCAGCAGTTGAGATACATCGCTTGTTGATCCGCACCCTTGGATCGCTGTTCGTTCTCGAAAGCTCCATTCCTTCGAGACTTTGTCACTTGGTACGGTTCCTCAAGTTGTAGAACTTTTTGTACATTCAGGGGTATGGCGGGTCCCTGTCCCGCCAGAGATGTTATAAAAATTCTTAGAGGTCTGTAGTACTGATGTGGGCAGGGATTGTAACTGTTCAGGTGTTAGTTATTTTTCAGAAAAGGTAACCGCCGTTAGCCTGCTTTCTTTTCATTGGTTATCATGTATGAGTTTTAATTTCCGCTGATTTTCTCGATGTTGTTTGACTACTTGGGTGCGGGTAAGGCACCGCGTCTTGCCGGTCGTGTGAAGTGGTATCGAGCGGTTAGTCCTCGGAAAGTGTCTATGCACCGTGTCTAAGTAGAAGTCTTGATTATCGATGTGTTGTGCACCACATCTATAATCGTGAGGTCGCGGACATTTAGGATTGGTTTCTATTCTTCTCATTCTCGAGATCGTGCCTTAGAGCCGTGTTGTAAGTCGACCCCTCCGACGTGTTTCGTTTTACCGCTTATGCCTCGCGAAGGCAACCAGTGGCCCGAAGGCAAGGCAACAGAGGAGGCTGCGAGTAGAGCAATGGCAGCCTCTACAGAGACCACAAGACTGAGCCTCCGGTCCCCACTACGGAGCAGAGAGATGGGTTACGCGAGTTGGCGATTATTGGCGAGGTCAGGCGACACGAGATAGGGCCGGACGCAGTAGCCCAGAGCACGATGGTTCACCCGAGATCGGATAGTTTGAGGTCGCGGACTTTACGAGTTGGCCCGCCAGAGTTCTACGGTCGAGGCACGAGGATGATCCGCAGGAGTTCATCCGACGCCATTCTGATCGCGAGAGTGATCAAGGCATCGGAGACCGAGTCGGTGGTCCTAGGTTCGCAGACGGCTGCGTGATACCGCAGCCGATCGTTTGATTCGCGAGCCGCCCCGGGAGGGCATGCACTTCCGAGATGGGACGAGTTCCTGAGGCATTTCTTGCACATTTCTTGCCTCCTGCACGGCGAGGACTCGCCGGCGATTTTTGATGTTGAGGCGTAAGCCGCGACGCTCAGAGTACAACGTGGTGTTTTACTCACTAGATCGGTACGTCACCGCGTTAGTAGCCGACATGGAGGACAGAGTGCACCGCTATGTCACAGGGCTTGATGACTATTTGGCAGAGAGTTGCTCGGGAGTAGCTCTTCAGCCGGGCATGGACATTGCCCGCATGCAGGCTCATGCACTTGGATGTGAGGCACGTAGGAGTCGACGGAATGACCAAGATCAGCAGAGTAGGCCAAGGCGCAGGTCCTTTGGTGACCTTTCGGGCGGCAAATTTCAAGAAGAGTTAGTTATGCGCCTCCGCCAGTACGGAGTGCTCCACCTCAGTCGTCAGGACGTTCGAAAAATTCAGGAGCAGGTCAGGGCTCCAAGGTTTCGGGTTTTTGGGGGATCAGGGATGTTAGTCGGATGGGACCACCCTTACCTCGTTGTGACCATTGTGTTAGGCTCCACGATGGGAGTGTCGCTAATAGGGGAATCTGCTTTACATGCGCACCATGAGCCATTTTGCAAGGAATTGTCCCACCAGAGATAGCGCGAGGTTGAGATTCACCTTGGGATCGATGGACGATTCACCTCCTCCTTTGTGCGTCGTCTCGAAAGAACATCAGTAGACCGACAAGAAGTGAAGTGAATCATTATTTACAGGTATGTTCTTAACCCTCTAGAGTATTGTATGCTTTGATGTTGTGGTGATGTGTTGAGTGCTATGTTCGGGTAGCTTTGTGTATATAATGTGATTTGGAAGCATGGTTAATAAAGAGGGTAAGTTGGGGATGAGAAAAATTTTGAACCTTAGAATTTATAAGATTGAGACCTTAGATGTAAGGCCGTCTTGGGTAGAAGCTCTTTGTTAATCCTTGTTTGAGTGTATGGTATACATGGAGTTTTGTGTGATGATTCCATGGGTAGTTTGCGATGGAAGTGGTAGCTTCCATGACGTGGATTAGTAAGATGGACGAGTTGAGGTAGTGACTCAGGTGGTAGAAAGCAAGCGATGATCGAATTGTGGAACGTGTACTAGAGAGGTGTGAGTGTACAAGGAAGGTACGCGAGTAAGGAGAGTATCCTTTAGACCAAGGAGGAGAAAATAGTGATGTTTGCACGTTAGAGGTGATTTCCGTTAATGGAATTTGGAGACGTGATTTCTATATTATGGCCATGAGAGGCATAAATGAGTTTTGGTAGGTATAGTAGTGAAGACTATACCGCGCATGTTCTGAAGACTTAGAAGGAACATTCGGACGAATGTTTCGGCGGGGAAGAATGTTACACCGTAAATTCTAGAGGATAGATAAGTTGGCAAACACGTGTTGGAAGGATTTTGAGTTTACCTTTGAGTATTGGCCCCCCGTTGTTAAGGATTGTAAGGTGTTTAAAAGGCCTAGTGTGTAGTCCGTTGAATCTAGGTCCCAACGCAACCAACCGTTCGTCGATTGGACATCGGAGTCAAAAGTTATGGAAGTTTCAAGTTTGGCGCGCAGTCAAGTAAAGCAGTGACTTGATTCAGGGTTCAGTGGCCGCACGGAGGAAGCCGCGCGCCGATTGTACCGAGGGTCTGCGGTGTTAGCGCCGCGCGCCGAATGCGGGCGCGCGCCAGACGCTGCAATTATATTTCGAAGTGTTAAGCGCCATGGCCGGGGCGGGCGCGCCAGGCGGGATTTTCATGTAAGGAGAAAAATCGTGATATTTTTAAGGAGCCTATGGGAGGGTGACAAGTGTCCCTCCCATCCTTTGACCAGCGATAGAAGCCTATTTTAGGGCCAAGTCTTGGAAGACTTGGCCATTTCATTTCAAACCCTCCCAAGAGAAAACCCCTCTCCCTTCTCTCTAGGTTTTTGAGAAACCTGGCCTTAGGGAACTGTTGGAGCGGCGGCAAGAAGGAAAAAGTGTTGGTGAACTTGTGGGAAGCGCTGGTGGGTGAGTTGACGGAAGAAGTGGTAGGACAGGGCGTTTGTGGGCTTTTCTAAAAGGTAAGAGTTTCCCTTCTCTGGGTTTTGAGTTAGTACTTGTGATAGTAGTATAGATCTGTGAGCCTGAGGCTGTTATATTTAGAGTTTGAATAGATTTGTGAGCCTGAGGCTGTTATAGTTAAGTTTGTATAGATTTGTGAGCCTGAGGCTGTTATAGTTAAGTTGGCTTAGATTTGGATCTTGTAGCCTTGTTGATTTCCTTGTGAAAGGTGGCAAGTTTATAGAAACAAAGGAAGTTCTCCAATTTCCGTAGAATGTAGGGGCCTTGTACTTAGTTTACTCTACGTTCGAAACTAGAGTTTGATAGACGTTTTATGGCCCTTATAGGATTGAAGTACTACGTGTAACATATTCTTCTTAAGGGAGATAGTACTGTGGAGCATTTTGCTTAGTGTCGACAATCGTCGCGAGGTATGTGATTCTTCCTATCCTCTTCAGCATGACTATTTGTGAAATATATAGTGCGGTTGACGCACGTGTGTTAAAGGAAATTGATTTTCCAAATTGTGTCTTGACTTGTTATGAAGTGTAAAGGGCTTCATTAGGTGTAAGAGTAGTAAGTCTTATCCGTTAGTAATGGGCACTCTGTTAAAGAATGAGCCCTCTTGGTCTCATAAATGTTTATGTGGTAATTGGTTGGTTTAAAACATAAAGGGGTTATAACGGCTTTATGGGAAGTCAGTTATAACAACTTTATGTGAGTAAAAGAACGGTTGTTGATTGGTAGAAGATAAGAGACTTAACTTAGAATTGTGAAAGTTGTGTAATGTATTCAAAAGTTGTAAAACCTCATTCGTGAGTAATGAGTGATACTTGGTTTTTGAAAACTTAAGAGTTATACTAGCTTTATGGGAAGTTAGGTATAACGGCATAAGAATGTGAAATGGATTTCGAAAGTGGGAACAAGTATCGAACACACCATCGCAGTTAATAAAGGAAATGGTTTCGACTAATTGATTATATTAAAACCAGTAGAAACCTCCATCTGCATAGAAACTAAGATAAGACAAAATGATATTACATTTCCTAGATCATGGCTGCTTAAATGAGAATCATTGATAACAAGTTCTGACTTTTCTTAAAATTCCAAAGAATGAACTTAATGGATTGCAAAGGATAATGTACTGGATTTTGGAAAAGAGAAGTAACTTGAGTTTGAAAGTATAAATCACTTGTTTTCAAATATCGAACTTTTCTTAAGGGAAAAGTAAATGACTTGGTTTTAAAAGGTAGGAATACTTGACCTTAAAGGAGTTAATTACTTGGACTTTTAAAAGGTATACTTGACGTTATGTTAATTGTGTTTGAAGTACGTGTTTTAAACATGAATGTGTGTGATACTACGTGTGATAGTATCGTATGGTTTCTACGTAAAGAGAGGTCTTTGAAGGTAGGAAAGAATGTAGTATTTTGGGGTTGGAACCCGGTTTGTCGACTTAAACGAAGGTACTTTGAGTTGTGTGTAACTTGCCTGCTTGTGGTGATAGTTTTGTTGTTGTGCAAGTGTTTGACTTTGTGCTACCGAGTCTCTCGACGAGGCGGATATCGGGTGGTATGATGGACATATCGACACGTTGGGTAGCCCACCGCATGCTTCCACTATATTGATCCTTTGGGACATATCGACACGCTGGGTAGCCCACGTACGCTTCTATTGTGAGTGTTATCTTGTAAACCGGTTTGGACATACCGACACGTTGGGTAGCCCACGAGTATGCGCCCACGGTGAGTATCATCCGGTATTTGTTTGGACATACCGACACGTTGGGTAGCCCACGAGTATGCGTCCACACAGTATTATCTCGGGTATTTGTTTGGACATACCGACGTTGGGTAGCCCACGAGTATCGTCCACATGAGTATTATCTTGTTATTGGTTGGGACATACCGACACGTTGGGTAGCCCACGAGTACGTCCCACCGTGAGTACTATCTTGTTATTGGGTCGACATACCGACACGTTGGGTAGCCCACGAGTATGCGCCCACTTTGAGTAATGATCTTTCGGCGTGAGTCCACGACTTGATGTGATTTGATTTGATCGAATCAGATATACGTGGTGTCAGTAGTTTGGTTATCATACATGTCTCTGCTTTCCTTATAGACTATTATGATTTCATTTACGATATTTTTCTGCTTTCGCATACTGCACTTTGTTATCGACCCATAGAGGCTGCTCATGCCGCAGGTTGAGATACATCGCTTGTTGATCCGCACCCTTTGGATCGCTGTTCAGTTCTCAGAAAGCTCCATTCCTTCGGAGACTTTGTCACTTGGTACGGCCACGAAGTTGTAGAACTTTTTGTACATTCGTGGGTATGGCGAAGGCCTGTCCGTCAGAGATGTTATAAAATTCTTAGAGGTGCAGAGTAATCGATGTGGCGGATTATGGCTCGTGTTAGTTATTTTTCGAAAAGGTAACCGCTGTTAGCCTGCTTTCTCTTTTCATTGGTTATCATGTATGAGTTTTAATTTCCGCTGATTTTCTCTGATGTTGTTTGACTACTTGGGTGCCCGGGTAAGGCACCAGTCGCGGGCCCGGTTTCGGGTCGTGACATATACGATGAGGGATTCTGGGGCATGCGACCATGTTATATATATATGTGTTGTATATATGTACGCCGACAGTGAGGTAGGATGCCACGGGCGCGTCACATGGTTATATTTTACACTTATGGCTGTCGGCAGTGATGGGGGATTCCACGGGCAGGAGATATATATATGTATTGTATAGGTGTACGCCAACAGTGAGGTGGGATACCACGAACGCGTCACATGGTTATAGTTTACATTCATAGCTGTCGGCAGTGATGGGTGTCACGACCCGACCCCAGGCCCGCGACTGGTGCCCTACCTGGGCACCCTTACAGGTATACATCAGAGAAAATCAGCGGAACATACATGAAACTTATAAAATAACTCAACAGAAATAAAAAATAACAGGTTAGCCGATAGGGCTACCTTCCTGGACATACATATACAACCGAAGCAGTTGCATCATTTCCTTAACAAACTGACCCACAATATGTGACTACAGACCTCTAAGAGTTTTAACATAACAACAGTGGCGGGCAGGGCCCCGCCTGTCACGACCCGAACAAGCCAATGCAGCGTTAATAAAGGAAATAGTAATGACATTCAATCATGTTAAAACCAGTAGAAACCTCCATCTGCATAGAAGTTAAGATAAGACAAAATTGTATTACATTTCCTAGATCATGGCTGCTCTAATAAGAACTATTGAAATCAAGTTTTGATCTTCTTAAAAATTTCAAAGTAAGGAATTCGATTTCTAAAAGAAAAGAGACCTAATTGGAAGTGTTTTGTTTTAAAAGAAAGGCATGGTTTTGTCTTGTATTGTTTTAAAACATAAAGTGTTATAATAGCTTTATGGGAAGTTAATTATAACGACTTTAAGAAAATAAAGGAAGGATTCATTATTAGATTTAAAATGGTAACTTGATTTTTGGAAAAAGGAAGTAACTCGTTTTCAAATATTGAACTCCTTGTGATGAAAAACATAAGTGACTTGTTTATAAAAGGTAGGAGTACCTTGATCTTTAAGGGGTTAAATACTCGGGTTTTAAATGGTATACTTGATGTTGTGTTAAAAAGTGATTATAGTACCTTGAGTTGTGTGTAATCGCCTCGCTTGTTGTGATAGCCTTGTTGTGCAAGTGTTTGGTTGTGTGCATACCAGTCTCTCGATGGAGGCATTATCCGGTTGATTGATGGGCATACCGACACGTTGGGTAGCCACGGGTATTGTCACGACCGACCCCGATCGCATCGTGCCCTACACAGGCACCCTTACAGGTAAACATCAGAGATAATCAGCGGAACATACATGAAACTTATAAATAAAACAACGGAAGTAAAACAACAGGTCAGCCGATAGGGCTACCTTCCTGGACGTACATACATAAACGAAGCAGTTGCCTCCTTTCTTTACAAACAGACCCACAATATGTGACTACAGCACTTAAGAATTACAAGCAATGGCGGGACAGGGCCCCGCCATACCCCTGGATATACATAGCCATGACAACTCCGGAACATCGGAGCCATCTAAAAATGCTGAACCAGGATCCTAAGCTCGCGGATCCACACTGTGTACCTAAACCTGCGGACATGAACGCAGCCCGAAGAAGTCGACATAACAGTGCGAATATGGAACAGAAATAACGTGCAAGAATCAAATCATAACTGTACAAAAGAATGCCATTTTTAACTCCTGAAATCAATCATATATTAATCGTTCCTTTCCTTCTTTCAATAAGATTTAACAACATATTCTTACATACATACTTAAGAGTTTAATCCAGTTTTTTCCACATAACTTACATATCTTTCATAACATAATCCGGTCCATTTGCGGACACGCGGTGTCTTGATGAATCATGTGACATAATCCGCCCGCTGTGGGTTCGCATCTTGTGGAATCATATAACATAATCCGCCCGTGGGGCTCGCATCTTGTGGAATCATATAACATAATCCGCCCGCCCGCCTTTGTATCTTGTGGAATCATATAACATAATCCGCCCGCTGTGGGCTCGGTGTCTTGTGGAATCATATAACATAATCCGCCCGCTGTGGGGCTTGCATCTTGTGGAATCATATAACATAATCCGCCCGCCGCTCGGGCTTGTCTTGTGGAATCATATAACATAATCCGCCCGCTTGTGGGGCTCGGTGTCTTGTGGAATCATATAACATAATCCGCCCGCCGTGGGGCTGCATCTTGTGGAATCATATAACATAATCCGCCCTGTGGGGCTCGGTGTTGTCACGACTGCCTGGGGCGTGGATCGTGCCTTCACGGGCACCCAAGTAGTCATACATCGAGTAACCGGAATATAAAACAAGACAGAAACAGCTTTATAAAGTAAGAAACAGCTTTATTCGATGAAAAGCTTGCCTTTCGCATAATATAAATAACTCAAGTTTTGAAGCTACATCCCAACTGCATAATAGTACTACAGACCTCTGAAGTAAACAACTATGGCGACAGGGCCCGCCATACTCGATCTGACAAAAACTATCTACAATACAGGAGATCATACCCAAAAGTAGAGCCTCCGGAGAAGATGGAGCTCGACACCAACGCAAAGATCCTAAGGATGTGGATCTAGCACCGCTGTCTTACCGCGGCATGAACGCTTCGGGCGAGGTCGATAACAGTACCAAGTATGTGAAACTATAAGGAACGAAATGAAATCAAAGTATTTAAAACCTTTTCACAAATACAATCGGTTCAATTTGCACATAGTGCCACATCACAAACAACAACGGAATGGAAAGATCAGAATGTCTATTCTAGACCGCGAATGATCGAAGCAAGGCCAATCGCCCATAGTATCATTCGCGTGCCTAGTCCCGGACTTCGCGATAGGTCACATCGTAGACCCGCGTGCAGGTAGCCCTCGCATCGGGGCAGCCAACCCCGACATCCGCCTAGGCTCCCGCAGCCGCATAGCCTCAAAAGACCGCATAGTCTCAGCATCGCATAGGAATCCCGTGATCGCTAGACGCCGAATGATCAATCCCGAGCATACCGCCGCCCGCATAGTCTCACAGATCGCATAGGCCGTATAGACCGCATCAAGCGGGGCAAGCCCTCAGATAATAGTCAAGGGTAGGTGATACAAAGAATAAGACAACGGACTTACTGGTTAGCAACGTAAGCACAAAAAGAATGACCCCTTACACGTTACAAAGACACTAACACAGTAGCATCATGATATGTCTACTTATCAAACAATCTTACTACACTTAACAGAGATCAATACAAGGCTTTTATAAACAAACAAGTAAGCAGCCTTTTTATCATTCTTAAGTTGTTATACCTAACTTCCCATAAAGCTAGCATAACTCTTAAGCCTTTGTTAAAAACCAATTATTTATCTTACGTTAAAAATGATTCAAGATTCTTTTGAAATGTTTTCTTCTTTGTTATTGTGCTTAAGCTTAGTGAGGCATTGCCATAAGTATTATTCAAAGCTTGAGCATTGCCATAAGTATTATTCGCTTAACACATGTACGTCTACCGTACTATATATTGTAAAATATCATGCTTTAGGAAGAATCACATACCTTCTCAAATGAAAACCACCGCCAAGTTGAATATGTCGCGCAGAGAGTCACCCTATAATAGTCACTGACATCAATCAAAGTCTAGACTACTCAAGGTCATTCTAAGCAGAGGTTCATAATTCTACGGTAAGTCGGGCAGCACAACCCTACCGGTGAGCTATGTAAGTTCATCAGAAAACAGTCCTAAGTGAGTACAGTTCAATTATTCTTCTTTAAACCCTTCTCTGTGACAACAGTTCAATTCTATTCGTGATATTCTTCTAAGTATCTAATACTTGTTCTAATACTACAACAAGAAGTATTCTCTAATCCAAAAGAGGTTAGGATTAGTTACCTCGGTAAGCCCAATAATATCCTAGATAAAGTCGCTACCGAGCAAGGTTTAGCTCCTAAGTTGTACGCCCAGAGTCTAAGAAACCTTAGAAGTTCTTCACAACTTCTACCAAAGACTAAGGGAATTGGGCTAGGGTATTTGGGCATTATAACGATACTAGAAGACAACTTTTCTACCAAGGGGGTAGATTTCGGCTAGGCTAGGGGTTAGGCCCTACCAAACTCACAAGGAGGGAAGGGGTGTGGGACGAAAAGCTCACAAAGGGAGAGGAGGATTTTTCAAGACTTGGAAGATTTGTGGATGAAGAACTCTTCATCTTAAGGGGTATTTATAGGTCAAGAAGTGGCCAACCAATGGCCAAGATTAAGACAAGTGCAAGGCAAGTGTAGGGTGAGGATTTAGGCAAGTGTCCTTGGCCAACTTGCACACAAAATATCCTACCAACTCCAAGACAAAAGAAGCCAACCCAATCGCCCTATTGCCGTGTCAAGTCCACCAATGGAGGGTGACAAGTGTCGCCTCCCGTTGGTCCAAAATGTTTCGTCTCTCGGAAAAATCCGCAAAAATACTAAATGACATAGTCGGAATTTTCTACGAAAGTGTGGAAACGCTTTCGTCGGAAAACGATTCTTCTAGTGTGTTGTGCACAAATAAAACGCCCAAGGCTAACTTTAAAGCCAACTTTTCAGACGTATTCCCTTACGTACATACTGGAAATACGGTATAACATTCTCCTCCTTAGAAACATTCGTCCCGAATGTTCCTTCTCAAGACGATTATCGAAGAAGCTTAAGCAGTTAGCAAATGCCACACACGCCACAAAACAACACTTAGGCATAAATGATAATGGAAATTTACAAGTAGGAAAGTGAATTACGGAGGTGTAGGAATAGGTGAGATACTTCGTCTCATGTCCTCTTCGCTTCCCACGCCATCTCCTCTCGAGCTCGTTCCGCCACAAGACTTTGACGGAAGCCACGCCCTTCGTCCGCAGACGCCTAACTCGGGCGATCGACTATCGCTATGGGAATCTCCTCATACGATAACCCCTGGTCACCGACATCGTCACCGGGTGTACCTAGATGGATCCTCGATACATCTCCTCAAAGATAGATCGTGAAACACGGATGCACCGCTTCCAGATCGGACGGCAGATCCAACTCGTAGGCAACCTTGCCTACCTCGCGACAATCAAACGCCCAATGTACTGGGCCGAGTTTCCTTCTTCCGAATCTCATCACACCCTTCATGGGTGACACCTTTAGAAAACCCAATCATCTATCGCGAACTCCGGATGCCGACGACGATGATCTGCGATACGACTTCGCCGACTCGAGCCGTCAATAGTCGCCGGATAAGCTTCACCTTATCCATCTCACGCACCAAATCTGGTCCCACTAGCCGCACTCTCGCCACATCGAACCAACCTATAGGCGATCCGCACTTCCTCCCATACAAGGCCTCATAAGGCGCCATCTGAATCGGAGTGGTAGCTATTATTATACGCAAACTCAACTAGAGGCAAATGATCCTCCCAACTACCACTGAAGTCAATAACAAAGCTCGCAAAGATATCCTCAAGAGTCGATAGTGCGCTCGCTGTCCGTCTCGTGGATGAAATGCAAGACTGTGCTCACCGCCCCTAAACCTCTTCGAAAGACCTCCGAAGTTAGCGTAACCGGGCTCCTGCCGATATGATCGAAATAGGGACTCCATGCGACCGACGATCTCTGATGTAAAGTGCGGCATAATCCTCACCAAAAAAGTCGTCCGACGGGAAGAAAGTGGGCTGATTTCACACCGCTGACGATAACCCATATAGAATCATGTCTCCTCTGAGTGCGAGGTAATCCTGTGATAAAGTCCATGTTGATTACCTCCCACTTCCAGGTCGGGATCTCAATCGTCAGAACAAGCCACGGTGCCTCCGTGCTCTACCTTCACCGCCGACAACACGCACCGAGCTACGAACTCGCAACGTCTCTCTTCAAGCCATCCCACCAATACACGATCTAAGGTCGTGGTACATCTTGGTCGACCGGATGGATAGAGTAACGTATTGTGTGCTTCCCAAGAACTCCGCCAAGTCACGAAACATCCGGAACACACGCCGCTCAAACCTTAGCACCCCATCGTGCTACCTCAAGGACCCTTGCCCTCACGAAGAGTCAGTATCACGATATCGAATCAAAGGATCTCGAATTGCCTCTTCACCTCCTCGACGATGGAAGACTCGCAACCTCACGAACTCTAACCCCAGCGCTATCGAATCAATCAAGCGGACACCAAGGCTCGCTAAGCGATGCAAATCACGAACCATGTCCCTCCTATCTAGTCGCACATCGATAGGCTCCCCATCGACCTACGACTAAGAGCATACGCCACAACATTGGCCTTCCCGTGGTACGGGATATCAACATCGTAATCCTTAAGCAACTCCAACCACCGCCTCTCGTCGTAAGTTCAGCTCCTACGGTGAAGATATCTTTGAGGCTCTTGTAGTGCGTATAAATATCCACGTGAACCCCATACAAATAGTGCCTCAGGATCTTCAAAGCGTGAATTACTGCTAACTCCAAATCATGGGTGGGGTAGTTCCTCCGTGTTTCTTCACCGTCGATGATATGCTATAACCACGCCATGCTGCATCAACACACATCCCAACCCGATGCACGACGCATCACAATACACGACATAACAATGCGGACCCTGCGGAAGAGTAAGAACGGGGCGGTCGTCGATCTCTTTTCAAGAATCGAAACCCCGCCACAAGCATCAGTCCATCAAACTTGGCCGCTTACGAGTCGACCTAGTCAATAGTGCGAAGATAGAAGCAAACTTCTCCACGAACCGATAATATCCTCGCAAGGCCCGTAAAATGCGAACCTGCTTGAGTAAGAGGTTCAGGCCAAGTCTCGATCGCCGATCTTGGCGTATCCACTCGAATGCCATCGCCCGACAATATGCCCAAGAAACGCCATCAAGTCAACCAAAACTCACATTTGGAAAACTTGGCGCATAATCAGCTGGTCCCGAGAATCACAAGACAGCCTCAAATGCTCGCATGCTCCCGCCTCGAGCGAATAAACCAGATATCATCAATGAACACTATCACAAGCGTCCAAAAATGGTATGAACACTCGGTTCATCAAATCCATGAAAACCGCGAGCATCGGTCAACCCAAAAGACATGACCAACTCATAATGCCCGCATCGTCCGAATGCGATCTAGGGACATCCACCTCTGACACGAACTCGATGATAGCGAACGCAGATCAATCTTGGAGAAACATCTCGCGCCGCAACTGGTCGAACAAATCATCAATCCTGGGAAGGGGGTATCTGTTCTTAATGGTCACTTTGTTCAGCTGCCTGTAGTCAACACACATGCGCAGCGTCCCGTCCTTCTTCTTCACGAACAATACCGGCGCCCCCCAGGGAGAAACACTAGGTCTGATAAAACCCTTCTCCAGCAAATCTCTAAGCTGATCCTTCAACTCTCTCAACTCGGCAGGTGCCATTCTGTATGGCGGAATGGAAATAGGCCGAGTGTCTGGCAATATGTCAATACAAAACTCAATCTCCCTCTCAGGAGGGATACCCGGGAGGTCATCTGGAAACACGTCTGGGAACTTCGACCATCGACTCGATCGAAAATCTGGTACCGCAGCCTTCAAGATCAAACACCCGAACGATGGTAGATATACCCTTCGTACCATCTTCCTAGCCTTGAGGTAGAAATAAACCTACCCTCAGCGATACCGTGCTCCTCCCACTCAACAACCGGCCTCAGAAATCGGAACTGCATTACTCTCTCTCTGCAGTCTACATTGGCGTAGCAAGAAGCTAGCCAATCCATCCCCATAATCACGTCGAAGTCAATCATCTCCAACTCTATCAAGTCGGCTAGGGTCCGACGACTGCAGATGGTCACAGGACAAGCTCTATATACCCGCCGAGCTACCACCGAATCACCCATCGGCGTAGCTACCTCGAGTGGTCTATGGACTCAGGCTCTATCCCTATCCTACTAGCAACAAGGGGAGATATATAGGACAGAGTAGAACCCGGATCTATCAAAGCATACACACCAAACCCAGAAACTGATAAGGTACCTGTGACGACATCAGGTGAGGCCTCCTGATCCTGTCGGCTGGACAAAGCATAAATGCGGTTCTGAGGACCGCTAGAACTGGGACCTGCGCCACGACCTCTGCCGCGACCCGCTGATCCATGTGTACCTTGCCCTCCGGCGAGTAATCGTCGGGATGAAGAAGCGCAATGCACCGTAGGTGAGCCCTACCACCAGCGCCGCCGGCCGACAAACTCGCAAAGTGACCTGGCCGCCACAAGTATAGCAAGCTCGAGTCGGCTCGGAATGGTATCTGCCACAACGCACACCGGCGCACTCGAGCGGTTAGCACTCGCTACCGAAACTGAAGTCACGGCCCCGACCGCCCGACCGCTCTGGGTTGTCTTGAATGAGGTAGAGCGCTCGCCTGGCCGTGGTGCAACCGACTTACGACGCCGCCACCACGAGGACCACCAAAAGAACCGGCCGTCTTGGCCTTCTTCTGCTGCTGATATCGCTCTACCCGGCGGTCTCTGCGCTCCTCGCATCCTAGTGCATGGGCCTGCATGCGGGTAATGTCCATACCGGTGAAGAGAAACACCCGCATACGACTCGCCATATAATCATCTAGCCCTGACGTAGCGTACCCTATCCTCCATATCGCTACCATCGCCGGGACATATCTAGCCAAAGAATCAAACTCGACATTGTATTCTCGACGCGGCCCCCTGCCTCGCAGAAGAATCTATCACTCGTGCCCTCCTCATGCGCGAGGCAAGAAGTGTGAGAAAAGCCTCAAAACTCATCCCATACTGCTGGAGGTGCATGCTCTCCCGAAAGCTCCATGAATCAAACCAATCGATTGCGGTGTCACGCGGACGCGAACCGAATGTCACAGCCTCGATCTCCAAGCCACGATCACCCGCAGATAATCCTCTGCGGTGACGGATGAACTCCTGCGATCATCCTCCGCCGACCAGTAAAACTCGCGCTACAACTCAAGAAATCTCGCACCTCAAACTATTCGCCTGGTGCACTACGGTGCGGCCGAGCCGAGCTGAATCGCCGCATCCGCCTTCTCTCAGACGGGCCACAACTTTAGCCAATAGCCGGGTTATCTCCTTGTACCCTAACTCCTCCGCCCCAGCCGTGGGACAGTGGTGTGGGTGCGTGGTCTCTTTGGGGCCGGGCGTCATAGAACTCGCCCGTCTCGTATAGGCGGGCACGAGCCCTCGTAACTCGGGTGTCTCGCTAGCGCTCCTCACGTGCCTTGCCCTTCGGGCCCGGGTTGCCTTTACGTGGAGGCATAATCGTACGGAAAGGAATACGTTAGAGGGTCCAACCTATAACACGGCTTTCTAAAGCACGATCTCGAGAATGAGAAGAATGGAAACCAATCCTAAATATCCTATAGCCTCCTCGATTATTGGCGTGCACAACACACCGATAATCAAGACTTACTAGATACGATGCCTCAGACACTTTCCGAGGATTAATCGCTCGATACCACTTTTGTCACGACCTCGCCCGGTTCGTGGATCGTGCCTTACCGGGCACCCAAGTAGTCATACATCGAGTAACCAATGGAATATAAAACAAGACAGAAACAGCTTTATAAAGTAAGAAGCTTTATCTCGATGAAAAGCTTGCCTTCGGCATAATATAAATAACTCAAGTTTTGCGCTATATCCCAACTGCATAATAGTACTACTGGACCTCTAAGGAAGTAAACAACTATGGCGGGTGGCCCCGCCATACCCCGATCGTATAAAACTATCTACAATACGGGAGATCATACCCAAAAGTAGAGCCTCGGAGAAGATGGAGCTCTGACACCAACGCAAAGATCCTAAGGATGTGGATCTAGCACTGCCGCTTTACCGCGGCAGATTTAACGCAAATGGCGAGGTCAAGACAACAGTACCAAGTATGTGAAACTATAAGGAATGAAATGAAATCAAAGTATTTAAAACCTTTTCACAAATACAATCGCTTCAATTTGCACATAGTGCCACATCACAAACAACAACGGAATGGAAAGATCAGAATGAGTCTATTCTAGACCGCGAATGATCGGCAAGGCCAATCGCCCATAGTATCATTCTGCGTTTAGTCCTCGACTTTCGCACCCGCATAGGTCACACGTAGACCCGCACGAGGTAGCCCTCGTGACGGGCAGCCAACCCGGCATCCGCCTAGGCTCCCGCGCGCATAGCCTCAAAAGACCGCGTAGTCTCGGCGGACCGCATAGAATCCCGCATCGGGCTAGACGCGGAATGATCAATCTCGAGTATACCGCTGCTCCGCATAGTCTCACAGACCGCATAGGCGTATAGACCAAGATCGGGGCAAGCCCTCGGTATAATAGTCGGGTAGGTGATACAAGAATAAAGACAACGGACTTACGGTTGCTAGCAACGAAGTACGCAAAGCAGAATGACCACTTACACAAAGATTACAAGACACTAACACAGTAGCATCATGATATGTCTACTTATCAAACAATCTTACTACACTTAATGAGATCAATACAAGGCTTTTATAAACAAACAAGTAAACAGCCTTTTTATCATTCTTAAGTTGTTATACCTAACTTCCCATAAAGCTAGCATAACTCTTAAGCCTTTGTTAAAAAAACCAATTATTTATCTTCTTAAAAAATGATTCAAGATTCTTTTGAAATGTTTTGATTCTTTGTTATTCAGCTTAAGCCGCAGGCATTACCATAAGTATTATTCGGGCTTAAGTGAGGCATTGCCATAAGTATTATTCGATTAACACGTACGTCACCGTACTATATATTGTAAAATATCATGCTTTAGGAAGAATCACATACCTTCTCAAAAAAACCACCGCCAAGTTGAATATGTCGCGCAGCAGAGTCACTATAATAGTCACAGACATCAATCAAAGTCTAGACTACTCAAGGTCATTCTAAGCAGAGGGTTCATAATTCTACGGAAGTCGGGCAGCACAACCCTACGGTGAGCTATGTAAGTTCATCGTGAAAACAATCTAAGTGAGTCTGCTCAATTATTCTTCTTAAACCCTTCATCGTGACAACAGTTCAATTCTATTCTGTGATGTTCTTCTAAGTATCTAATACTTGTTCTAATACTACAACAGTAAGTATTCTCTAATCCAAAAGAGGGTTAGGATTAGTTACCTCGGTAAGCCCAATAATATCCTAGATAAAGTCGCACTGAGCAAGGTTTAGCTCCTAAGTCAGACGCCAGAGTCTAAGAAACCTTAGAAGTTCTTCACAACTTCTACCAAATACTAAGAGATTTGGGCGAGGGTATTTTGGGCATTATAACGATACTAGAAGACAACTTTTCTCCCAAGGGAGTGGGGTAGATTTCGCCAGGCTAGTGGGGTTAGGCCCTACCAAACTCAAGGGAGGGAAGGGGTGTGGGACGAAAAGCTCACAAAGGGAGAGGGGAGGATTTTTCAAGACTTGGAAGATTTGTGGATGAAGAACTCTTCATCTTAAGGGGGGTATTTATAGGTCAAGAAGTGGCCAACCAATGGCCAAGATTAAGACAAGTGCAAGGCAAGTGTAGGGTGAGGATTTAGGCAAGTGTCCTCGCCTACTTGCACACAAAATATCCTACCAACTCCAAGACAAAAGCCAACCCAATCGGCCCATTGTCGTGTCAAGTTCCAATTGGAGGGTGACAAGTCGCCTCTCCGTTGGTCCAAAATGTTCCGTCTCTGAAAAATCCGCAAAATACTAAATGACATAGTCGGAATTTTCCCACGAAAGCTGTGGAAACGTTTCGTCGGAAAACGATTCTTCTAGTGTGTTGTGCACAAATAAAACTAACAAGGCTAACTTTAAAGCCAAACTTTTTAGACGTATTCCTCACGCATACCGAAATACGAGGTATAACAGTGTCTTGTGGAATCATATAACATAATCCGCCCGCTCGGGTCTCGGTAAGATGACGTAACCCGGCCTATGTGTAGGCTCGGGGTAATATGATGTAATCTGGCCTATGTGTAGGCTCGGTGTATCTCATAACGTAATCCGGCCTATTCGTAGGCTCGGTGTATTTCATAACGTAATCCGGCCTATTCGTAGGCTCGGTGTATTTTTCCTTACATAACATTTTTAAACCATCTTATTACTTCTTCTTAAGTCGTCATAACAACTTCCCATAAAGCTGTTATAACAACCTTTCATTTAGAGAACTTAAGACACTTTTATTCTTACAACATTAGGGAAACTAGACCCAAAAATACTACGTACATACGTACTTAAAAGAATCATAAACTTCTTTCTTTTTAAAACTCAAGTCACATACTCTTTAAAATCATGTCATCAATACTTTTAGAAATCAAGTCCACAACTTGAAAAATAAAGTTTCATAATCCTTAGAAGACAACCAAAGTTCATAGTCTTAAAACCTTATAACGTACATTCTTACTGATCCACTTACTTATACTTATAAACAAATATACAAAGTTCCATACACTTCCAAAACCAAGTAACTTATTCTCTTAAAACCATATAACATCCACTTTTAAAATCGATCCCCTTTTCACATATAAATTCAAGTCATTTGAACGTAAAATCCACTTACTTACTTTAAATAAATCAAGACACATAGCCTTTAAATCAAATCTCATAACTTCCTAACCGTTCTTACCAACGCCTCCCATAAGACCTAGTAAGGACTTAGGACAATTTAAACATACTCTAACTTAGATTCAACAATGTAAATACTTCTTAACTTCTAAGAGTAGAAGAAATCTTGAAATACTATCACATGGAGATTTCATACGTAGGATCATGCCAAAGAAAGAAGAGGTTCACATACCTCGCGACGACAACGACAATTAGCAAACGCCCAAAGTACTTCAACCTAAAATGGCCACAATACGTCCATAGCCTTGAAAATCAATTTTTTTTTTGAGGTCTCATGGTCTATGGCGGCACTGCGCCACGCGAGCTCAAGGTGGCATCAATGGCGGATTCCAAAATACCGAGAATTGAGGCTCGGATTGGTTGCAAAACGTAGCTAAGATCAATACGAACACAGCGGATACGCCTTTAGCCCTCAATCGCATCGAATCGATCGAATCTTCCAACTTTCGATCGAAGAAAATGTTTTAGTTGACCCGACGATCCAGGTTGAATTGGAGGTCGGGGTGGTGCCAAAATGTCGCCTTTCCACCACGAATATTTCTACACTAGCCACGCACCGTCGACTCTACCGTGGTGGCCGAAAATGCTCGTCGGCGACCTAGGGTTTCGGCGAAAATCGATCCGGTCGACGCGAGTTTGAGCAGAATCGAGGGTCCCGTTTACATGGAAATGACGGCAGAGATGGTGGTTACGATGGTATACTCCACTCCGTCGATTGCACCTCGGTGGTCGGAAAATCGAAAACCGAACGGGAAGATGGATGAACGATGGCCAAACTCGATCTGAATCGCGGCGATTCCGGAGAATCGACGGTGGCGATTGGTATGGGCGTGGCTGCTCGACGAGACAAAGCTTTTGGTATATGTCTCGCCTACGATTCTGGTTTGGCCGGAATGGCGTTTTCCGAACATCGTTCATCGAACAACACTGTTCATGGACGGGTTTTCACCGCTCATACGCTGCTTTGGTTTTTTTTGTTCTGCGTTACCTTCCCAAACTCCCAACATATACAAAATTTCTGTGGTCCTATCGTGACCAAATTTCGAAATTAAATTCCAAAATTCGATAAATTCTAAAAGTCCCAAATACCGAATTCGAGAATTAAATTCAACTAATAAACCTTTTTCCTTTACAAGGTTCGAGAAATTTTCGTAATCTTTCATTCCTTCTAAAATTCAATTCCCAAATTCTTACGACGTTCTTATCTCAATCCAGGAAATACGGGTGTAACATCCTTCCTCCCTTAGAAACATTCGTCCTCGAATGTTCTTTCTGAGTCCCATCTAATTAGATAGCGACATAGTCTCCTTTACTACACCCTTCTTACAACATATGTCACCGTGGCCACATAACAATACTTATACTACAATGTCAACCTTGCACTCACGAAGCCAACTAGCCCATACTCATAATGACCACAAAGCTTCGTCAGAACCATCTCTACTAGGTCTACTAGGTCCGACGATCGTATCATCACCGCAATCTCATATACCCGCCTACTACCACCCCAAACACTCACGGTGTAGTTACCCAAAATGTTCTTATAGATTCGTGCTCTATTCCTTTACACTTGGTTGCTATCTTCATCGACTGCATTCTTTCAGTACTTCCAACTCTTACTCGCATACATACATAACTTCCATACCGACTCGCCTCTAATCTTTGGAGTCACTCTATAAAACAATATACGACCATTTCCGCTTTCACGGCCTTCCGGTGGAACGTGTCCACGAACCCAGAAACAATTAACTAGACTTGGGCCTTGCACCGTGACCCGCCACGTGGCGAACTACTACCAACTGATCCCACTCTATTCCAGGCCATGGGGAGACGTGCGGTCCTCAACCCGACTCGGCCACACTTAACTCTTATCCTCGTCCGACTTAAAATCTTATTGCGAGAGAGCCTTATATATCTAAGGTCTCGGCAGTTATCAATATTCTTAGGCTCGCAATTTTCATGCTCCAAGCCTACCTTACCGGTCCCCCCGTGAACGGGTACAAAAACTTCTCATAAAACCAAAACCATGTTGTCTCGATCACAACAACCATTACTTACTCTATACGGACCTCATCCGCACAATTCTCTTAAGCCTACTATGAAGCTTAATCTATTAACATGACATTCCGTTAAGTTCCTTAACATGGCTTCTGGGTTCACTACCCTATCGATAGCTCATCCTTTCCCAATTATTTCAAATAAAACACAAAACCTTGGCGAAAATTCATTAACTATTCCATACCTTCCCAGATCTAGTTAGTCTTTACCAATTCACAGTAATCTAAAATCATTCTAGGCAACACGCGTGACCAGACACAACTCCGTATAAATGTATATCACAATACCAACTATACTGCAATCATTACCAACCTGGATACGCAATCCACATAGTCTTTCTTGGGTCACTGCTGCCTTTCTCGTAGCTGCAATCAACATAACTCGTTAGGGAGGGACGACCCTAACAATACAGCTCTATCGCACGATCTCAGAGTGAGAAGAATGAAAACCAATCCTAAATGTCCTGCAGCCTCCTGATTATAGATGTGGTGCACAACACACCGATAATCAAGACTCTACTAGACACGATGCAGACACTTTCCGAGGACTAATCGCTCGATACCACTTTGTCACGACCGACCTCGATCGCGATCGTGCCCTACACGGGCACGCTTACGAATAAACATCAGAGATAATCAGCGGAACATACATGAAACTTATAAATAAAACAACGGAAGTAAAACAACAGGTTAGCCGATAGGGCTACCTTCCGACGCATACATAAACGGCGGTTGCCTCGCTTTCTTTACAAAGCACCCACAATATGTGACTCTGCACCTCTAAGAATTACAATCGTGGACAGGCCCCGCCATACCCCGATATACATAGCCGACAACTCCGAACATCGAGCCATCTAAAATCTCGAACCAGATCCTAAGCTCGCGGATCCACATCGTACCTAAACTCGCGGACATTTAACGCGGCCCGGCGGGGTCGATGCAGTACCGAATATGGAACAAAAATAACGTAAGAATCAAATCATAAGCGCATAAAAGAATGCCATTTTTAACTCACGAAATCAATCATATATTAATCGTTCTTTCCTTCTTTCAATAAGATTTAACAACATATTCTTACATACATACTTAAGAGTTTAATCCGCTTTTTTCCACATAACACATATCTTTCATAACATAATCCGCCCATTTGCGGACACGGTGTCTTGATGAATCATGTGACATAATCCGCCCGCTGTGGCCTGCATCAGTGAATCATATAACATAATCCGGCCCTTTGGGGCTCGGTGTCTTGTGGAATCATATAACATAATTCGCCCGCTGTGGGGCTCGGTGTCTTGTGGAATCATATAACATAATCCGCCGCTGTGGCTCGGTGTCTTGTGGAATCATATAACATAATCCGCCCGCCCGCCTTGCATCGTGGAATCATATAACATAATCCGCCCTTTGTGGGCTCGGTGTAAGATAGCGTAACCCGCCTATGTGTAGGCTCGGGGTAATATGGCGTAATCCGGCTATGTGTAGGCTCGGTGTATCTCATAACGTATCCGGCCTATTCGTAGGCTCGGTGTATTTCATAACGTGTCCGGCCTATTCGTAGGCTCGGTGTATTTTTCCTTACATAACATTTTTAAACCATCTTATTACTTCTTCTTAAGTCGTCATAACAACTTCCCATAAAGCTGTTATAACAACCTTTCATTTAGAGAACTTAAGACATTTTTATTCTTACAACATTAGGGAAACTAGACCCAAAATACTACGCATATACGCATTTAAAAGAATCATAAACTTCTTTCTTTTAAAACTCAAGTCACATACTCTTTAAAATCATGTCATCAATACTTTTAGAAATCAAGTCCACAACTTGAAAATAAAGTTTCATAATCCTTAGAAGACAACCAAAGTTCATAGTCTTAAAACCTTATAACGTACATTCTTTCAATCCACTTACTTATACTTATAAACAAATATACAAAGTTCCATACACTTCCAAAACCAAGTAACTTATTCTCTTAAAACCATATAACATCCACTTTTAAAATCGATCCCCTTTTCACATATAAATTCAAGTCATTTTTGAACGTAAAATCCACTTACTTACTTTAAATAAATCAAGACACATAGCCTTTAAATCAAATCTCATAACTTCCTAACCGTTCTTACCAACGTCTCCCATAAGACCTAGTAAGGACTTAGGACAATTTAAACATACTCTTAACTTAGATTCAACAATGTAAATACTTCTTAACTTCTAAGAGTAGGAATCTTGAAATACTATCACGTGGAGATTTCACACGCAGGATCGTGCCAAAGAAAAAGAGGTTCACATACCTCGCGACGATTAACGACAATTAGCAAAACGCTCCAAAGTACTTCAACCTAAAATGGCCACAATACGTCCATAGCCTTGAAAATCAATTTTTTTTTTGGAGGTCTGCTGGTGGTCTTGCGGCGGCACCGCCGCCGCCGGCGAGCTCAAGGAGGCATCAATGGTGGATTCCAAAATACTGAGAATTAAGGCTCGGGATTGGTTGCAAAACGTAGCTAAGATCAATACGAACACAACGGTATACGCCTTAGCCTCAATCAGACTAATCGATCGGAATCTTCCAACTTCCGATCGAAGAAAATGTTTTAGTTGACCGACGATCGCGTTGAATTGAGGTCGGGGTGGTGCCAAAATGTCGGCCTTTCCACCTGAATATTTCTACACTAGCCACGACCGCCGACTCTACTGTGGTGGCGGAAAATGCTCGTCGGCGACCTAGGGTTTCACGAAAATTGATCCGTCGACGGCAGTTTGAGCAAGAATCGAGGTCTGGTTTACATGGAAATGACGGCAAGGAGATGGTGGTTCTGATGGTATACTCCACTCCGTCGATTGCACCTCGGTTGGTGGAAAATCGAAAACCGAGCGGAAGATGGATGAACAGTGACCAAACTTCGATTCGAATCGCCGGCGATTCCGGAGAATCGACGGTGGCGGTTGGTATGGAAGTGACGGGCTCGACGAGACAAGCTTTTGGTATATGTCTACTTGGCGATTCTCGGTTTGGCGGAAATGGCGTTTTTCCGAACACTGTTCATCGAACAACACTGTTCATGGACGGGTTTTCACTGTTCATACGCGTTTTGTTATTTTTTTTGGTTCTGCGTTGCCTTCCCAAACTCCCCAACATATACAAATTTTCTCGGGTGGTCCCACGTGACCAAATTTCGAAATTAAATTCCAAAATTCCGATAAATTCTAAAAGTCCCAAATACCGAATTCGAGAATTAAATTCAACTAATAAACCTTTTTCCTTTACAAGGTTCGGAGAAATTTTCAGAATCTTTCATTCCTTCTAAAATTCAATTCCCAAATTCTTACGTACGTTCTTATCTCAACTGCCGGAAATACGGGGTGTAACAGGTATGTTCCCATTAGGAGTGTTATCTGGTTATTTGTTTGGACATACTGACACGTTGGGTAGCCCACGGGTATGCGTCCACAGTGAGTATTATCTTGTTAGTTGTTTGGACATACCGACGCGTTGGGTGGCCCACGGGTATGCTTCCACAGGGATTGTTATCTTGTTGACTCCTTTGGGCATACCGACACGCTGGATGGTCCACGGGTATGGGCCCACTAGGATGGTTCCGTGGCCATGCTTATACCGAGGTGAGATGCCGGGGCATGTGGCCATTGTGCGGGTTAAATTCCCGGGTTGTATTTGAGTGATGACTTTACGGGCGTGAGTCCCTGACTTGACATGACTGTTATGTGTTGTATCGTAGTTTGGTTATCATACATGTCTCCCGCTTTATATAGACTATTATGATTTCATTTACTGATTTTCTGATTTCACATACTTGGTACTGTTGTTATCGACCTCCTTCGAGTGCGTTCATGCCGCAGTTGAGGTACATAACTTGCGATCCACACTCTTAGGGTCGCGGTTCGGTTCTGAAAGCTCCATATCTCGGAAGCTTCCGTGGTGCAGTTCCACGAAGTAGTAGATTTTTGTATATTCAGGGCATGGCGGGGCCCCGTCCGTCATTATGGTTTCAAAATTCTTAGAGGTGCAGTAATGCCATGGCGGGCAGTTTGTATAGGATGTAGCTGTTCAAGTTTTAAATTATGTATAAAAAGGTAAGCTTTGGGTTAGCCTACTTTCTTATTTCACTTTCATTCTTGAGTTTTTATTTCACGGTTTTTCTGCGATGTTGTATCACTAGGTGCCCGGGTAAGGCACGATCACGCCCGTTCGGTCGTGACACTTATACGATGAGGGATTAGGGCATGCGACCAGAGGCGGGTTAGATTCGGTTGTTTTATTACCCATGACCATTCTTATACGATGAGGATTAGGGCATGCGACCATGTTATGTACGACTATTACTCCATGGACTAGCTCCCCATGAAGACATGTACCCGAGATGAGTGATTCCACGGGCATGTTATATACGATTATTACCCTATGACCATGCTTATACGATGAGGGATTCTGGGGCATGCGACCATGTTATATATAAGTGTTGTATATGTGTACGCCGACTGTGAGGTAGGATGCCGCGGGCACTCTTTTATTTGATAAACTGTGTCTCTTTTACATTGGTTTCATGTCTTGTTTTATATTCTACTGATTACTCTGATGTATGTCTACTTGGGTGCCCGGGGTAAGGCACCAGTCACGGGCCCGGGTTCGGGTTGTGACAAAAGTGGTATCAGAGCAGTTAATCCTCAGAAAGTGTCTACAGACCGTATCTAGTAGAGTCTTGATTATCGGTGTGTTGTGCACCACGCCAATAATCAGGATGCTATAGGATATTTAGGATTGGTTTCCATTCTTCTCACTCTGAGATCGTGCCTTAGAGCTGTGTTATAAGTTGGACCCCTCTAACGTATTTCTTTCCCTTACCGTTATGCCTCCGCGTAAAGCAACCCGGGCCCAGAAGGGCAAGGCAAATGAGGAGCTGCGAGTAGAGCACGAGGGTTACGAGGCACAGCCCAATCATCACCTGGGTGGTGCTTCATTCGGGAGTTCTGCGACGCCGCCCAAAGAAAGTTTAGCATAGCGACAGCCTCATCTGCCATAATATTGAACCTTCGCCCACGACCCGATGGTGAAAGTATGGATTGCAAAGAGACGCCCTTGTTACTAGCTAGGAATTTAGCAACCAGAGAGTATTTTATGTACCGATTTATCACGGGTCTTGATGACTATCTAAGAGAGGGTTGTGCAAGAGTAGCTCTTGATCGAGCTTGAGCATGGCACGTGCGGGCTTATGCGCGGCAGTCGAGAAACGTAGGATCGGCAGTTAATCAGGATGAGAAGAGGCCCGTCGGCGAGATCCTCTGGTAACTTTCGAGGCGGACCTTCTCAGCCAGATCGGTTATGCGCCTCCGCGAAGCAGTGGTCCTCGGGGTTCGGGACGTTCGAGTATGCCGGAGTTGGTCAGAGCTCCAGGGCTTCGGGTTCACAGATACACGTAGGTTCCAGCCAGCCGGATTCAGTTGTTTCTTCAGTATTCACAGTGTGGCAGGCGTCACCTCAGGGAATATCGTCTCTTTGTTGGTGCTTGTTATGCTTGCGACAGGCCATTTGCAGAAATTGTCCGACTAAAGGTGGCGCGGATGTAGAGACTCGGCCGGGATCGGTGGCTAGTTAATCACCTTCCTAGCGCCTGCAAGCGTGATTGATTAGAACGACAAAGGGAAGTGAAGCGGTAGATATATGTATATCCTTGAACCTGCAGAGATTAGTGTGATAAGATGAGTATATCTTAAGTGTTATGTTCAGATAACATTGTGTAAATTGTGATTAGAAATCATGGTTAGTTAACCGGGTAAGATTGGGGGATAGAGAAAGTGTGAGCCTTAGAGTTTTATACGTGGAGACCTTAGAGGTAAGGCCATCTCGAGTAAAAGATGTATTTTTATGTTTGACCCTTATCGGAGTGCATAGTGCACGTGAGATATACTTGTGTGATAAGTCCCTGAGTGGTATGATATGAAAGAGGGTAGTTGAGCTAAGAAGACCACTAGGTTTTCGTGACTTGATTGTGAGATTGTTCCGGATCGGGGAACAAGAGTTTTGCGCGATGACGGGTCGGGTTGGGACGATCGCGGGTCAACCCGCGGCCTGGTTCGTGGTGGGGTCAGTTCGGGGTGGTCCCGCCAGGTGGTAGGGTCACGAGGGTGTTAGGCCCAAGTTTAGTTAACCATCGTACGAATTCGTGGATGCGTTCGACCAGTAGTCGGGCCGATGAGGTCAGCCCATCTTGTCTTTCAGTCAGGACCGTTTACTCGGCAGAGGGTTATGCGAGATGTTATATCAGGAAGGTTGTAAGGTTGCACGAGGTGCCTACTTTCACCTTATGACAGATGGAGCCAGTGTTACGCTTATTTCTTTTTCCGAAGTTTTACCAGCAAGGTTAGGAACTGGGTGAGTCTCAAGATCGCATTCGCCTCGGGCGGTGTGTGGATTTCGGTAGCTGTGAGGATTGTTGTCTCTGTTGAGGAGTGTTTTATAGCTACCATTTCAGCATTCGTGTCGCCTTATGAAGCCTTGTAGGGGCGGAAGTGTAAGTTGTCGCCGATTGGTTCGATGTTGGCAAGGTTCGGATAGTTGGTTCATACTTGTTTCAGAGGATGCGGATAGGGTGAAGCTTATCCGTAAGAGGTTATTGGCAGCTCGAGTCAGCGAAGTCGCGGATAATCGGCGGCGGCGCTGAGTCAGGAGTTGAAGGTGGGTCTTCTTGAAGGTACCACCCGGAAAGGGTGTGACGAGTTTTGGAAAGCAGAGGAAACTTAGCCCGAGTTACTTTGGGCCTTTGCAGATCATTTGGAAAATAGGCCAAGTTGCCTATAGGTTAGAATTGCCGTCCGACTTAGGAAGCGACGTCCGGTCTTTCATGTTGCTATGTTCAGAAAAGTATCAAAGATCCATCCAGATTATTCCCAGTAATGATGACCAAGTTGGAGGTAGTAACCCAGAGATTTGGAAACTGAAGCAATAACAGAAATGTGGTAAGGTATGAGAAAGAGTTTGAGTGTACGAGAAGGGTACGACGAGTAAGGGAAGAAGTGAACATGTGTTAAGAGGATAGAAGTGATCGTTTCTTAAGGGAGTATCGTTTAGACTTTGGGTGGAAGCTTTTGTGATGTTAGAGGTGATTCCTCGTAGACTTAGATTAAGTATTGGAGCGTGTGTTATTTTGTGGCCATGTGTGGCATTGGCAACTTGTTTAAGTTAAGAGGAACTTCATCGTTATCCGTCTTGAGAAGGAACATTCGGGACGAATGTTTCTAAGGAGGGGAGAATGTTATACCCCGTATTTCCAGAGTATGTACGTGAGGATGTACGTAGAAAAGTTTGAGCCTTAAAGTTAGGCAAGGACGAAATTTTTTACACAAATACCGAAAAGAATCGTTTTTAGAAGAAACGATTTACAAAACTTGCGAAGGGAAAAATACGGCTATGTCATTTATTATTTTTTGCGGATTTTTCCGAGAGACGAAATATTTTGGACCAACGAGAGGGCGACACTTGTCACCCTCAAGTTGGCGGATGTGGGGGCGTCAATTGGACGATTTGAAGTCTTGGGTTAGGTAGGATATTTGTGATATTTTGTGTGGTAGTTGGATAAGGTACACATAGATGAATCTTCACCCTACACTTGCCTACCACTTGGCTTGATCTTGGCCATTGATTTCCCTATAAATAACCCCCCTAACTTGAAGGTTTTCTTCATCCCTTAAATCATTTCTAAGTCTTGAAATCCCTTCCCCTTCCTAGTTGTGCTAGCGAAACCCTCCCCTGTGAGGCCCTTGGCCGAGAAACACCTCCTTCCTAGTGGTGTTGGCGAGACACACACACCCCCCTCTTGGGTTTTTGTCGTAAAATACGACCCCCCCCCCCCCCTTGGTAGAAAAGTATTCTCCAAGTATAGTTACTATTCCAAAATACAATGGCCCAAATACCTTGTAGTATTCCAAGGTTATCCCTATACTAAAAGCCCAGAAATACTATTATACTTTCCTTCGGTCACTAAACGAAACACTAAGGAAAATCTTCCTGTTGGTTGAAGTATTAAGAAGAAGTTTAAGAAACTTCTAAGGGTGGTTTGGAGCGGTTGGAGCACCGGAGTAGGAGCTAAACGTTGCTCAGGATCGACATTAAAACTTGGATAATTTTGGGCTTACCGAGGTAATTAATCCTATCCTTCTATTGTAATTGGAAATTACATACTGTAGTTGTATAGAAATGAATATAAGATTCATATAAGAGAATTGAATTGTAATGAAGGATATTACGTAAGAGAGTTAAACCGAAATCACATCAAAAGAATATTCTCTGAGTAGTCTAGAAGTTGATAGACTTATATAACCTTTGTTATACCCGTATTTCCAGAGTATGTACGTGAGGGCGTACGTATATAAATTTAAGCCTTAAAGTAGGCATAGGTTCGAAATTTGTGCACAACCCCCGATTAGAGTCGTTTTTCGACGAAACGTTTTACAAGACTTGCGAAGGGAAAAATACGGCTATGTCATTTTTAATTTTTGCGGATTTTTCCGAGAGACGAAACATTTTGGACCAACGGGAGGGTGACATGTGTCACCCTCACATTGGAAGAGGTTGGGGCGGCAAGATGGACGATTGGGGTCAAGGGAGTAGGTAGGATATTTGTGCAAGTTGGTGTGGTAGATGGATAAGGTACACATGGTTAAATCTTGACCCTACACTTGCATGGCACTTGGCTTGATCTTGGCCATTGGTTGGCCATTGCTTGACCTATAAATACCCCTCTAAGTTGAAGACTTTCTTCATCCAAACTTGAGCAATCTTTCTAAGTCTTGAAATCCTCCCTCCCCTCTTGAGTAGTTCTCGTCCAAAGAGTCTCCCCCCCCCCCCTTTTGTGAGCCCTTGGCCGAGAGCCTCCTCCCCTTTGTAGTGTCCAGAGGTACCCCCTAGCCTAGTTGTTTTAGAAATACCCTCCCCTTTGTGGTATTGAAATACTCTTCAAGTATTGTTATAATGCCCTAAATACCTTAGCCCATATACCTTGTAGTACTTTCCAAAGTTACCTCTATACGTAGAGCCCGGAAATACTATTATACTTCCTTTAGCCACTAAACGAAACCCTAAGGAAATCTTCATTGATGGTTGAAGTATTTGAGTAGAAGTTGGTTAGAACTTCTAAGGGTTATTTGGAGCGGGTTGGAGCGCACGGATTAGGAGCTAAACGTTGCTCAGGATCGACTTTAAACTTGGATAATTTTGGGCTTACCGAGGTAAATAATCCTATCCTTCTAGTGTAATTGGAAATTACATACTGTAGTTGTATAGAAATGAATATAAGATTCATAGAAGAGAATTGAACTGTAATAGAGGAATATTACAGAAAAGACTTGAACTGAAATCACTTCAGAAGAATATTAAGTAGAAGATTAAACTGTACTTACATAGGACTGTATTTACAGTAGACTTATAACCTTTATTGGTTGAATGTTCTGCGAGTAGCATGAACTACTTGGAAGGTGCACAAGGCTAGCCGGGTTATAGCCGTGGAGCGTTTTGCTTATAGTCGATAATCATCGCGAGGTATGTGATTCTTCCTATACTCTTGAGCATGAAGTATTTTAAAAGAATATATATATAGTACGCAGACGCACGTGTGGCAATGTCTTTTGACTTAAGCTGAATAATATATATATATATATAGTATGGTAGACGTCGTGTGCTAGCCGAATATAGTTATGCGACAATGTCTTTTGACTTAAGCTGAATAATAAGAACCTTGAAATATTTTAAAGGAATATATATATAGTAGGCGTCGTGTTAATCGAATGTAGTGTTACGGCAATGTCTTTTGACTTAAGCTGAATAATAAAGAATCTTGAAGTATTTCAAAAGATTAATAAACCGTTTTGAAAGAAGAGTAATACTTGGTTTTGAAAACATAAGAGTTAAACTAGCTTTATGGGAAGTTAGGTATAACGTCTTAAGAGTGGTAAAGAGAATGGTTCTTGATTTTTAGAAGTTAAGAGACTTGATCTTAAAAGATAAGAGACTTGACTTGAATGAATTAATATGAATTTGCGTGAAACCTCATTCGTGAGTAATGAGTACTTGGTTTTAAAAGGAGAAATGTTTCTTGATTTCGAAATCGAATGAGTATCGACAAACCACCGCGTTAATAAAGGAAAATGTATTGAATAATGAAGTATTATTAAAACCGAGAAACTTCCATACGTATAGAAACTAAGATGAGACAAAATGATATTACATTTCCTAGATCATGGTCGCTTAATAAGATTGTTTATAAACAAGAATAAGCGCTCACACCTATGGCATATGTTACTCAATTGTTTTAAAAGAGATTAAGACATTGAACTATGAAACTTTTCTAAAATAAAGAGACTTGAGTAATTGAAATTAGGCATACCTTGGAACTTTAGGAAAAGAAAGGCATTGTGTTGTCTTAAATTGGTTTAAAACATAAAGTGTTATAACGACTTTATGGGAAGTTAGTTATAACGACTTTATGAAAACAAAAGAAGGGTTTTATCATTGGTTTTAATGTGGTAACTTGACTTTAAAAAGAGAAGTGTTTTGGTTTACTTAAAAGATGTAAGTCACTCTATTTTTTTACTAAGGTATCGGGTGACTTTTATAAAAGGAATGGATCTCTTAAAAGGAATTTAACGTTAGTACTTTAGGTTAAAACCCGGACTTTGACATAAAATGAAAGTACCTTGAGTCAGGTATAACTTGCCTATGCTTGTTGTTGTGAAACTTGCCTATGCTTGTTGTGATAGCCTTTGTTGTGCAAGAATTGTGTTTCTATACTACCGTCTCTCGGTGGGCCGGTTGACTTGTTGAGAACTTACTTGGGCGATGCAGCGGTGTGGAGAATTCCACCGCACGCGCTCCGTTGATAGTGTTATTCCATGGACTAGCTCTCCACGAGGTTTCTTCTTGTTCGCCTTGGTACACAGTGGTCGGCCGTACTTGCCCCGTCTCGTGGCTGATTCGGCCTGGTACACGGTAGTTAGCCCTCGCACTTGCCCGTTCGGTTAGTGACGAAGTCTCGTGATACGCCGTACCAGTAGTTAGCCCTCGTACTTGCCGGTCAGCTACGTGGCGGCCTTGGTATCGGTAGTCGGCTTTCGCTTGCCAGTGTCGCCCGTGGTTTGGTTGTATTGTATTGTTAATACGGCTTTGGCATCATGTAGGACTTGGTGTTCAGTGTACTTTTGGTGTTATCATATCATGATCGCTACAGGTGAGGAAGGTATTCCACGCATGACCGATGTTGTGGGCGTGAGACCCAATATTTATATTTGAGTAATGACTTGAGGGCGTGAGTCACGACTTGATATAACGATTATATGTGTACCGTAGTTTGGTTATCATACATGTCTCCCGCTTTATATAGAATATTATGATTTCATTCTGATTTACACTTTCACATACTTGGTACTGTTAGATCGACTCCTTCGGCCGCGTTCATGCCGCAGTAGAGGTACATCTATCGATCCGCGTTAGGATCACATTTCAGCGTATTGAAGCTCCGTTCCTTCGAGGCTTATCTTTTGGTATGTTACCACAGTGCGTAGGTTCTTGCACATTCGGGGTATGGCGGGCCCTGTCCGTCATAGTTATTGCATAAATCTTAGAGTGCAGTGTACTTGTAGGCGGGGTTGTAAGGATTAAACTGTTCAACTTTGTAATTATTTATATATATGCCGAAAGGCGATTTTCTCTCAGGTAAAATGTGTCTCATTTTACATTTTGTTTCATGTATTGTTTTTATGTTCCACTGATTACTCTGATGTATGACTACTTGGGTGCCCGGGTAAGGCACCAGCCACGGGCCCGGGTTCGGGTCGTGACAAAAGTGGTATCAGAGCAGTTAATCCTCGGAAAGTGTCTACAGACCTGTCTAGTAGAGTCTTGATTATCGGTGTATTGTGCACCACATCTATAATCAGGAGGCTGCAGGACATTTAGGATTGGTTTCTATTCCTCTCATTCTGAGATCGTGCCTTAGAGCTGTGTGATAAGTTGTATCCCTCTCGACGATTGCCACCGATTATGCCTCCGTAAGGCAACCCGCCCGAGGCGGCAAAGCGAGAGGAGTTGCGAGTAGAGCGCCGGCCGCCTCTCAGAGACCACAAGACTGAGCCTCGATCCCACGATGCAGCGGAGGAGATGGGTTACAAGAGTGGCCCGATTAATGGCGGTGGTCAGGGCGACTTGAGGATAGGCTGGACGCACAGCCTCGATGCACCTGATGGTTCACCCTAGATCGAGATAGTTTGAGGCTACGGATTTTCTCGAGTCAGAAGCCGCGAGTTTTATGGGTCGAGACCGCAGGATGATCCGCAGGAGTTCATCAAGCGATTCTGCCGATCATGAGAGTGATCAAGGCATCGAGACCGAGTCGATGGTCCTAGGTTCGCATCGGCCGCGTGATACCGCGATGATCGTTTGATTCGTGAGTCGTTCCGGAGAGAATGCACTTCCACCGTTTGGGACGATTTTTCAAGGGCTTTTCTTGCACATTTCTTGCCTCGCATGAGGAGGGCTCGCCGACATATTTTTGGTGTTGCGGCGAGAACGGGCGCACGGTTCGGGAGTACAATGTGGAGTTCGACTCATTGGCGACGTCCGCGTTAGTAGCTAGTATGGAGGATCGAGTGCACCGATATGTTACGAGGCTCGATGATTACCTATCGTAAAGTTGTTCGGGTGTAGCTCTTCAGCCGGGCATGGACATTGCCCGCATGCAGGCTTATGCACTTGGATGTGAGGAGCGGAGAAATCGACGAAATGACCAAGATCAGCAGAAGAGGGCCAGAACAGCAGGGTCCTTTGGTGACTTTCGAGGCGGACCGCCTCAGGCCAGACTAGTTATGTACCTCGCCCGATCTGAGTGGTCTCCATAGCCTTCGGGACCTTCGGGATATTCAGGAGCAGGTCAGGGCTCCCAGGTTTCAGATTTTCAGGGGAGTAGGAGTGCTCGCCGGATGAGGTCGCCCTTGTCTCAGTGTGGTCGTTGTGGAAAACTTCATAAGGGAGAGTGTCGTACTAACTTGGGAGATTGTTATGCTTGCGCCAGCAGGCCATTTGGCGAGAGATTGTCCGACAGGGGTAGCGGTAGGATAGCCTGACCACGGATCGGCGGGTTCTTCACCTTCCATAGCTAGGCGGTATGTTCATACACGGCAGGCCACGCAGGTCGCGGTGGAAGTTCCCAGTTTTAGCGGTCCTTTGAACCGCCTATTTTCAGGTATCCTTAACCCTCTAGAGACTTGTATGTATTGATGTTATGATGATGTGTTTAGTATTATGTTCGGATAGCTTTGTGCTAAAATGTGATTTAGAATCCTGGTTAGTGAAAAGGGTAAGCCTGGGGGTGAGAAAATGATGAACCTTAGGATATTACAGTTGAGACCTTAGATGTAAGGCCGTCTTGAGTACAAGATTTTGCGGTGATCTTTGTCGAATGTATAAGTATCGTGGAGTAATTGTGGGAAAAATTCCTTGGGTGGTGTAAAATGGAAGTGGTAGCTTTCACTGTATAGGTAGATTGTTAGGATCGGAAACAAGCGCTTGATGCGTTAAGTGGTCGGGTTGGGGCCATGTTGCGGGCCAACCCGCGGCTGCTTTCGAGTGGGGTCAGCTCTGGGTGGTCCCGCCAGGTGGTAGGGTCACGAGGGTGCTAGGCCCAAGTTTAGATGACCATCGTATGAGTTCGTGGATATGTTCGACCAGAAGCGGATCGTGAAGGCCGGGAATGGCCTTAAGGGAGATTGAGGCTTGTAAGATGACCAAGTTTGGAGGTGGTGACTCCAAAGTTTTGGGAAGCAAGGCGATCAAGTATGGTACGTATACTAGAGAAGTTCAAGTGTTCGAGAAGGGCACGACGAGTAAGGAAGGAAGAGAACGTGTGTTATTACGTGGCCAGGTGTGGCGTTGACAACTTGTTAGAAGGAACTTCATCGTTATCTGTTTCGAGAAGGAACATTCGGGACGAATGTTTCTAAGGAGGGGAGAATGTTATACCCCGTATTTCCAGAGTATGTACGTGAGGGCGTACGTATATAAATTTAAGCCTTAAAGTAGGCATAGGTTCGAAATTTGTGCACAACCCCCGATTAGAGTCGTTTTTCGACGAAACGTTTTACAAGACTTGCGAAGGGAAAAATACGGCTATGTCATTTTTAATTTTTGCGGATTTTTCCGAGAGACGAAACATTTTGGACCAACGGGAGGGTGACATGTGTCACCCTCACATTGGAAGAGGTTGGGGCGGCAAGATGGACGATTGGGGTCAAGGGAGTAGGTAGGATATTTGTGCAAGTTGGTGTGGTAGATGGATAAGGTACACATGGTTAAATCTTGACCCTACACTTGCATGACACTTGGCTTGATCTTGGCCATTGGTTGGCCATTGCTTGACCTATAAATACCCCTCTAAGTTGAAGACTTTCTTCATCCAAACTTGAGCAATCTTTCTAAGTCTTGAAATCCTCCCTCCCCTCTTGAGTAGTTCTCGTCCAAAGAGTCTCCACTTGTGAGCCCTTGGCGAGAGCCTCCTCCCTTTGTAGTGTCTGGCAGGGTACCCCTAGCCTAGTTGTTTTCGAGAAATACCCCTCCCCCTTTGTGGTATTGAAATACTCTTCAAGTATTGTTATAATGCCCTAAATACCTTAGCCCATATACCTTGTAGTACTTTCCAAAGTTACCTCTATACGTAGAGCCCGGAAATACTATTATACTTCCTTTAGCCACTAAACGAAACCCTAAGGAAATCTTCATTGATGGTTGAAGTATTTGAGTAGAAGTTGGTTAGAACTTCTAAGGGTTGTTTGGAGCGGGTTGGAGCGCACAGATTAGGAGCTAAACGTTGCTCAGGATCGACTTTAAACTTGGATAATTTTGGGCTTACCGAGGTAAATAATCCTATCCTTCTAGTGTAATTGGAAATTGCATACTGTAGTTGTATAGAAATGAATATAAGATTCATAGAAGAGAATTGAACTGTAATAGAGGAATATTACAGAAAAGACTTGAACTGAAATCACTTCAGAAGAATATAAGTAGAAGATTAAACTGTACTTACATGGAATTTGTATTCTGATGAACTTATAACCTTTATTGGTTGAATGTTCTGCGAGTAGCATGAACTACTTGGAAGGTGGACAAGGCTAGCCGGGTTATAGCCGTGGAGCGTTTTGCTTATAGTCGATAATCGTCGCGAGGTATGTGATTCTTCCTATACTCTTGAGCATGAAGTATTTTAAAAGAATATATATATAGTACGGTAGACGTACGTGTGGCAATGTCTTTTGACTTAAGCCTGAATAATATATATATATAGTATGGTAGACGTACGTGTGCTAACTGAATATAGTTGTCTGTGAATGTCTTTTGACTTAAGCACGAATAATAAGAACCTTGAAATATTTTAAAGGAATATATATATAGTAGGCGTCGTGTGTTAGCTGAATGTAGTGTTACTGAATGTCTTTTGACTTAAGCCTGAATAATAAAGAATCTTGAAGTATTTCAAAAGATTAATAAACCGTTTTGAAAGAAGAGTAATACTTGGTTTTGAAAACATAAGAGTTATACTAGCTTTATGAGAAGTTAGGTATAACGTCTTAAGATTAGTAAAGAGAATGGTTCTTGATGATTAGAAGTTAAGAGTATTGATCTTAAAAGATAAGAGACTTGACTTGAATGAATTAATATGAATTTTGCGTGAAACCTCATTCGTGAGTAATGAGTACTTGGTTTTTAAAAGGAGAAATGTTTCTTGATTTGGAAATCAGAATGAGTATCGACAAACCACTGCAGCGTTAATAAAGGAAAATGTATTGAATAATGAAGTATTATTAAAACCAGTAGAAACTTCCATCTGCATAGAAACTAAGATGAGACAAAATGATATTACATTTCCTAGATCATGGCTGCTTAATAAGATTGTTTATAAACAAGAATAAACTGCTCACACCTATGGCATATGTTACTCAATTGTTTTAAAAGAGATTAATACATTGAACTATGAAACTTTTCTAAAATAAAGAGACTTGAGTAATTGAAATTAGGCATACTGGAACTTTAGGGAAAAGAAAGGCATTGTGTTGTCTTAAATTGGTTTAAAACATAAAGTGTTATAACAGCTTTATGGGAAGTTAGTTATAACGACTTTATGAAAACAAAAGAAGGGTTTTATCATTGGTTTTAATGTGGTAACTTGACTTTAAAAGAAGTGTTTTGGTTTACTTAAAAGATGTAAGTCACTCTATTTTTTACTAAGGGTATCGGGTGACTTTTATAAAAGGAATGGATCTCTTGAAAGGAATTTAACGTACGTAGTACTTTAGGGTTAAAACCCGGACTTTGACATAAAATGAAAGTACTTTGAGTTGTGTATAACTTGCCTATGCTTGTTGTTGTGAAACTTGTCTATGCTTGTTGTGATAGCCTTTGTTGTGCAGAATTGTGTTTCTATACTACCGCGTCTCGGTGGAGGCGGTTGACTTGTTGAGAACTTACTTGGGCGTCAGCGGTGACGGAGAATTCCACCGCACGCTCGCTGATAGTGTTATTCCATGGACTAGCTCTCCATGAGGTTTCTTCTTGTTCGGCCTTGGTACCGGTGGTGGCTTCGTACTTGCCGTCTCGTGGTGATTCGGCCTGCACTGTAGTTAGCCCTCGCACTTGCCCGTTCGGTGTAGTGACGAAGTCTCGTAATCTGACCTTGGTACCGGTAGTTAGCCCTCGTACTTGCCGGTCGACTCGTGGCGGCCTTGGTATCCGGTAGTCGGCTTCGTACTTGCCGATGTCGACCGTGGTTTGGTTGTATTGTATTGTTATACGGCTTTGGCATCATGTAGGACTTGGTGTTGGTGTACTTTTGGTGTTATCATATCATAGCATCACGGTGAGGAAGGTATTCCACGGGCATGGTGATGTTGCGGGCGTGAGACCCAATATTTATATTTGAGTAATGACTTGGAGGCGTGAGTCCACGACTTGATATAAGCGTTATATGTGCATCGTAGTTTGGTTATCATACATGTCTCTGCTTTATATAGACTATTATGATTTCATTTACTGATTTACACTTTCACATACTTGGTACTGTTATCTTGACCTCGCCGAAGTGCGTTCATGCCGCAGGTAGAGGTACATCGACTGTCGATCCCCGCGTTTAGGATCACATTTCAGCGTATTGGGAAGCTCCGTTCCTTCGGAGGCTTATCTTTTGTTATGTTACCACTCAGTGCAGAGTTCTTGCACATTCGGGGTATGGCGGGGCCCTGTCCCGTCATAGTTGTTGCATAAATCTTAGAGGTTTGTAGCACTGTTGTGGGCAGGGTTGTAAGGATTAAACTGTTCAACTTTGTAATTATTTATATATATGCCGAAAGACGATTTTCTCTCATGTAAAATGTGTCTCATTTTACATTTTGTTTCATGTATTGTTTTTATGTTCGGATTACTACGATGTATGACTACTTGGGTGCGGGTAAGGCACGATCCGCGCCCGGTTCGGTCGTGACACCTTTATAGGTTGATTGATCTGAGAGTAGCATGTAATACTTGAAAGGTGGACAATGCTAGCCTGGTTATATCAGTGGAGCTTTTTGATAATAGTCGATAATCGTAGCGAGGTATGTGATTCTTCATATCCTCTTGAGCAGGATATTTTAAAAGAATATATATATAGTACGGTCGACGTACGTGTGTTACCTGAACGTAGTTTTACGGCAATGTCTTTTGACTTAAGCACGAATAATAAGAATCTTGAAGTATTTCAAAAGAATTAAGAAACATTTTGAAAGAAAGAGTAATCTTGGTTTTAAAAGCTTAAGAGTTATACTAGCTTTATGGGAAGTTAGGTATAACGACTTAAGAGAGATAAAAAGAATGTTTTATTGATTTTAGAAGTTAAGAGACTTGATCTTAAAAGATAAGAGACTTGACTTAATTGAATTAATCTGAATTTTGTTAAAAGTGTGAAACCTCATTCATGAGTAATGAGTACTTGGTTTTAAAAGGAATAATGTTTCTTGATTTGAAATCGAATAAGTATCGAACGAACCACTGCATCGCTTATAAAGGGAAATGTATTGACTAATAAAGTATTATTAAAACCAGTAGAAACCTCCATCTGCATAGAAGCTAAGATGAGACAAAATGATATTACATTTCCTAGATCATGGCTGCTCTAATAAGATTGTTATGAACAAGAATAACCTACTCACACATAAGGCATATGTTTCTCAAATTGTTTTAAAGGAGAATTATATTAGTAAGTGATTAAAACTATGAACTACGAAACCTTTCGAAAATAAAAGACTCGAGTAATTGAACTTAGGCAAACTTGGACGTTTGGAAAAGAATGTTGTTACTTGATATTAAAAAGGAAACTGTTTCGGGTTACTTAAAAAAAATAGTCACTCTATTTTTGATACTACGGGTATCGTGTGACTTTTGTGAAAGAAACGAATCTTTTTAAAGAACTAATGTATGAAGTACCTTGGGGTTAAAACCCGAACTTGTTGTCATATAATAGAAAGTACCTTGGGTGAATAACTTGACTATGTTGGTTTGTGATAGCCTTGTAATACTTTCTTGATTGGTTTGATAAGTAATCATGTTATGATGCTACGTGTGTTAGTGTCTTATGATGTTTGTGTAAAGGGGTTTCCCTTGCTGTGCTTATGTTGATTAACGATAAGCCGTTGTACTGTTATATTATCACATACCCCCTTGACTTGATATACCGAGGGTTTGCCACCCTTGATGCGGGTCTATACGGCCTATGCGGTCTGTGTGACTATGCGAAGCAGCGGCATGCTCCAGGATTGATCATTCCGGGTGTTTTATCCCGATACGGGGGATGCCCTATGCGGTCTGTGTGACTATGCGATTTATGAGACTACGCGATGCGAGTCGAGGATGGTACCGGGGTTAGCGCCCCGACGCGAGGAATACCTCATGCGGGCCTATGTGTGGCTTTACGCGAGCGGCGATATGCTCGGGGACTAGACGCGCACATTGATACTAAGGCGAGTGGCCAGCCGATCATGTGGTGCGGTCTAGAAAGACCCGTGATATAGTTTTATAGCATTGTTGGTGCGTAGGTTTTAGTAATCGGCTATGCCTTCGTACTTACCGTGCGGTTTTATTATGACACGGTGGGACTGGTGTTCATGTGTACTCCTTGGTGTTATTACATCATGGATCGGCGATGAGGAAGGTATTCCACGGGCATGATTGATGTGGTGTCGTGAGACCCATTGTTGTATTTGAGTAATGACTTTGAGGCGTGAGTCACGACTTAGCGTATTTGCTTACATATTGTGTATAAATAAATTGGTTATCATATATGTCTTACATTTATATAGACTATTATGATTTCATTTCTGATATTTTGATTTCACATACTTGGTACTGTTATCGACCTCGCCCGAGGCTGCGTTCATGCCGCAGTGAGGTACACGATCGTCGATCCTCGCCTTAGGATCACGATTGACATTTTGGGAAGCTCCGTTTCTCGGAGGCTTATCTTTGGTATAGTCCTGTTGTTGTAGTACTTACATTCGGGGTATGGCGGCCACATCACATCGTTGGTGTTGTAAAACTCTTAGAGGTATGTAGTCCTGTTGTAAAGTTGGGATGTAACTGTTCATTCTTGAGATATTTATATACTTGCCGAAGGGCACTCTTTTATTTGATAAACTGTGTCTCTTTTACATTGGTTTCATGTCTTGTTTTATATTCCGCTGATTACTCTGATATATGTCTACTTGGGTGCCCGGGGTAAGGCACCAGTCACGGGCCCGGGTTCGGGTCATGACAGATGTACCCCTCAAATATACTCTTACCCTGAAGCAGGTGGTATAACGATCTTGGGGATGTACCCCTCAGATATACTCTTACCCTGAAGAAGGTGGTATGACGATCTTGGGGCTTGCCCCTCATTCATACTCTTACCCTGGAGAAAGTGGTATAACGATCTTGGGGCTTGCCCCTCAATTATACTCTTACCCTAACTCAATCGGTCATCATGTCATAATCATAAATAAGTTAAGAAAATCCATAACTTCTTATTAGTCTTGTTCATATACCCTCTCATTTTAGTATACTTAAGGCACTGCATGTCTTAATAAAAGAAAACCGGGAATTTAAACCAAAATACTACATACGTCTATTCTTTTGAAACAAGACTCCTTTTCATATAAAACCTTTGGCAATTGATGCATTAAAATCAATTTGCCTTTCATAAATCATGTCATTTGTCCTTACTTATCTTACATAGAGTAAATCTCTTCTTATTAACCCTTCACAAAGCTAATAAACCAACTTCCCATAAAGTTGCTATATTAACCCTATACTTTAGTAAAATTATACTTTCCCATAACCAAGGGACTTATACTTTTTAAAACGAACAAGTCTTTATATACTTTAAATAAGTAAGAATACAAATTCTTGTCGTCTCTAGTACTACATAGATACAACTACTCATGCTCAAGAGATAGGAAAGCTCCACATACCTCTTTGGTCAATCCACTTGCTAAGCCCAAACTACCGCAGGTAATATGTCAACCTATAATAACCATGATATGTTTATTAACCTCTAATTTCAATGTACAAATAATCTAAGTTCAAAGCCACTAAATTCTATGGAAAATTGGGCAGCATCTCCTTTGTTTCTACATACTTTGCCACCTTTTTCAAGGCCGAATTCAACATCCAAACGCCACATCTTAGGGCTCAACAACCCAAACATTTCAAAGGGGATCACACACCTAAACTTGGGTGTGTAAAATTCTGCCCCAAAAGGTACAACAATGAACTTAATCAAGTTTATGGTAGTTCTTAGGCTACAACATGCTCATAATATCTTCTTAACCAATTCTTTCACATCCAAACCATATTTCTTACATGCAATGAATCTAAGAGCATTATTTACTACTACAAGTTCCTTCTTCCTCACATGCAACATCAATACTAGCTACAAGAGAAGAAATGTTACCTTTAGAGCTTTAGCCAAAACTATTCCAACAACTTTGCTAGCCTCCTTTCCAAGAACACCACCACAATAACTCCTACAAGCTAGCCACAAGCTTCCTTCTTGTCCTTAACTTTTCAGATTTTCCTTAGGCTTTGAATTCCTCTTGTAATTTTAGAGAGAAGTGAGAGCTTTAGCTTAGAGAGAGAGGGATTAGAAAGATGACCAAGTCTTCAAGACTTGGTCAATATAAGACATGCAAGAATTCAGATGGGGGGGACACTTGTCACCCACCCATGACCTCTTTTAAAACAAAACAGTGCAGAAATCCCCACTCAACTTCGCAGAACCCGCCTCGGCGTCGCGGCCCTGCAGCCGGCGCCGCGGCGCTGAAACTTCTGCCGCCTCTCAGGACTTTCCGGCGCCGCGGCCCTGCTTCCCGGCGCTGTGGCGCTGCAACTTCAGCGACCCCTCAGAATATCCGGCGCCGCGGACCTGCATACGGCGCCGCGACCCTGTCGCTTCTGTCCGAAACGCATTTCTGTCCGACTGCGCACTGAACTTGCAACTCCCATAACTTCCTACTCCGATGTCCTATCGACGAACGGTTGGTTGCGTTGGAATCTAGAATCAACGAACTACGCCCTAGGCCTTTGAAACACTTAGGAACTCTCAATGTACCGGGTCATAACCCGCCTCAAAGTTGACTAAAACCCGTCCGAACAATCCGTCAACTTATCTTTCGAAAATTTTAAGTCTTACTCCCTTTCGCACGCTCTCACACGTATGGCCAGAACTACGGGGTATAACACTGCCATACCCCTGAATATACATGAATCTACAACCTCAGGGGAAACCGTACCAAGAGATAAGCCTCACGAGAAAATAGAGCTTTTACAAAATCAACCGAGATCCTAAGAGCAAGGATCACCAATGTACCTAAAACTGCGGGCATGAACGCGGCCCGAAGAAGTCGATCTAACGACCCGTTCGGGCGTTCGGTGCCTTATCGGGCACCCTAGTGATGCAATCATCGGAGAAAACGGCGGAAAATAAAACTTTAACAAGAAACAAGATATATGAACATAAGCAGGCCGACCCAACGGTTACCTTCCAATAACATAAATAAATACAACTCTTTCAAAACGAGCAGTTTAATCCTTTTTACAACCACACGGCAGATTACTACGGACCTCTAAGATTTACACAACTATGGCGGGACGGGGCCCCATACCACGAATGTACAGAACCTACAACTCGGGAACACATACAGAAAGATAAGCCTCGGAAGCGGAGCTTCCCAAAACGGCCCGAGATCCTAAGAGCGAGGATCCACGACCGATGTACCTCTACTGCGGCATGAACGCGGCCCCGAGGTCGATCTGGCGGTACCAAGTATGTGAAAGCGTAAAAATCGTAATGAAATCATACTAGTCTATATAAAGCGGGAGACATGTATGATAACCAAACTACGATTCACAACATAAAAGCGATCATGTCGATCGGGGACTCACGCCTCAAGTCATCACTCAAATATAACTATGGGTCTCGCGCCCACAACATCAATCATGTTCGCATCATGGCGCGTGCCCGGTCTGCATCGGTGTAGACATGTCCATGATGCAACAATAATACGATGCCCGGCCACGTGCCGGAATTCTACCTCGGTGTAGACCGTCCGTATGACATCAGCAATAATATCTTGGGTGATCAACCCGCGCGTAGCCACATGCCGGAATTCTACCTCGGTGTAGACATGTCCATGTAACCACAATAACAATATATCGGGTAATCAACCCGACCGCGTAACGCATGCCGGAATTCTACCTCGGTGTAGACATGTCCATGTGACATCAACAACAAGCGATAATCAAAAATGGAAACATACGTGGAATTCTCCATCACTGCCCGGCCGCGTCAAGTAAGTTCTCACAGTCGACCGGCCCTCTATCGAGAGACGCGGTAACACAGAAATACCACACTTGCACAACAAAGGCTATCATCACAAGCATAGGCAAGTTTCACAACAACAAGCATAGGCAAGTTTCACAACAACAAGCATAGGCAAGTTTCACACAACTCAAAGTACTTTCATTTTATGCCAAAGTCGGGTTTTAACCCCAAAGTACTACATCGTTAAGTTCTTTTAAAAGAGATCCATTACTTTTATAAAGTCACCGATACGTAGTATTAGAATGACCAACCCACATTCCTTTTCAAAATCAAGTAACAACAGTCTTTTCCTAAGTTCAGTTTGCCTAGTTTCAATTACTCAAGCTTCTCATTTTCAAATGCTCAAGTCACTTATTTTAGAAAGGTTTCATAACTCATAGTCTTAATCTCTTTTAAAACAATTGAGTAACATATGTCATATATGTGAGTAGTTTATTCTTGTTTATAACGATCTTATTACTGCAGCCATGATCTAGAAATTGTAATATCATTTTGTCTCATCTTAGCTTCATGCGGATGGAGGTTTCTCTTGGTTTTAATACAACACATCATTATTCAATACATTTTCCTTTATTAACGCTGCGGTGGTGCAGCCGATACACCTTACGATTTAGAAATCGGTAAAACATTATCCCTTTAAAACCAAGTACTCATTACTCACTAATTAGGTTTCCCACAAACATCCACATTCAAACTAATACGTTAAGTCTCTTATCTTATAAGATCAAGTCTCTTAACTTCTAACCTCGATAAACCATTTTCACTACATAAGGTCGTTATAACTAACTTCCCATAAAGCTATTATAACACCCATGTTTTAAACCAACCAAATCACTTAGCACGTATCGTCTACCGTACATAGTTCACAACAATCATGCTAGAAAAGATAGGAAGAGGTTCACATACCTCGCGACGATTTATCGACAATAAGCAAAATGCTCCAAGTACTACAACGCACTGGCCCTTTCCACTCGAGTAGAATACGCTACTCTTAGTACTTTCACCTATAAAGGTCACAAACGTCTATTAACCCCAAAACACAAGTTTCTATCTTCTACGAGAAAATTCGGACACCTCACACACATGGCGTAAATCTCTCTCTATCGAGTAGGCTACCAAGCCAACCAGGGGTTTACATCTAACCGGGCGTGTACAATTCTACTGATACTACACAAGTCTCAATCTGATCTATGTAAATCTGATTCGATTCGATTCTTTAATCTTGAGGCTTAAGTCAAAAGACATTGCGAATACTAAGTATAGTTCCATATATAGTATACTTCAACTATATATTCTAACAAACATGTAATTTCCAATTACAATAGAGGACAAGATAATTACCTCGATAAGCCCAAAATTATCAAGTTATAATGTCGATCACGAGCAAGGTTTAGCTCCACTCGTGCGCTCGAACCACTCCAAACAACCCTTAGAAGTTCTAACCAACTTCTACTCAAATACTTGACCAACTATGAAGATTTCCTTAGGGTTTCGGTTTGAGACTAAAAGGACAAAGGTAGTATTTCGGGCTCTACGTATAGAGGTAACTTTTGGAATACAACAAGGTAAAGGCTAAGGTATTTTGGGCATTATAACAATACTAGGAGAGTATTTCAATACCACGAGGAGGGTATTATCACGAAAACAACTAGGCTGGGGTACCCGCGGCTAGCACCTCAAAGGGGAGGAGGAGGCCCTCGGCCAAGACTCTCAAAAGAGGGGTGAGTTGGGCCAGAACTCAACACTAGAGGAGGAGGGATTTTAGGCTTGGAAGGTTTCATTTGTGGATGAAGAGTTCATCAACATAAGGGTATTTATAGCAAAACCAAAGCCAACCATGGCGAAGATCAAGCCATGTGCAAGGCAAGTGTAAGGCCAAGATCAAGCCAAGTGCACCCTAGACCCTACTCCACAAAACAAGCCACAAAACATTGCACAAAACATTGCACAAAACAAGGCCAAAACAAGGCATGAATTCGTCCCACTTGAGGCTTCACTTTACGTCCACTTGAGGGTGACAAGTGTCACCCTCGTTGGTCCAAAATGTTTAAATCGCTCGGAAAAATCCAAAAATACAAAAGCGACATGGCGGAATTTTCCTCGCAAGTTATGCAAAGCGTTTAGTCGAAAAACGACTCTAACCGGGTGTTGTGCACAAATGTCATTCGGCCAAGCCACCTGGCGGGGTGACACGTGTCACCCTCTGTTGGCCCTCAACGTCTTCCGAAAAATATCCACAATGGCCAAAATCTCAAAACAAAGTGGGCCACAAGCCGTAAATTTCTCAGTGGGCCCACGTGACCATGTCCGAAAATAAAATCTCAACATTCTAATCTAATCTATGAAGTCCAAATACCAAATCTGGGAATCCAATTCCCATTAACGAACCTTTTTCTTCACAAAGAGCCGGAAACTTTTCCGAAAACTCATCTTTCTTTCTTTTCAAAATTTCTGTACTCTCGTCGCACGTCCTCACATACATACCACTGCAACTACGGGGTATAACATTCTCCCTCCTTAGAAACATTCGTCCGAATGTTCCTTCTCAAGTCGGATAACGATAAAGTTCCTCTAACAAGTTGCAGCCAACGCCACGGCAGCCGCGAAATAACACACGTCATCTTCTTTCCTTACTCGTCGTGCCCTTCTCGAACACTTGAACTCTCGATGCGTACCATACTTCAGTCATTACTTCTGTTCCCAAAAATCTGGAGTCACTACCTCCAAACTTGGTCATCTTACTAACCTCAAACTTCCTTAAGGCCATTCCGGCCTTTACGAACGCTTCTGGTCGAACGCGTCCACGAACTCATACAATGGTCACACAAACTTGGGCCTAGCATCCTCGTGACCCTACCACCTGGCGGGACCACCCAGAACTGACCCCACCCAAAACCGGGTTACGGGTTGACCCGCAAATGGTCCTCAACCCGACCCCCAACCGCGCCAAACTCTTGTTCCCCGATCCGGAACAATCTTACTAATTCACATCATGAAAGCTACCACTTCCATCTCAAACTACCCACGGACTTATCACACAAATAAATCCCACATATACCACTACTCTGATAAGGGTCAAACATAAAATAAATCTTTAACTCAAGACGACCTTACCCCTAAGGTCTCAGTCGTGACATAGTCTAAGGTTCACACTTACCATGCCCCATCGTATCCTCCCAACTAAGCATGTTTTCTAACTCACAATTAACACAACGCTATTCGTACATAGCACATAATAATGAGACCATCATAACAAGCATACCAAAACTCTGAGGTTAAGGATATACAGGCTACCGCTCACTCTAATCCTAGGCACGCCTGCAGTGCATAAGCGTAGAAAGCGATGAACGACCATCGATCCGGTGGTGAGTCGTAACATCCGTGCTACCCTTGGTCGGACAGTTCCTGCAAAAATGGCCTGCTGGCCGCAAAATAACAAGCTCCCCGCACCGACACTCCCGAAATGCGGTCTACCACATCGACCACCGAGGTAGGGGTGACCGCGTCAGCCAACACCTTACTTCCTCGAAACAGAACCTGGAGCCACGACGCTCCGAATACTCTGAAGGTTGTGGAGGACCACTCTGCTTGGCGGAGGTGCAAAACTAGTATCTTCTTGAGGCGGTCCGCCTCGAAAGTCACCAAAGGACCCCATTGTTCGGCCTCTTCTGGCGATCTTGGTCATTCCGTCGACCTCTCCGTGCCTCACATCGGTGCATGAGCTGCATGCGGGCAATGTCCATGCCGGTGAAGAGCTACTCACGAACATGCCTCGACATGTAATCATCGAGCCTGTAACATATCGGTGCACTCGATCCTCCATACTAGCTACCAACGTTGGGGCGTCTGCGATGAGTCGAACTCCACATTGTACTCGAACCGTGCGCGCTCTGTCTAAGCATCAAAAATCGCCGGCGTGCCCTCATCTGCGGAGGCAAGTGCGTGAGAAAGCCCGAAAACTCATCCCATCTGCTGGAGGTCGTACTCTCCCGGAAAGCTCGTGAATCAAACCAATCGATGCGGTATCACGGCCGATGCGAACCAAAGGTCACGACTCGGTCTCTGAAGCCTTGATCACCCGCGTGATCCGTATCGCCGAATGAACTCCTGCGGATCATCCTCGAGCCTCGACCCATAAAACTCTGGCGGGCTACAACTCGGAAAGTCCGTAGCCTCAAACTATACGCTCTCGGGTGCACGCGGTCTTCTTTGGGCAGGCTGCTGCGTCGGCCTATCTCATATCGGCCACGACCACGGCGACCATGAGCCATCTCGCTTGTAACCCATTTCCTCTGCCCGGTGTGGGATGGAGGCTCAGTCTGTGGTCTCGGCCCATCTGCTGCGGCTCTAAACTTCTTTGAAATGGCGGCGTCACAAAACCCGCCGTCAAGCACAACCTCAGTCTTTGTCGGACTGCGCCTCGTACTCCTCGTATCTCACTAGCGGCACCCTCGGCTGCCTTGCCCTTCAGGCTCTGGTTGCCTGCGCGGAGGCATAAGCTGTAAAAGCGAGATACGTCGGAGGGTCGACTTACAACCTGACTCTAAGGCACGATCTCAGAATGAGAAGAATGGAAACCAATCCTAAATGTCCTGCAGCCTCCTGATTATAGATGTGGTGCACAACACATCGATAATCAAGACTCTACTAGACACGGTCTGTAGACACTTTCCGAGGATTAACTGCTCTGATACCACTTTTGTAACGACCCGTTCCGGGGCCCGTTACTGGTGCCTTATCCCGGGCACCCTAGTGATACAATCATCAGAGAAAACCAGCGGAAAATAAAACTTTAACAAGAAACAAGATATATGAACATAAAACAGGCCAACCCAACGGTTACCTTCCAATAACATAAATAAATACAACTCTTTCAAAACGAACAGTTTAATCCTTTTTACAACCCTGCCCACAACAGTACTACAGACCTCTAAGATTTACAACAACTATGACGGGACAGGGCCCCGCCATACCCCTGAATGTACAAGAACCTACAACTCAGGGAACACATACCGAAAGATAAGCCTCCGGAGAAACGGAGCTTCCCAAAGCTGGCGAGATCCTAAGAGCGAGGATCCACGGCCGATGTACCTACTGCGGCATGAGCGCACCCGAAGGAAGGTCGATCTGCAGTACCAAGTATGTGAAAGCGCTTAAAAATCGTAATGAAATCATACTAGTCTATATAAGCGAGACGCGTATGATAGCAAACTACGATTCGCACAACATAAGCGATCATGTCGATCGAGGACTCGCGCCTCAGTCATCACTCAAATATAACGCTATGGGTCTCACGCCCACAACATCAATCATGTTCGCATCATGGCGCGTGCCGGATTCTGCATCGGTGTAGACATGTCCATGATGAAACAATAATACCAATGCCCGTGGCCACGTGCCCGGAATTCTACCTCGGTGTGAACCGTCCGTATGACATCAACAATAATATCTTGGGTGATCAACGCGCGCGTGGCCACATGCCCCCGGAATTCTACCTCGGTGTAGACATGTCCATGTAACCACACTAACAATATATCGGGTAATCAACCCGACCGCATGGCCGCATGCCCCCGGAATTCTACCTCGGTGTAGACATGTCCATGTTACATCAACAACAAGGCGATAATCAAAAATGGAAACATACGGTGGAATTCTCCATCACCGCGACGTCAAGTAAGTTCTCAACAAGTCGACCGCCTCTATCGAGAGCGGTAACACGAAATACCACACTTGCACAACAAAGGCTATCGTCACAAGCATAGGCAAGTTTCCAACAACAAGCATAGGCAAGTTTCACAACAACAAGCATAGGCAAGTTTCACACAACTCAAAGTACTTTCATTTTATGCCAAAGTCGGGTTTTAACCCCAAAGTACTACATCGTTAAGTTCTTTTAAAGAGATCCATTACTTTTATAAAGTCACGATACGTAGTATTAGAATGACCAACCCACATTCCTTTTCAAAATCAAGTAACAACATTCTTTTCCTAAGTTCGGTTTGCCTAGTTTGATTACTCAAGCTTCTCGTTTTCAAATGCTCAAGTCACTTATTTTAGAAAGGTTTCATAACTCATAGTCTTAATCTCTTTTAAAACAATTGAGTAACATATGTCATATATGTGAGTAGTTTATTCTTGTTTATAACGATCTTATTACAGTGACGTGATCAGAAAATGTAATATCATTTTGTCTCGTCTTAGCTTATGCGGATGGAGGTTTCTCTTGGTTTTAATACAACATCATTATTCAATACATTTTCCTTTATTAACGCTGCGGTGGTGCTGTGATACACCTTACGATTTCGAAATCGGTAAAACATTATCCCTTTAAAACCAAGTACTCATTACTCACGAATGAGGTTTCACAGCAACATCCACATTAAAACAAATAAGTTAAGTCTCTTATCTTATAAGATCAAGTCTCTTAACTTCTAACCTCGATAAACCATTTTCACTACATAAGGTCGTTATAACTAACTTCCCATAAAGCTATTATAACACACATGTTTTAAACCAACAAATCACTTAGCACGTATGCGTCTACCGTGCTACATAGTTCACAACAATCATGCTAGAAAAGATAGGAAGAGGTTCACATACCTCGCGACGATTTATCGACAATAAGCAAAATGCTCCAAGTACTACAACGCACTAGCCCTTTCCACTCCTCGGTAGAATCGCTACTCTTAGTACTTTCACCTATAAAGGTCACAAGCGTCTATTAACCCCAAAACACAAGTTTCTATCTTCTACAGAAAATTAGCGACACCTCACATGGCAGCGTAAATCTCTCTCTCTATCAGTAGCTGCAAGCCAACCGGGGGTTTACGTCTAACGGGCGTGTACAATTCTACTCGATAATACTACACAAGTCTCTGTCTGATCTATGTAAATCTGATTCGATTCGATTCTTTAATCTTGAGCTTAAGTCAAAAGACATTGCGAATACTAAGTATAGTTCCATATATAGTATCTTGACTATATATTCTAACAAACATGTAATTTCCAATTACAATAGAGACAAGATAATTACCTCGATAAGCCCAAAATTATCCAAGTTATAATGTCGATCTGAGCAAGGTTTAGCTCCACTCGCCGTGCAGCTCCAAACAACCCTTAGAAGTTCTAACCAACTTCTACTCAAATACTTGACCAACTATGAAGATTTCCTTAGGGTTTCGGTTTGAGACTAAAAGGACAAAAGGTAGTATTTAGGGCTCTACGTATAGAGGTAACTTTTGGAATACAACAAGGTAAAGGCTAAGGTATTTTGGGCATTATAACAATACTAGGAGAAGTATTTCAATACCACGAGGAGGGTATTATCACGAAAACAACTAGGCTAGGGGTACCCATGCCACACCTCAAAGGGGAGGAGGAGGCCTCGGCCAAGACTCTCAAAGAGGGGGTGAGTTGGGCGAACTCAACACTAGAGGAGGGAGGATTTTAGGCTTGGAAGGTTTCGTTTGTGGATGAAGAGTTCATCAACATAAGGGGGTATTTATAGCAAAACCAAAAGCCAACCAATGGCCAAGATCAAGCCATGTGCAAGGCAAGTGTAAGGCCAAGATCAAGCCAAGTGCACCTAGACCTACTCCAAAACAAGCCACAAAACATTGCACAAAACATTGCACAAAACAAGGCCAAACAAGGCGTGAATTCGTCCCACGAGCTTCACTTTACGAGTCCACTTGAGGGTGACAAGTGTCACCTCTCGTTGGTCCAAAATGTTTAAATCGCTCGGAAAAATCATAAAAATACAAAGCGACATGGCGAATTTTCCCCTGAGTTCTGTAAGCGTTTAGTCGAAAACGACTCTAGCAAGGTGTTGTGCACAAATGTCATTCGGCGAAAGCCACTGGCGGGGTGACACGTGTCACCCTCCTATGGCCCTCAAGCGTCTTAGAAAAATATCCACAATGGCCAAAATCTCGAAAACAAAGTGGGCCCCACAAGTAAATTTCTCGTGGGCCCAGCGTGACCATTCAGAAAATAAAATCTCAAAATTCTAATATAATCTATGAAGTCAAATACCAAATCTGGGAATCCAATTCCCATTAACGAACCTTTCTTCACAAATAGCAGGAAACTTTCAGAAAACTCACATCTTTCTTTCTTTTCAAAATTTCTGTCGTACTCTCGTACGTACGTCCTCACATACATACCCTGCAACTACGGGGTATAACAAGTACAACAGGTACCGAATATGGAACGGAAATAAGGTACAACAAACAAAATATATCTGTATGAAAGCATGACAGGGGTAAGTATAAAAAGGGTAAATACCTGAACCTACCATGTCATTACCATCTCGTGAACTTAATCGTACCTTATTATCTTTTCCCATTTTTCAATAAAAGTTATAGTCACTTTCTTACGTACTTACTTAGGAAAATCATCAAGTTCATTACCATATAACTTACTTACCTTACGTAACATAATCCGGCCCTTTATGGAGGGACGCCTATACTGCCCGGCCCAATATGGGACGCGATAAAGTCACATAGTCTGCCCATAAAGGTATACTGCCCGACCCATTCCTTGGACGCGGTAAAGTCACATAGTCTGCCCATAAAGGTATATTGCCCAGCCCATTCTTGGGACGCGGTAAAGTCACGTAGTCTGCCCGTAAGGTATCTTTGCCGGCCCAATCTGGGGCGGTAAAATCATGTAGTCTGCCCGTAAGGTATCTTGCCGGCCCAATCTGGGGCGGTAAATCATGTAGTCTGCCATAAAGGTATCTTGCCGGCCCAATCTGGGATGCGGTAAAGTCATGTAGTCTGCCCATAAAGGTATCTTGCCGGCCAATCTGGGGCGGTAAAGTCATGTAGTCTGCCCGTAAAGGTATCTTTGCCGGCCCAATCTGGGGCGGTAAAATCATGTAGTCTGCCCGTAAAGGTATCTTTGCCCACCAAATCTAGGGCGGTAAAGTCATGTAGTTCGCCATAAGGTATCTTTGCCGGTCCAATCTGGGGCCTTGGTTAAGTCATGTAGTCTGCCTATAAAGGTATACTGGCCGGCCCAATCTGGGACGCGGTAAAGTCATATAAAATCCGGGAATTTAACCCAGCGTACTACGCACCTCTACTCCTTTTAGAAAGACTCTTTTTCAAATAAAACTTCCAAGATACTAACAACCGTAGTATCAAGTCATATCTACTTTCCAAGACAAGTCACAATACCTTTTTAGAAATACATTTTAGAACTACTAAATCAAGTGACTTCTTTCTTAAAACCATAAGCAATTGGTACCTTTAAAACAATTTGCCCTTCTTTATTTCAAGTCATTCTTTGTTTATATTACTAGAAAACCATTCTCTTAACCTCAATAAAGTTATTATAACCAACTTCCCATAAAGCGTTATACTAACTTTATGCCTTAGACTAATTCATTCTTTTTATAACCAAGAGACTTATACTTTCAAATCAAGTTACATAACTTTTAAAATACTTCAAGTCTCTTAACTTTAGAAATCAAGTTTCTTAACTTAGAATTTAAAATTCTCTTATCTTTAGAATATCCAGAAATCCATGCTTTCCCAATCAAGCATTCTATACATTTAGATCAAGTCATTTCTTCCTTTAGAAATCAAGTCCCATAACTTGAAAATAAAGTTTCTTAACCTTTTAAGAATTCAAGGTTCAAAGTCTTAAAAACTTCATACGTAAACTCTTTTAAATTAAGTAACATATACTTTGGTGCGTTGTGAATAAGTTATACTTATTTATAACGATCTTATTCAAGTAGCCATGATCTAGAAAATGTAATACAATTTTGTCTTATCTTAGTTTCTATGCAGATGGAGAATTCTACTCATTTTAATATAATCAATTGTCATTACATTTTCCTTTATTAACGCTGCAATGACTTGTTCGATACTTATTCTCATTTGTGTCGTAAAATTAGCCAAGTCAACTTGGCTCCAAATACCTCCTAACGACTCTTACCAACGTCCCCATAAGACTTGGTAAGAACTTGGGATAACCTAGACATAACCTTTACATAGAGTAAATCACATACATACCTCTTAACTTCTAAGCGTAGAAGGAACATGAAATATTACCACGTGTATTCCATACATAGAATCATGCCAAAGAAGGAAGAGGTTCACATACCTCGCGACGATTGTCGATAAGTAGCAAAATGCTCGATGTACTACAACCTTGAGCTATTCCATCCTTGAGTAGAATACGCTATACTTAGTACTTGAACCTATAATGGCCATAATACTTCCATTAACTTCTTACTTTAGGCGTAGAATATTATAAGTGCAAAGTCACTAAATTCTACGGAAAATCGGACAACACTTCCTTTGTTTCTACATACTTTGCCACCTTTTTCAAGGCGAATTCAATAACCAAACACGCCACATTTAAGGCTGACAATGCAATTAACAATAGGGGATTACACACTACTAGGCGTGTAAAATTCAGCCACAATTGATATCAAACTAATACAACTACAAGTGTAAATCCGTGACTTGAGATACAACAACACCAATTCTTATCCAATTTCATTTTCAATCCAAATTGTTAGCATAACGTGATATCAAGTCGCGATCTCTTATAACTACTACAACCTTCAAGTAAGTAACATGCGGCGATTCTAAATCGACCAAATTGTAATCCAACTTCAAATGGCTAATATGTCATTTCGGATTTTTAGCTACAACCATCCATATCACTTATAAATCTTCAACACATATACATCATGCTAGTAAAATGTAAGGCTAACAACAATATAATCTTGTAACACTTTAAGAGAACAAGATTGTTACCTCAACGAGTCTTAATCGACTTCAAATCCAAAGTCGCTCCTTAGCAACTTAGAGCCTCTTCTTGACACTTCAATCCACCACTTGAGACCCTTAGAATATCACAAACCACTTCTCTTAAATCTTCCAATCAAAACCTAGAAAAGCAACTAGGTTTTCACCTTGCGACTAATACGAAAAACGCTATTTTTGGGTTCTTTCTATTGAGATACCCCACAATACCCTCATGAACCTTGGTTTAAAGTGTGGAGCTTATTGAATGACAAACAAATTTTTTCTTTTTCTTTCTTGTGAACAGAGAGCTTCAATGGCAAGAACTAGTTTATTGATAATTTGGCTAAGTGTGGGAGCTTGTCTTGCTAGTAGTGTTACTATATAGAGGCATGGAGGGTCAAGATTAAAACAAATGTGTGGTTTGGATGCACCTCTTTTAAATATCAAGCTAAGTGGTCCAATTAACCAAGTCAATATTATCAAGCTCACTACTTGCAAGACTTGTCATCTTAAAATATGGTCAATGACTATTTTGGCCATGTCCAATTCGCCCAAGCTAACTTAAGGGGGTGAAACGTGTCGCCGTCCATTCGTCACAATATTTCATTTTCCGACAATTTCATAATTCCGATAAATTTTTACAAGTCTCTAACTTAACATTTGGATTCTTACATATGTCCTTATTAAACATGTACTGGAAATATGGGGTGTAACATTCTTCCCCCCTTAGAAACATTCGTCCTCAAATGTTCTTACGGAGCTGAATCTATCGTTTCTCGGCATAATCTCACAAAACTACACTCAATGAAACCTAATTATGCCACTTATGGCCCTAATACTTTGCACACATATCCGTCCATCATAAGCTCAAAGGGATTATCTTTTCGTACTTCCAACCCGTCTAGCATATCATAGTCTCGATATAATCCGTTAATGACACTTAAACATACAAAAACTTTATCATGCATACGAGTCTCTAAAGGGTCAAAGACATACACGAAATCATATAGGCGGTTCAAAGGACCGCTAAAGCTGGAACTTCCACGGTCTGCCACGGCACAGCCGGTGCATGAACATCTGCTAGCTATTGAAGGCGAAGAACCATGGCCCGATCGATGAAGTGCGTTGTCCACGGGACCCCTACATAAGGACACTCTCTTAACATATGGCCTAGGCGACCACAAGAAAAACAAGCACCGTCTGCGGCGACATACCCAGAATGGAACCTACCACATAGGCGCATTGAGGCAAAGGTGGCCTCGTGGCTGGAACCCCATCTCGCGAGACCACGAAGCTCTAGAGATCGGCCGACCCTGCATTCGGGGTTGTAAAACCCCGCCGGAAAAGCGTGGAGGAGCACTCGGTCTTGTGCAATGTAGACCTAGTCTGCTGCGAAATTTGTCGCCTCAGCGCCTGAGACCTGTCACGGCCTCTTGGGATGGCACGAGTCAATCGATCCTCCTCTCTCTATCCTCTATCCCTGCGCATACGCTGCGTCACGGCAATATCCATACCGGGTGAAGGGCCACCCAAGCATCACGATAATCATATGGCGGTCTAGCCCCATCACATAACAATGAACTCTATCGCCGTATCATTCTGATGGTGTGCGCGTACTGCCAGAGTCAAACTCGGTGTACTCACGATGGTCCTCCCGTTCGCCTTAATGACAAGAACCTATCAACACGGGCTCTCCTCGTTTCGGGAGGCAAAAGTGATCAAGAAAGGCCTCGTGAACTCATCCCAAATCTTTGGGCGGCGAGCACCCGCACCTCTCGACAGCTCCCAAGACTCAAACCAGTTCAACGCAATATCGCGTAACCGGTAAGAGGCTAGCATAACTGACTCTGTCTCCGAGGCCCTAAGCACCTGCATAGTCCGCTGTAACTGCCGAATAAACTCCTGCGGATCCTCCTCAGACCTCGAACCATAAAACTCGGGTGGACTACAACCCAGAAAATCCTGAATCCTCAAACTGTCGGCTCTAGGGTTAGCTACCTGTTCCTGTCGGCGCTGCCCTACCACTATGCTAGTCAATAGCCTGATCTGCTCTCCATAATCACTAAACTCTGCCCGTGGCTGCGGGACTGGAGGCTCGGTGCAGGACCTGGAGCTCTGCCGCTCTCGGCTCTAATCTGTCTCGGCGTGGTGAACTCGCCGATCCGCCTACTACCTCGGGCATAGTGCGTGCGAGTCTGGTAACCCTCTGCGTGCCACTAGCGACTCCTGCTTTGCCTTGCCATACGGGCCTGGTCGCTTCCGTGGAGGCATAAGCGTTACATAAGAATAGGTCGGAGAGGATTGACCTACTGGGGCGGCTCTCTGCACGATCTCGAAAGAGAGAAGAATGAAACCAATCCTAAATGTCCTGCTGACCTCACGATTATAGATGTGGTGCCACACCGATAATCAAGACTACTACTAGACACGATGCGTAGACACTTTCCGAGACTAACTTGGCTCTGATACCACTTTTGTCACGACCGGCCGGGCATGGCTGGTGCCCTACACAGGCACCCTTACAGGTATACATCAGAGAAAATCAGCGGAACATACATGAAACTTATAAAATAACTCAACAGAAATAAAAAATAACAGGTTAGCCGATAGGGCTACCTTCCTGGACATACATATACAACCGAAGCAGTTGCCTCCTTTCCTTAACAAATTGACCCACAATATGTGACTACAGACCTCTAAGAGTTTTAACATAACAACAGTGGCGGGACAGGGCCCTACCATACCACGGAATATACATGAATCTACAACCTCAGGGGAAACCGTACCAAGAGATAAGCCTCCGGAGCAAATGGAGCTTTTTCCCAAAAACTGAACCGAGATCCTAAGAGAAAGGATCACCAACCTGTGTACCTAAAACCTGCGGGCATGAATGCAGCCCCGAAAGTCGATCTAACAGTATCGAATATGGAACGAAAATAAGGTACAGCAAACAAAACATATCTGTATGAAAGCATGACAGGGGTAAGTATAAAAAGGGTAAATACCTGAACCTACCATGTCATTACCATCTCGTGAACTTAATCGTACCTTATTATCTTTTCCCATTTTTCAATAAAAGTTATAGTCACTTTCTTACGTACATACTTAGGAAATCATCAAGTTCATTACCATATAACTTACTTACCTTACGTAACATAATCCGGCCCTTTATGGAGGGACGCCTATACTGCCTACCGATGCGGGGCGATAAAGTCACATAGTATGCCCGTAAAGGTATCTTTGCCGGCCCATTCTGGGGCGCGGTAAAATCACATAGTCTACCCATAAGGTATCTTTGCCGGCCCATTCTGGGGCGGTAAAAATCGTGTAGTCTGCCCATAAAGGTATACTGCCCGGCCCAATCTGGGATGCGGTAAAGTCATGTAGTCTGCCCATAAAGGTATACTGCCCGGCCCAATCTGGGACGCGATAAAGTCATGTAGTCTGCCCATAAAGATATACTGCCCGGCCCAATCTGGGATGCGGTAAAGTCATGTAATCTGCCCGTAAGGTATCTTGCCCGACCCAATCTGGGGTGCGGTAAAGTCATGTAGTCCGCCCGTAAGGTATCTTGCCCGGCCCAATCTGGGGCGGTAAAATCATGTAGTCTGCCCATAAGGTATCTGCCCGGCCCAATCTGGGGCCGGTAAAATCATGTAGTCTGCCCATAAAGGTATCTTGCCCGACCCGATATGGGGCGGTAAAGTCACATAGAATCAGGAATTTAACCTTGACGTACTACGTGCGCTCTACTCCTTTAGAATGACTCTTTTTCAAATAAAACTTCCAAGATACTAACAATCGTAGTATCAAGTCATATCTACTTTTCAAGACAAGTCACAATACCTTTTAGAAATACATTTACCGGCTTCTAAATCAAGTGACTTCTTTCTTAAATACCTTAAGGATTTGGTTCCTTTTTAACAATTTGCCCTTCTTATTTCATGTACTTCTTTGTTTATATTACTCAGAAAACCATTCTCTTAACCTCCCATAAAGTTATTATAACCAACTTCCCATAAAGCCGTTATACTAACTTTATGCCTTATACTAATTCATTCTTTTTATAACCAAGAGACTTATACTTTCAAATCAAGTTACATAACTTTTAAAATACTTCAAGTCTCTTAACTTTAGAAATCAAGTTTCTTAACTTAGAATTTAAAATTCTCTTATCTTTAGAATATCCAGAAATCCATGCTTTTCCAATCAAGTATTCTATACATTTAGATCAAGTCATTTCTTCCTTTAGAAATCAAGTCCCATAACTTGAAAAATAAAGTTTCTTAACCTTTTAAGAATTCAAGGTTCAAAGTCTTAAAAACTTCATACGTAAACTCTTTTAAATTAAGTAACATATACTTTGGTGCGTTGTGAATAAGTTATACTTATTTACAACGATCTTATTCAAGTAGCCATGATCTAGAAAATGTAATACAATTTTGTCTTATCTTAGTTTCTATGCAGATGGAGAATTCTACTCATTTTAATATAATCAATTGTCATTACATTTTCCTTTATTAACGCTGATGGCTTGTTCGATACTTATTCTCATTTGTCTTGTAAAATTATCCAAGTCAACTTGGCTCCAAATACCTCTAACGACTCTTACCAACATCCCCATAAGACTTGGTAAGAACTTGGATAACCTAGACATAACCTTACGTAGAGTAAATCACATACATACCTCTTAACTTCTAAGAGTAGAAGGGAACATGAAATATTACCACATGTATATTCCATACATAGAATCATGCCAAAAGAAGGAAGAGGTTCACATACCTCGCGACGATTGTCGACAAGTAGCAAAATGCTCCAATGTACTACAACCTTGAGCTATTCCATCCTTGAGTAGAATACGCTATACTTAGTACTTGACTATAATGTCCATGTCGTCCATTAACTTCTTACTTTAGACGTAGAATATTATAAGTGCAAAGTCACTAAATTCTACGGAAAATCGGACATCACTTCCTTTGTTTCTACATACTTTGCCACCTTTTTCAAGGCCGAATTCAATAATCAAACACGCCACATTTAAGGCCCAACAATGCAATTAACAATAGGGGATTACACGCCTACTAGACGTGTAAAATTCCGCCCCCCAATTGATATCAAACTAATACAACTACAAGTGTAAATCCGGCAAATTGAGATACAACAACACCAATTCTTATCCAATTTCCTTTTCAATCCAAATTGTTAGCATAACATGATATCAAGTCGCAATCGCTTATAACTACTATAACCTTCAAGTAAGTAACATGCGACGATTCTAAATACGACCAAATTGTAATCCAACTTCAAATAGCTAATATGTCATTTCGGATTTTTGGCTACAACCATCCATATCACTTATAAATCTTCAACACATATACATCATGCTAGTAAAATGTAAGGCTAACAACAATATAATCTTGTAACACTTTAAGAGAACAAGATTGTTACCTCAACGAGTCTTAATCCAACTTCAAATCCAAAGTCGCTCCTTAGCAACTTAGATCCTCTTCTTGACACTTCAATCCACCACTTGAGACCCTTAGAATATCACAAACCACTTCTCTTAAATCTTCCAATCAAAACCTAGAAAAGCAACTAGGTTTTCACCTTGAAGCTAATACGAAAACGCTATTTTTCCGGGATCTTTCTATTGAGATACCCTTACAATACCCTCATGAACCTTGGTTTAAAGTGTGGAGCTTATTGGACAACAAACAAAAAAAAATTCTTTTTCTTTCTTGTGAACCCGAGAGCTTACAATGGCAAGAACTAGTTTCTTGAAAATTTGGCTAAGTGTGGGAGCTTGTCTTGCTAGTAGTGTTACTATATAGAGGCATGGAGGGTCAAGATTAAAACAAATGTGTGGTTTGGATGCACCTCTTTTAAATATCAAGCTAAGTGGTCCCATTGACCAAGTCAATATTATCAAGCTCACTACTTGCAAGACTTGTCATCTTAAAATTATGGTCAATGACCATTTTGTCCATGTCCAATTCGCCCAAGCTCACTTAAGGGGGGGGAGGTGACACGTGTCGCCCTCCCATTCGTCACAATATTTCATTTTCCGACAATTTCATAATTCCGATAAATTTTTACAAGTCTATAATCTTAACATTTGGATTCTTACATATGCCCTTATTAAACATGTACTGGAAATACGGGGTGTAACAATGGGGGATTCCACGGGCACGCTTTGATATTTGTGGGCTTGAGACCCTTACTGGACTATGTGATGATATTTGAGGGCTTGTGTCCATAGCCCTGGTGTGACTATTGTTCATGTGTTGAAATATTCTGTACAAGGTAAAAACTGACTTTCATTACTTTCACTTCAGCAAGGCACAATGTACTGTTGTTCTGGTTATCATACATGTCTCCAGCTTTATATAGACTGTTATGATTTCATTCTGATATTTTAGTTTCACATACATGGTACATATTTAAATCGACCTCGCCGGAGTGTGTTCATGCCGCGAGTTGAGGTACATAGCTGGCGATCCGCACTCTTAGGATCACTGTTCAGTTCTGGGAAAGTTCCATTTCTCCGGAGGCTTTGTCTTTTGGTACGATTCCCTGAGGTTGTAGGTTTATGTACATTCAGGGGTATGGCGGGGCCCTGTCACGTCATAGTGGTTATGTAAAATTCTTAGAGGTATGTAGTCATATCTTGTGGGTCGCTTTGTAAGAAAAAAAAATGGAGAGGTAACTGCTTTTGGTTTTACATGTTTATATGTATCCAGGAAGGTAGCCTTATCGGCTAACCTATTATTTAATTCTTGTTAAGTTTATGTATGTATATTCCTTCTTGTTCTCGATGTGTACTGTAAGGGTGCCAGTAGGCACCGATGCGGGCAGTCGGGTCGTGACATATATATCACGAATTTAACCCGCTTGAGTCAAATACCGACCAGCGTGAGTGTGTACCACTCACCACGTGAGAACTACCCATGATATCCTTTGAACCAAGTTGTCGGCCCTTTATGAAGGGACGTGGAGATGTGGAAATATGACACTTGCACGAATGTCTATATGAACAACCCATATGCAAGCAAACCATTCTTGACCTTTATTTATAAAATGAATAACCATCATTTTAGTAAACCAAGACAACACCATGCCTTTCCTTTTTACATAAACCAAGACAATACCATGCCTTTACACAAACCAAGACAATTACCATGTCTTTCCTTTTTACATAAACCAAGACAATTACCATGCCTTTCCTTTTACATATACCAAGAGAAATCCTTATTTAAGCAAGCCAAAGTACTATCAAGGCACAAATAGAATAATTCTCATTTAAACAAGCCAAAGTACTATCAAGGCATACATAGAATAATTCTCATTTAAACAAGCCAAAGTACTACGTACGCCCATTCTTTTCAAAAGACTCATTTTTATATAAACCCCAAGATACTAACACCCGTAGTATCAAGGCATGTCTATTTTTAAAATAAGTTACTACACCTTTAGTAATTCATTTCAAGGCTAGGAAACTAAGTAACTTCTAATTACACCACCTAGGCAACTCATACCTATCCATCAAAATAGACAACTCTCTTAACCTTCCATAAAGCCGTTATAACCAAGTTCCCATAAAGTCGTTATAACCCTTTATGGTTTTAGACAAATTCATTCTTTTTATATCCAAGAGACTTATACTTTTAAAACCAAGTATCTTATACTTTCAAACCAAGTATCATATACTTTCAAATCAAGTTTCTTAACTTTCAAAATACTTCAAGTCTCTTAACTTTAGAAATCAAGTTTCTTAACTTTCAAAATAAGTCAAGTCTCTTAACTTTAGAAATCAAGTTTCTTAACTTTAGAAATCAAGTAGCTTATACTTTTAAATCCCAAGTAACTCACACCTTTAAAACAAGTTACTTCTCTTTAAATCATGTCATTTCTCCTCTTTTAAATCAATTAAGTAAATCACTCCTTTGACTCCCCTAAAGTCATTATAACAACCTTTAGGTTTTAGAACTAAGACACTATCCAAAAGATTTGGAAACCACTTCCTTTTTAAGACTCTAACTACTTCAAGTAAAACACTTTCACTTTTGAAAATCCATACTTCATTAAGGGGATGGATTATAACAACTTCCAATTTAAACACCCAAAGTACAATCAAGGAAGTATATCGAACAACTTCTATATTAGGCAATCCAAGTACAATCAATGAAGTATATAGAACAACTTCTATATTAGGCAATCCAAGTACAATCAAGGAAGTATATAGAACAACTTCTATATTAGGCAATCCAAGTACAATCAAGGAAGTATATAGAACAACTTCTATATTAGGCAATCCAAGTACAATCAAGGAATGGATCATTTAAGGAGTAGGACTTACTTTCTTTATCATAAGGAATCATGCTAGAAGAAGAGGAGATGGTTCACATACCTTTTCGGCTTAATCCGCAAGCTAAGTCGAATACGCCACACGTAGAATTGTCAACCTATAATGGCCACAACACGATTATCAACTTCTAGTTTCTAACGTAGAATGATACTAAGTATACGGTCTCTTATTCTACGGAAAATTGGGCAGCACCCGCTTTGTTTCTACGTACTTTTCCACCCTTTTCAAGGCCCATATCCAATAACCAAATGCCACATTTAAGGCTCAACACACCAACCAATCAAAGAGGATTATACGCCTTACAGGACGTATAAAATTCTGCCCCACAATTCATATAAAACAGTCCAATATTAAATATAATTTTCGACTACAAGGTACAACCGCATAAAATCTTTTCCAATTCCTTTTTAATCCATATTATCGTTCTCACATGTTATATAGTCGCAACCAATCTCAACAACTATAATCTCTTATTTAGACAACATGCGACGATTATAAGTATCGACCAATTTGTATTTCAATCTCAAGGGCTAACAAGGTCATTTTCGGATTAGGCTTCCAACATCCATAACACTTATAAAACTCCAATACATATTTCACATGATCAATATCAACTATTTCATGTATCATAATTTACTTCTAAGAGGAGAGGAAATTTTACCTTTAGAATTTCGCCCACTATAGCCCTTTTTCCGCAACTCCTTTTCTCATCAAAATCATCCACACGAACCCTCTACAAGTTTATCAACACTTTATCTTCTCGCCGCCTCACCAATAATTTCACTAGGCTTAGGTTCTTAAAATTTTTAGGGAGAAGAGAAGAGGAGTTCCTTTAGGATGAATCTTTGCAAATGACCAAGACTTGGTCAATATATAAGACCTTTCTTGGTCTACAAGATGGGAGGGACACTTGTCGCCCTCCCATGGGCCTTTTACAAAAATATCTTATGATTTTTTTCCCCATTTTCGCGAAAAATCCCGCCTCGGCGCCGCGGCCCTGCAGCCGACGCCGTGGCGCTGCAACTTCAGAACACTTCAGGACTTACGACACCGTGGCCCTGCAGCCGGCGCCGTGGCGCTGTGGCGCCTGACTGAAAACATTTTCCTATTTATCTGCCCGCTGAACTTGTAACGTCCATAACTTTCTACTCCGATGTCCTATCGACGAGCGGTTGGTTGCATTGGAAACAAGACTCACCGAACCTCATATTAGGCCTTTGAAACACCCAAAAACTCCTAATATACCTTTATATATACTGATCCAAAGTTGACTCAAAATTTGTCCAAAACATTCCGCCAACTTATCTTTCCAGATTCAAATCTTATTTCTTTCGTAAGTTCTTAAATACATGCCCTGGAATTACGGGGTGTAACACTTATACTATCTAGGGTCTATACCGTGGCACGAAAATACCACCCCGCCCCCTAACTAATCCTCGGCACCCTTGTGGGCAACGCCACGACCGCGATTTATGGCGGCGGCTGAGAACATCTGCGCATACGAGTTTGGAGCCACGGCCGCAACTTAGCGCGCGGCCAACCCGACTGCGGTTCGCATTTTTTCTAAGTCTCTTTTCAATCAAGCAACTTCCCTTATATATTACAAGGAATCCGAGTTCATTCAAAACATGTACGCTCATCGTACGCTCATTTTTTATAAAGTCATGCTCAAAGAAGATAGAAGAAGTTCCACATACCTCTTCGGCTAATCCACACGCCAAGTAGAATACGTCACACGTAGAATGTCAACCTATAATGACAATTAACACTTCTATCAATCCCATGCTTTCAAGTGTAGGTTATATACCAAGTAATGATCCTCTTTATTCTACGTAAATTTGGGCAGCACTTCCCCCATTTATACGTACTTTTCCACCTTTTCCAAGATCCGATTTAAACCAACAACAAGCCACATCTAACAGTTAACAAACAAGGGGATTACACGTTTACAAGACATGTAAAATTCTGCCCCACAACGATGTAAAACAATTCACAATATCCAACAAATAAAAGGGCACTCTTGGCCATAACAACAATATATAACCTTCTTACAACTCCTTATTATTCAAGTCATTTTTCCAACACTTGTACATGATACATACCAACAGTTAAACGACTACCTTTCCTTCAACGTATAACACATATAACGTGAAGACACATTCTATATTAACCAATATAAACCAATTATAAAAAAAAGGCCCCAAATTCGGCCAACATACAAAATGGCACACATGATCTTAATCTCCATTTTCTTATCACCATATCATTCCACAATTACCACAACATGTAGTATAATATTACTTTCAAGAGGAGGATGATATTTACCTTATTTATGCCCAAAACAATCCACTTAAAAGTTGATCCTTAAAGATAGTATTAGCTCCAAATCCTTACGTTCCAATCCGCAATATGCGATCCTTAGAAGCTTATAACCAACTTCTCTTCTTGATCCAACACCAAAAATTGAAGATCAACTTAGGGTTTTCAAGACCTATTTTTCGACGAGGGTTTTAAAGGGATTAGGGGTGTAACATTCTCCCCCCCTTAGAAACATTCGTCCCGAATGTTCACACTAGGTTCAAACTAAACAGATATTGGCATAGTCCCTTTTAACTATACCCAACAAGATCAAATATACCGCACATGACCACAATATAACACTCATGCATATACATCAATCAAAGTATACAAGTAGGAAATCGAATTATCTGCAGGTGTAGGGAAAAAGTGAGGATACTTCTTCTTCACCTCATCTTCCGCTTCCCACTTCATCACTTCCTTATTATTATTCCGCCACAATACCTTGATGGAAGCCTTATCTTTAGGCCGTAACCTTCCAACCTGGCGATCAAGTATGGCTATGAGACTCTCCTCTTAAGACAACTACTCTGTCACCTGAACATCATCTACTGGGAAGACTCTAGAAGAATCACCAACATACTTACGTAGCATCGATACATAGAACACTGGATGTACTACTTGCAAAACAGATGGTAGATCCAACTCATAGCAATCTCGCATATACTATGAATAACCTGATATGGCCCAATGTATCTCGGGCTAAGTTTCCCTTTCTTACCAAACCTCATTACACCCTTCATGGGTGATACCTTCAAGAATACCCAATCATTATTTGAACTCTAATTATCGACTGGGTGCTAATAATCTCTCTCGGATTAGCTTCACCTTATCCACAGCTTGCTGGATCTTGTCTGGGCCAAGTAACTTAGTCGTGCCCACATCAAACCAACCAATCGGTGACCTGCACCTCCTCCTATAAGGACTCGTACGGGGCCATCTGAATGCTAGAATGGGAACTATCGTTATCATGAACTCAACGAGTAGTAAATGATCCTCTTAACTACCCCTGAAGTCCATAGTATCACCATCTATCCTATACATATAACGTGTCCCGACCCTCTCGTGATGGACTCGGTGGAATATATACATGGATACCTGTCCATCAACAGTGGATGCCTGTCCATCAACCGTGGATGCATGTCCACTTATACGTATCGACCCATAATATGCAAGTGTTGCGGATCGTGCATCCCGTCCCAATAAATATACATATAACTATCATGGATAACTATCCTTAAACCCATATAGAGTCATACTTCCTCTGAGTACGAGGCAAATCCTGTAATGAAATCCATATTAATCACCTCCCACTTCCAAGTCGGGATCTTTATCGCCTGTAGTAACCCACCAGGCTTCTGGTGCTCAACCTTGACCTGCTGACAATTCGAACACTGAGCAGCAACCCTGCTACGTCTCTTTTCAGGCCATCCCACCAATATACACATCTGAGGTCATGATACATCTTCGCGGACCCCGGATGAATAGAATAACGAGCATTGTGTGCCTCTTCCATAACCTGCTGTCAAAGCCCTTCAATATCAGGTACACACAATCTACCTTCACCTTAGCACCCCATCAGGTGCAACCTCAAATAGAGACTCCCCCTTACGAAGAGTCGTACCTCTATACCGTACAAGAACAAAATCCACATACTGATGCCTCTTCACCCCTTCTATGATGGAGAATTCGACAATACCTTGAACAAGAACTCCACTGTCACCGGAATCAACCAACCGGACTCCAAGACTGGCTAGCCTGTGTATCTCACGAACCATTTCCCTTCTATCTGGCTAAACATCTGTCAGGCTACCCAGAGATCTACGACTAAGAGCATCTGTAACCACACTAGCTTCCCCGGGAGGTATAGAATATCAACATCATAGTCCTTAAGTAACTCTAACCACCGCCTCTGTCGTAAGTTTAGCTCCTTATGTTTGAAGATATACTGGAGACTCTTGTGATCCGTATAAATATTCATATGAACCCCAAATAAGTAATGCCTTCAAATCTTCAAGGCATGTATCACGGCTGCCAGCTCCAAATCATGGGTAGGGTAGTTCTTCTCGTGCTTCCGAAGTTGTCGGGACGCATAGGCTATAACCTTATTGTGCTGCATCAACACACAACCTAGCCAACACTCGAAGCATTACAGTAAATAAAATAACCCTCTAGTCCCTTAGGAAGAGTTAGAACTGGAGCCGTAGTCAGCTTATCTCTCAAAAACTAGAAGCCTTTCTCTCACTTCCGAAATATTCGGGTATATATATAATGTCACGACCCGACCTCGGTCCTGCGACTGGTGCCTTACCCGGGGCACCCTAGTGATACAACATCAGAGAAAATCAGCGAAAATAAAAACTTAGACATAAAACAAGATATAAAAAGAAACAGGCTAACCAAAACGGTCACCTTTCTGCATATATATCAAAATCTGAACAGTTACATCCTTTACAAGCCCAACTCACAACAGTACTACAGACCTCTAAGAGTTTACAACAACTATGACGGGACAGGGCCCCGCCATACCCCTAAATGTACAAGAACCTACAATCTCAGGGAATCATACCAAAAGATAAGCCTCCGGAGAAACGGAGCTTCTCAAAGCAGGCGTGATCCATGGCGAGGATCAACAATCGGTGTACCTTTACTGCATGAGCGACGCACGAAGGAGGTCGATGCAGTACAGTATGTGGCTGAAAATCGTAATGAATCATAACAGTCTATATAAAATAGGAGACATGTATGATAACCAAACTATAGTACACCATATATAGCGATTATATCAAGTCGTGACTTACGCCTCAAAGTCATCAATCATGCGTGGAATTCCTTCCTCAGCTGGCGATCTATGACACAAATCATAATCATGTGACGCGCCCGTGGCATCCTACCTCACTGTCGGCGTACACATATACAATACCTATATATCTCCTGCCCGTGGAATCCTCCATCACCGCCGACTGCCGTAGGTGTAACGTATAATCATGTGACACGCCAGTGGCATCCTACCTCACTGTCGGCGTACACATATACAATACATATATATATATAACATGCCCGTGGCATCCCTCATCACGGGTACATGTCTTCATGGGGAGCTAGTCCATGGAGTAATAATAATGGCCACATGCCCCCGGAATTCCTCATCGGTGTAGACATATCCATGTGACAACAATAATAATCGTATATAACTGCCCCCGGAATCTCTCATCGGTGTAGACACGTCTTCATGGGGAGCTAGCCCATGGAGTAATAACCGTATATAACATGCCCCCAGAATCCCTCATCGGTGTAGACATGTCTTCATGGGGAGCTAGCCCATTGAGTAATAATAATGGCCACATGCCCCCGAAATCCCTCATCGGTGTAGACATGTCCATGTGACAATAATAATAATATACCGGGAGTTTAACCCGCTGCATGGCCGCATGCCCCCGGAATCCCTCATCGGTGTAGACATGTCCATGTGACAATAACAATGGACGCATACCCGTGGAATCCTCCGTCACTGCCGGTACGTCCAAGTAAGTTCACAACAAGTCAGTCGGCCCTCCACCGAGAGACGCGGTAACATAGTAATACCACCCTTGCACAACAGAGGCTATCACAACTAGCATAGGCAAGTTTAACATACTCTTAGACTTTCATTAACATGTAAAGTGATTCACCATTTTTTTATAAACTCAAAGTACTCCCATTTATTGCCAACAATCCGGGTTTTAATCCTAAAGTACTACATACTTTCATTCTTTCAAAAAGACCTCTTTTTACGTAAAAGCCACCCGATACTAATACTCGTAGTATCAAGACAGGGTAACTATCATTTTAAGTAAACCAAAACAATTTTTCGTACCTTTATTTTTAAATAAACCAAGACAAAACCATGTCTTCCTTTAAAACCAAATCAAGACAATACCATGCCTTCCTTTTAAAATAAAAACACTTCTCCCTTTTAAAGTCAAGTAACAATATACTTTTCAAAATAGTTTAGGCTTCCTAATTTCAAATTCTCAAGTCTCTTCTCTTTTAGAAATCAAGTTTCTTACTTTGGATTATTCAGTTCTTATGGGATGGGAAACCACCAAGAGTTGCTTGGGATATCATTTGCTTGCCTCAAACTGAAGGTGGCTTGGGTCTTATGAACATCAAGGAATGGAATCATGCCTTGCTATCCAGGACGATTTGGCAAACTCACACGGGTGATTCTCTTTGGGTCGATGGATCAATAGCCACTATTTGAGAGGTATTACAATTTGGGACTATGAGGTACGTCCTAGGGACTCCCCCTTATTCAAAAAGATTTGTGGGATTCTCGACAAATTTGTTTCTATCTTTGGTAGCCATGGTGATGCTATTGACGGCTTTACAGAATGTTGTGCCAACGGTATATTTGATTCAAGCCTCGTGTATGATATCTTGCGACTCATGACTAAAAGCCTTGGATGTCACAAATTTGGAAAGGCTTCATTCCTCCCAAATTCTCTTTTACTATGTGGCTAAATTGCAGAAAGCGGTTAGCTACAAAGGATACTCTATCATTTCTCAACTTGGAGGATAAATCTTGCGGGTTCTGCAAGAAAGCTAATGAAACAAGGGAACACCTCTTCTTTGCCTCTTCTTTGCCTGCCCCTATACACACATGATTTGGAAGAGCATAAAAAATTGGTTGGGTATTAGAAGAGAGATGACAACTGTTGAAAGCTCCCTTAAATGGATTAAGAAAGAACACCGCGGGACAAGCATCCGAGCCAAAGCTATTTTGCTTACTTTTTGCATAATGGTTTATGAGATTTGGAGGGCAAGAAACACAATGCTCTTTGAAGGCACAAGCTTTCCGGCAGAAGAGGTCATTGCAAGAATCAAAACAACATCTTATAGAGTTCTCTATGATTTTATCCCCTCTTGTAATGGCACCTTTTGAGTGACCACCCCTCCCCTCTATCACTTCTTGTTTGCATTACGTTGAGGCTTGAGATACCTCAACGACTGATTGTAGCCACTTCCTTTTCGTTATTAGTAATAATATTTGCATTTACCTAAAAAAAAAAGTTTCTTACTTTGGAAATTCAAGAAACCAATACTTGTTTATAATGATCTTATTAAAGCAGCCATGATCTAGAAAATGTAATACAATTTTGTCTTATCTTAGCTTCTGTGCAGATGGAGGAATTCAACTCATTTTAATTTAATTGATTGTCAATACATTTTCATTTATTAACGCTGCAATGACTTGTTCTATATTTATTCTCATTCGTGCCGTAAATTAGCAAAATCAACTCGACTCCAAATATTTCCTAACGACTCTTACCAACATCCCCCATAAGACTTGGTAAGATCTAGGATAACTTTATTCTTTTTAAAGACCAAGTACCCATTACTCACGAATGAGGTTTCACAACCTTTTTACACAATTCAAGTCCTTAACATTTCATATCAAGTCACTTAACTCTAGAACCAAGTCAAGGACACAAAAAGGAAATCCAACTCCTTTAACACACGTGCGTCTACCGCACTATATATTTCACAAATAATCATGCTCAAGAGAATAGGAAGAATAACATACCTCGCGACGATTATCGACAAGTAGCAAAACGCTCCAAAGTACTATAACCTTGCTAGCCTTTTCCACCCTTCAAGTAGAATACGCTACTCGTAGTACTTCACCCTATAATGGCTATAATACGTCTATTAGCTTCTAGCTTTAACGTAGAATATTCTAAGTGTAAAGTCACTTATTCTACGAAAAATTGGACAACACTTCCTTCGTTTCTACGTACTTTTCCACCTTTTTCAAGGCCCGAAATCAATAACCAAACATGCCACATTTAAGGCGCAACAATTCAGCAATTCAAAGGGGATAACACGTCTAGCCAGACGTGTAAAATTCTGCCCCACAATTCATATTAAACAATCTAATATTTCCAAGCCATAATCGGCTACCGTTTTTCACAACGATTATCAATTCCCTTTCAATTCTTTTTTCAATCCAAGTTGTTATTCCAACATGTTATATACCCTATAACAATTATGACAAATACAATTCCTTTTCTTCCTTAACATGCGATGATTGTAACTATCGACCAAATTGTATTTCAATCTCATTGGTTAACAAGGTCATTTTCGGATTTAGGCTTCCAACATCCCTAACACTTACAAACCTCCAATACTTATTTTTCATGATTGTATAAATACATCACTACAACAATATGAAGACTTTAATCACTAAGTAGACAAGATTGTTACCTTGAAAAGCCCAAAACAGTCCAACAAATCTCACCCACTTTAGCCCTCTTTCCGCAATTCCTCTTCACGTTAAAATAACCTCTACGAACCTCCTACAAGCTTGCCAACATTTTTACTTCTTGCCGCCTTTCCGATAACTTCATCTTTGGCTTAGGGTTTTATCAACTTTTGAGAGAAGAGCAAGTGTTTTGGATGACCTATAAGTGTAGAATGGCCAAGTCTTGCAAGACTTGGCCAATATATAGGCCTTATCTTGATCCACAAGTTGGGGGGACACTTGTCGCCCTCCCATGGGCTGTTAACAAAATATCTTATGATTTTTCCCTGTTTTTCGCGAAAATTCCCGCCTTGGCGCCGCGGCCCTGCAGCCGGCGCCGCGGCGCTGCAACTTCAGAGGGGTTCAGGTCTTACGGCGCTGCGGCCCTGCATCCGGCACCGCGGCGCTGTGACGCCTGACTGGAAAACTTTTCCCCTCTTCTGCCAGCTGATCTTGCAACGTCCACAACTTCCTACTCCGATGCCCAATCGACGAGCGGTTTTCTGCGTTGGAAACTAGACTCAACGAACTTCATACTAGGCTTTTAAATAACCTAAAAACTCCTAATGAACTAGGAGATATACCGCTCCAAAGTTGACTGAAAACCTGCCTCCAACATTTTTGCCAACTTATCTTTCCAAGTTCAAACCTTATTTCCTTTCGTACGTTCTTATCTTATTCTCTTGAATTTACGGGGTGTAACATTCTTCCCCTCTTAGAAACATTCGTCCCGAATGTTCCTTCTAAGTCTCCCAAAAACCCATGCGCCGGTATAGTCTTCACTACTATACTTACAAAACCAATTATGCCACATATGGCCATAATATAATAACCACGCAAAAACTTAAATCCCAGTCAACGAGGAATCACCTCTAAAGCGTATAACAACACTATTAGCTCCCACCCATGATCCAAAGGGTACTCTCTTCGTACCTTCTCTTCACAAAAATGATCACTTCCATTCTCTTAACACATGTTCGCTTCTTTTCTTACTCGTCGTACTCTTCTCGTACACCCGAACTCTTTCTAGTACAGGTACCACTCTTCAGTCATCGCTTCAATTTCCAAAACCTTGGAGTTTACCACCTCCAAACTTGGTCATTACACTAGCTTCAATTTCCTTTAAGGTCATTCCCGGCCTTCGCAATTTGATTCTGGTCGAACGCATCCACGAACTCGTACAATGGTTACCTAAACTTGGGCCTTGCACCCTCGTGACCCTAACACCTAGCGGGACCACCTCAAACTGGCCCCACCTCATTCCGGGCTGCGGGTTGACCCGTGATCTGGCCTCAACCCGACCCATTTCTCGCCAACTCTTGTTCCCGGTCCGGAACAATCTCACTATTCAAGTCACGAAAACCTAGTGGTCTTCTTAGCTTAATTACCCACTTTCATTTCACACCACTCATGGAATTACCACACTAATATACCCCACGTATACTATGTACCTCGACAAAGATCACCCGTAAAGTCTTTTACTCAAGACGGCCTTGCATTTAAGGTCTCCACGGTTATCAAAATTCTAAGGCTCACAATCTCCATGCACCCAAACCTACCTTTCCTTCTAACCAGGTGTCTTAAACACAATTTACACAATGCTATCCGAACATAATACTTAACATATAATCATCATAACAACACATACTAGTCTCTAGAGGGTTAAAGATATACCTAAAATCAAATAGGCGGTTCTAAGGACCGCTAAAACTGGGAACTTCCACCACGACCTCTGCCATGGCCTGCCAGTGTATGAACATCCTGCCTAGTCATTGAAGGCTAAGAACCCGTAACTGATCCAGTAGACTGTGCTATCCCACCAGTGCCACCTCTGGTCGGACAATCTCTCACCAAATGGCCCTGCTGGCCGCAAGCATAACAAGCTGTCGAAATAGTACGACACTCCCCGAGATGGGGTCTACCACATCGACCACACCGAGGTAGAGGTGGCCTTATCTGAATACCACCCCTTCTTCCCCGAAACACGAAGTCTGGAGCCCGACCCGCTCGAGCATCCGAACATCCACGAAGACCGTGGAGGAGCACTGCATGCCGGTGAGTACATATCGATCTGGCTGGAGGCTGCATGCCTCGAAAGTTACCAAAGGACCCTACTGTCCTGGCCCTCTTCTGCTGATCTTGGTCATTCCGTCGACCTCTACGTTCCTCAGTCTGCTGCGCATAAGCCTGCATGCGGGCAATATCCATGCCCGGCTGAAGAGCTACACCCGTGCACCCCTCTGCTAAATAATCATCGAGCCATGTGACATAGCGGTGCACTCTATCCTCCATGTCTACCACTAAAGCGGGGACATACCGAGCCAACGAGTCAAACTCTACATTGTACTCCCAAACCGTTCGCCTGTCCTGCTTCAACATCATAAATCTATCTGCCCGAGCTCTCCTCATCTGCGAAGGCAAGAAGTGTGTAAGAAGTGCCTCTGAGAACTCGTCCCAACCAGCTGGAAGCGCATGCTCCCCCCGGGACAATTCTCATGAATCAAACCAGTCGACTGCATTATCACGCAGCCGATGTGAACCCAATACCACCGACTCTGTCTCTGAGGCCTTAATCACTTTCATGATCCGCTGTAACTGTCGAATAAACTCCTGAGGATCTTCCTCAGTTCTCGATTCATAGAACTCTGGTGGACTACAACTCAAGAAGTCCCGAAGTCTCAAACTATCGGATCTAAGGTGAACCACTGATACTACCGGAACCTCCGACTCTCGTCTGTCCTCATGCCTAGCCACGATCCTAGCTAGTAACAGGGTCATCTCTTTGTAATCCATATCCTCGTCTCCTGGTCGTGGAACTGGAGGCTCAGATATCCTGGCCTCAGTAGAAACAGTTGTCGCTGCGCTAAACTCTGTCGGGGCTGGCGGCGTCGCAGAACTCCCCGTATGAAGTACCACCTCATGTAATGACTGGGCCTGTGCCCTCGCAACCCTCTGTGTTCTGCTCGCAGCTCCCTCTGCTGCCTTGCCCTTTTGGGCCCTGGTTGCCTTGCGTCGAGGCATAACTGGTACATAAGAATACGTCAGAGGGAGTCCAACTTATAACACGACTCTAAGGCACGATCTCAGAGTGAGAAGAATGGAAACCAATCCTAAATATCCTGCAGCCTCCTGATTATAGGTGTGGTGCACAACACGTCGATAATCAAGACTCTACTAGATACGGTCTGTAGACACTTTCCAAGGACTAACTGCTCTGATACCACTTTGTCACGACCCGATCTCGGGCCTGCGACTGGTGCCTTACCCGGGGCACCCTAGTGATATAACATCAGAGAAAATGTCACGACCCGACCTCGGGCCCGCGACTGGTGCCTTACCCCGGGCACCCTAGTGATACAACATCAGAGAAAATCAGCGGAAATAAAAACTAAAACATGAAACAAGACATGAAGTAAGAAACATGCTAACCAAAACGGTCACCTTCCTGTATATATATCAAACCGAACAGTTAAATCCTTTACAAACCCTGCCCACAACAGTACTACAAACCTCTAAGAATTTTATAACAGCTATGACGGGACAGGGCCCCGCCATACCCCTGAATGTACAAGAACCTACAATCTCAGGAAATCATACCAAAGATAAGCCTCCGGAGAAACGGAGCTTCCCAAAACGCTGAACTGTGATCCTATGAGCGAGGATCCACAACCGATGTACCTCTACCTGCGGCATGAACGCAGCCCCGGAGGTCGATAACAGTACAGTATGTGGCCGAAAATATCAGAAAAGAAATCATAACAGTCTATATAAAACAGGAGACATGTATGATAACCAAACTACAGTTCACAACATAAAAGTAGTCATATCAAGTCAGGGGCTCACGCCCTCAAAGTCATCCCTCATGCCCGTGGAACTCATTCATCACTGCCGGCAGTCTAGGTATAAATCGTATGATACGTATAACATGTCTCGGCCCATCCCGTGGGACTCGAGGTGGAATCGTATGGTCACATTCCCGGCCCATCTCATGGGACTCGGTGTCGGATCGTATGGTCACATTCACGGCCCATCTCATGGGACTCGGTGTCGGATCGTATGGTCACATTCCCGGCCCATCTCATGGGACTCGGTGTCGGATCGTATGGTCACATTCCCGGCCCATCTCATGGGACTCGGTGTCGGATCGTATGGTCACATTCCCGGCCCATCTCATGGGACTCGGTGTCGGATCATATGGTCACATTCCTGGCCCATCTCATGGGACTCGGTGTCGAATCGGGTGGTATACATGTCTCGGCCCATCTCATGGGACTCGAGGTAGAATCGACCATAACATTTAAACCCTCTTCTAAGACAGATTTAAGACACTACCATGCCTTCTTTTAAACCAACACACTTTCCCTTTTTAAAGTCAAGTAACAACATTCTTTTCCAAAAGTTCAAGTTGCATAATTTCAAATACTCAAGTCTCTTATTTTCGAAAGATTTCATAGTTCATAGTCTTAATCACTTAATAACGTAATCTCTTCTTTTAACAAAATTGAGTAACATATATCTTACGTGTGAGTAGTTTATTCTTGTTTATAACAATCTTATTAAAGCAGCCATGATCTAGAAAATGTAATACAATTTTGTCTTATCTTAGCTTCTATGCAGATGGAGGTTTCTACTGGTTTTAATAATAATTAATTAGTCAATTCATTTTCCTTTATTAACGCTGCAGTGGTTTGTTCGATACTTATTCTCATTTCCGAAATCAATATAACTTATTCCTTTTAAAACCCAATTACCCATTTCTCAAAAATGCGGTTTCACAACTTTTTAACACAATTCAAGTCCTTAACAATTCATATTACGCCATTTATAAGTCAAGTCTCTTATCTTTCAAGATCAAGTCTCTTAACTTCATAAAGTCGTTATAACAAACTTTCCATAAAGTCGTTATAACAAACTTTCCATAAAGTCGTTATAACACTTTATGTTTTAAACCAACCAAAATCGTTTAGCACACGTACATCTACCGTACTACATAGTTCACAACAATCATGCTAGAAAAGATAGGAAGAGGTTCACATACCTCGCGACGATTATCGACAATTAGCAAAACGCTCCAAAGTACTATAACCCTGCTAGCCTTTTCCACCCTTCAAGTAGAATACGCTACTCGTAGTACTTCCACCTAAAAAGGCCACAAAACGTCTATAAACCTCTAGATCTCTTCGTAGAACAATTCTAAGTACAAGGTTCCTTATTCTACGGAAAATTCGGCAGCACCTCCCCCCCGTAACCACAAAAATCACCTCCTCTAACAAGGCCCGCTACCAAGCCAACAACTCCAAAGGGGTTACACGTCTAACCGGACGTGTACAACACTGCCCCACAATAATACTACAAGTCTACTGTAAATACAGTCCAATGTAAATACAGTTCAATTCTATCAATCTTCTTTCCTCATATAATATACTCAAGTATAACTACTACAACATGTAATATCTAATTACAATAGGGGGACATAGATCATTACCTCGATAAGCCCAAAATTATCCAAGATTATAAGTCGATCCTGAGCAACGTTTAGCTCCAATTCCTACGCTCCAAGCAACCCTTAGAAGTTTCCAAACAACTTCTCTAAACACTTCATCTAAGCTATGAAGATTTTTCTAGGGTTTCATTTTGCGACTATTGGAAAAAGTAGTATTTCCGGGCTCTTATGTTGGGATTTCTTTAGAATACTACTAGGTCTACTAGGCTAAGGTATTTGGGATTATACAACAATACTTGAAGTATTTCTACACAAAGGGAGGGGGGGGGGGGGGACGTGAACACTACCAAGGGAGGGGATATTTTGCCTTGGAAAATTTTAAGTGTGGGATGATATGAAGTCTTGAACTAGGGGGGTATTTATAGAGGAATCAAGGGTCAAGATCATAGCAAGTGTGTGGTAAAGATTGGGCCATGTGTGTGTGGGTCCCACCACACCACATGGCCAACGAAATTGAGGTCCAAGTGCCATGGCGTTTCGGCGAGTGAACAAGACATCTCTCCAAATCGCCACACGTGGCCACCTAAGGGGTGACACGTGTCGCCCCTTACTAAATCAAAATATTTCGTCTTAGAAAATATCCAAAATATCGAAAATCCGAAAACAAAGCGGGCCCACAAAGCAGTAAATTTCTCCCGTGGGCCCCACGTGACCATTTCCGAAAATAAAATCCCATAATTCTAATATAATCCAAGAAGTCCAAATACCAAATCTGGGAATCCAATTCCCATTAACGAACCTTTTTCCTTCACAAAACCCGGAAACTTTTCCGTCGAAAAATCACATCTTTCTCTCTTTCCAATATTACTGTCGTACTCTCATACGTACGTCCTCACATACATACCCTGGAACTACAGGGTGTAACATTCTTCCCCTCTTAGAAACATTCGTCCCGAATGTTCCTTCTAAGTCTCTACACATACGCGTGCCGGTATAGTCTCCACTACTATACTTACAAAACCGATCATGCCACCAATGGCCAGAATAACATGTGCGCAAAACTCAAATCCAAGCCAACGAGGAAACACCTCTAACATCACAAAAAGCTCTCACCCATGGTCTAAAGGATACTCCCTTCGCATCTTCACTTCACAAAAGAAATGATCACTTTCGTTCTCATAACACATGTTCGCTTCTTTTCTTACTCGTCGTACCTCTTCGTACACACCGAACTCTTTCTATTATAATGCACTCACACTTGATCGCCGCGGTTTCCAAAACTTTGGAGTCACTACCTCCAAACTTGGTCATCTCACAAGCTTCAAATTCCTCTAAGGCCATCCCCGGCCTTCACGATCCGATTCTGGTCGAACACATCCACGAACTCATACGATGGTTACCTAAACTTGGGCCTAGCACCCTCGCGACCCTACCACCTGGCGGGACCACCTCGAACTGACCCCACCTCATTTCCGGATGCGGGTTGACCCGCGATCTGGCCTCAACCCGACCCATTTATCGCGCCAAGCTCTTGTTCCCCGATCCGGAACAATCTTATCTATCAAGTCACGAAAACCTAGTGGTCTTCTTAGCTCAACTACCCCCTTTCATTTCACACCACTCAGGGACTTATCACACAATTATACCCCACGTATACTATGCACTCTGATAAAGATCACCCGTAAAATCTTTTACTCAAGACGGCCTTACATCTAAGGTCTCAACGTGTAATATTCTAAGGTTCACACCTTCCATGTCCTCATACTTACCTTTTCAACTACCCACGTTTTCTAATTCACACTTAACACAATGCTATCCGTACATAGCACTCCACATGTATCTACCATAACAACATAAACAAGTCTCTTAAGGGTTAAAGGTATCTCTGCAACTACTGCCTTACTTCCTCTTTGTCGCTCTAACCATAATCCTGCCCTGCAGGGCGCCTAGCTATAGAAGGCGATGAACCCGCCACCGATTCCGCGGTGAGTCTACATCCGTGCTACCTGCAGTCGGACAAACTCTCACCAAATGGCCCGGTGGCGCAAGCATAACAATCTCCCAAACTAGCATGACACCGAGGATCATCCTCGCCTTCTATCCATAGAACTGCGGATCGCGACTCAAGAAATTCCGAAGTCTCAGACTATCGGATCAAGGGTGAACTACTGGCACTGCCGGAACCACCGGCTCCCGTCCGTCCTCATATCTCGCCACGACCCTAGCTAGTAACTAGGCCATCTCCTTGAACCCACATCCTCGGCTCCTGGCCGTGGAACTGAAGGCTCAGGTATCGTGGTCTCTGTAGATACTGCTGCTGCTCTAAGCTCTGCTGGGGCTAGCGGCGTCATAAAACTCGTCGTCTGATGTTACACCCCGTAGTTCCAGGGTATGTATGTGAGGACATACGTACGAGAATACGACAGTAATATTGGAAAGAAAGAAAGGTGTTGTCACGACCCGACCCCGGGGCCGCGACTAGTACCCTACCGGGGTACCCTGTCAGGTATACATCAGAGAATAGCAGCGGAACATACATAAAACAAATCTGTATAAGGTAAACATCACTAGCAAGCCGATAAGGCCGCCTTTCATAAAATAACTTAACCGATAGTGAAACAGTACAACTTTATTCTTACAGCCCAAACCACAAACGTGACTACTGGACTTACAAGAATAACAAGCGTGGCGGACGGGCCGCCATACCCCTGAATGTACAAAGGTCTATAACCTCGGGAATCATACCAAAAGACAAAGCCTCGGAGGATGGAGCTTTCAGAAGTGAGCGGTGATCCAAGAGTGCGGACCCGAAGTTACGATATCTCGACTGGCGTGAACGCGGCCGAAGGAGGTCGCATAACAGTACCAAGTATGTGGCGAAAATCGTAATGAATTCATAATAGCATATATATAAAGCGGGAGACACGTATGATAGCCAAACTACGATACAACATATACGCAGCCATGTCAAGTCGTGGACTCACGCCTCTAAGTCATCACTCAAATATAACCATAGGTCTCATGCCCATAATATCAATCGTGCGTGGAATTCCTTCCTCACCGGCGATTCATGATATAACAACACTAAGAGTACATATGAATACTAGATCCCATGTATCATAAGAACCGTGCGAGGCAGAAAGTACGAAGGCATAGCTACGGATCCACCTGCGTCCTCAATCCGGCAAGTACGAAAGCCGACTACGGATCCACCCGTACCAACAATACTAATACACGAATCACGGTGGCGGCAAGTGCGATAGCCTACCAGATCCACCTGCGTCACATCGGCCGGGCAAGACGTAGGCTAACCACGAGATCCACTGCATCACCCCACTTCGCCCTAACCGACCGGCAAGTACGAAAACTACGGATCCACGCATCACGTCTCGGCCAGGCAAGTACGAGGCTAACTACTAGATCCACCTGCGTGATGAGCCTCGGAGAGCTAACCCATGGAACAAAATATCGGCGAGGAACGAACCCTCATCGCGCATACCCGTGGAATCCTCCATCACTGACGGTACGCCCAAATAGACTCATAACTGAACACGCTTTTAATTCGAATTTCAATATCCTGTCTTTACATAAACCAAGACAATTACCATGCCTTCTTTTCACATAACCCAAGAGAATTCTTATTTAAGCAAGCCTAAGTACTTATCAAGGCCCACATAGAATAATTCTCAATTGAACAAGCCCAAAACACTATCAAGGCACAAACAGAATAATTCTCTTTTAACAAGCCAAAGTACTACGTACGTACATCCTTTTCAAGAGATTCCTTTTTATGCAAAATCCAAGATACTAACACCCGTAGTATCAAGGAGCGTCTATTTTTTCAACGTAAGTTACTACACCTTTAGAAAACTCATTTCAAAGCTTGAAACCAAGTAACTTCAATTTTTCACAATCTAGACAACTTATGCTCATTAATCAAAATAGACAACTTCCATAACCTTCCATAAAGTTATTATAACCAACTTCCCATAAAGCCGTTATACTAACTTTATGCTATAGAAATTTACGACATCCTTATCCATTCATAAGGCCGTTATAACTAACTTCCCATAAAGCCGTTATAACTCCTTATGAACCATTTCGTTCTTTTACTATCCAAGAGGCTTATACTTCAAACAAATTCATAAAATTTTCAAAAATACTTCAAGCCTCTTATCTTTAGAATAATTCAATACTCAATACTTTCACACCAAGTACTCTATACTTTTGTAAAATCATACTTTTCCCTTAACCAAGGGACTTATACTTCTTAAAACAAACAAGTCTTTGTTTATACTTAAACAAGTAAAAATACTAAATCTTGTACGTCTACCGTACTACATAGATACAAATACTCATGCTCAAAGATAGGAAAGTTCCACATACCTCTTTGGTCAATCCACTTGCTAAGCTCAAACTACATGCAAGTAATATGCCAACCTATAATAACCATAGTACGTTTATTAACCTCTAATTTCAATGTATGAATTATCTAAGTTCAAAGCCCCTATATTCTACGGAAAATTGGGCAGCATTTCCTTTGTTTCTACTCACTTTGCCACCTTTCTCAAGGCCGAATTTACCATCAAAACACCACATTGTAAGGCTCAATCAATCCAACAATTTAAAGGGGATTACACACCCAAAATTATGTCCCATAAGTTTACAATAATTCACTTAACAATTCTAGGGTAGTTTTTAGGCTACAACATGCTCATAATCTCTTCTTAACCCATTCTTCATAACCAAACCACATTTCTAGCACGCTGATGACTCTAAGAGCATTATTTACTACCACAAGTTCTTTCTTCTTAACATGCAACACTATAAACTAAATCTAAAGGAAGAATCATTACCTTAAAGTTTTAGCCAAAACTTATTCCAAGTATTGCTAGCTTCCTTGCCAAGAACACCACCACAACAATGCCAACAAGCTAGCTACAAGCTTCCTTTTTGGTTCTTAACTATTCAGATTTTTCTAAGGGTTTTTAGAGAGAAGGGGGAGCAATTTGAGAGAGAGAGAGAAGGTGAAAGATAGAAAATGTCCAAGTCTTGGTCAATATATTGCATGCAACAGAAAATCAGATGGGGGGGGGACACTTGTCACCCTCCCATGGTCTCTTTTAAAACAAAAATCAGACTTTCTAAGTTTTTCCGCCCAAAAATCCGCCTCGGCGCGGCTCCGCAACCTCTCTCTCTGTACTTTGGGCGCGGCCACGCTGTCCGGCGGCGCTGCAACTTCAGCGACCCTTCCGAACTTTAGGCGTCGCGGCCGCATCCGCGCGGCTGCCGCGCCGCCGAAACACATTTCTGTCGATTGCGCCGAACTTGTAACCTCATAACTTTCTACTCCGACGTCCTATCGACGAACGGTTGGTTGCGTTGGAATCTAGACTCAACGAACTACGCCCCAGGCCTTTGAAACACTTAGGAACTCTCAATTTACCGGGTCATAACCTGCCTCAAAGTTGACTAAGACCCGCCCGGAATAATCCGTCAACCTATCCTTTGAAAATTTTAAGTCTTACCCCCTTTCGTACGTACTCAAACGCATGACCTGAACTACGGGGTGTAACAGGTGTGATTTTTCGACGGAAAAGTTTCCGGGTTTTGTGAGGAAAAGGTTCGTTAATGGGAATTGGATTCCCAGATTTGGTATTCGGACTTTTTGGAATATTTAAGAATTATGGAATTATATTTCCGGAATTGGTCACGTGGGGCCCACGGGAGGAATTTACGGTTTGTGGGGCTCACTTTATTTTCGGATTTTTGGCATTACGGATATTTTCGGAAGATTAAATATTTTGGACCAATAGGAGGGAGACATGTGTCACCCCTTGGTGACACATGTTGGACGAATTGGTGGACAAAGATTGGCACGTTTTTGGCATTTTAAAGGAGTAAAACATTTGGTCAAAGTCTTGAAGATATTTTGTGTAGTAGATAGATAAGTGGGACCCACACACTTGATTTGATCTTGGCCATTGATTGGCCTATAAATACCCCCTTAATGCAAGACTTCTTCATCCACACTTGAGAGTTTCAAGTCTTGAAATACTCCATCCCCTCTCCTTGTTGTTCTCGGCACTTAGCCCTCTCCCTTAACCAAACCTTGTCCAAAACTTCTTAAACTCTTAAGTGTTCATCCTTAGTGTATTAGGAAGATTATTAGCCAAAAGTTAGAAAAGATTTCACACCCTAGCCCCTAAAACTACCCCTTGGCCGAGAGCACCTTGAAGAAAAACCTAAGTGTTCTTCACTTGTTTGAGTTGGTTCTTGAGTAGAAGTTGATTAGGAGCTTCTAAGGGTGATTTGTGGTGGATTGTAACACAAATATTTGGAGCTAAACCTTGCTTAGGAGCGACTTATAAACTTGGATAATTTTGGGCTTGTCGAGGTAATGATCTATGTCCCCCTATTGTAATTGGATATTACATATTGTAGTAATTTAGAACTGAGTATAAGATATATTGGAAGGATGATTATAAAAGAACTGAATTGTATTTACATTTGGACTGTATTTACAGTAGACTTGTGTAGTATTATTATGAGGTAGAATTGCACACGTCCAGTTAGGCGTGTAATCCCTTGAGTTGTTGGCTTGGTATGAGCCTTGTTAGGAGGTTATTTATGTGATTGCGGGGAGGAGAGGTCTTTGAATTTTCCGTAGAATAAGGAACTATTTAATTAGAATATGCTCTGAAGAGAACTAGAGGTTGATAGATATATTGTGGTTATTATAGGTGGATTTTCACGCGGCATACTCGACTTGGCTTGTGGATTAAGTAGAAGAGGTATGTGATTCTTCCTATACTTTTGAGCATGATTTGTTGTAAACTATATAGTACGGTGAGCGTCACGAGTGTGAAATGAATTTGGTTTATTTAAAACATAAAGTGTTATAATAGCTTTATGGGAAGTTAGTTATAACGACTTTATGAAGTTAAAATAAGAGACTTTACTTATAAACGACTTGATTTTGGAAAAGGAGAAGTAACTTGATTTAAGTATGGGTTACTTGTTTTGAAAAGAATAATTTACGGGGTTTTAAAAGTATACTTGATAATGTCTTAAAACTATAAAGCACTTGGTTTAAAAAGTATAGAGTACTTGATTTTAAAAGTCTTGTAAGGATTTTCTGAAAGGTGTAGTAATTTGGTTTGAAAAGAAAATGTGTTTGATACTACGAGTGATAGTATCGTGTGGCTTTTACGTAAAAAGAGGTTTTTTGAAAGAATGAAAGTATGTAGTATTTTGGGGTTGAAACCCGGATTATTGACATAAAATAAAAGTACCTTAAACTTGCCTATGCTTGTGGTGATAGCTTTGTTGTGGTGCAAGTGTTTGATTTTGTGCTACCGTGTCTCTCGATGGAGGGCCGGCTATTTGATTGATTGTTGGACATACTGACGCGTTGAATGGTCGCGGGTATCGCCCACTTTGAGTATTATCTGGTTATTTCTTTTGGACATATCGACACGATGGGTGGCCGCGGTATCGTCGCTTTGAGTATTATCTTGTTATTTCCTTTGGACATCGCGACCGATGGGTGGCCCGGGTATCGTCGATGGGATGGTTTCATGGCCATGCTTATACCGAGGTAAGATGCCGGGGCATGCGGCCATTGTGAGGGGTTAAATCCCCGGGTTATGTTATTAGTCCATGGACCGCTAATCCATGAAGCTTGTCGCGGTGACGAACAATCACGGGCTTGATTTGTACGTGTGGCTACAGGCATGTCACGATCCGAACCCGGGCCCGTGACTGGTGCCTTACCCCGGGCACCCTAGTGATACAACATCAGAGAAAATCAGCGGAAATAAAAACATGAACATGAATTAAGAGACAAGATAAATAAACAGGTCAACCAAAACAGTTGCCTTCATCATATATACATAAATACCGACAGTTATCTTTTTACAAACCACGCTTGGCATGCTCTGAGACCTCTAAGATTTTTACAACAGCTATGACGGGACGGGGCCCGCCATACCACGAATGTATAAGAATCTCTGACTCGTGGTAACATACCAAAAGATAAGCCTCAGAAGAAATGAGGCTTCCCGACATCAACCGTGATCCATGAGCGAGGATCCACAACGATGTACTTCCACTGCGGCATGAACGCCTCGGCCAGAGGTCGATCTGACAGGTACCAAGTATGAAGCGTAAAAGGCGGAAATGAAATCATAATAGTCATATAAAGCGGGAGACATGTATGATAACCGGATGAAATCGTGTCGGCCCATCCGTGGGACTCGGTGAATAATCGGATGGAATACGTGTCCTGCCCATCTCGTGGGACTCGGTGTATAATCGGATGAAATCGTGTCCCGCCCGTCTCGTGGGACTCGGTGTATAATCAGATGGAATACGTGTCCCTGCCCATCTCGTGGGACTCGGTGTATAATCAAATGAAATATGTGTCCCTGCCCATCTCGTGGGACTCGGTGTAGAATCGTTCACAACAAATCAACCGGCCCTCCATCGAGAGGCGAGTACGTAAATACAACAAAGGCTATCACAACAAGCATAGGCAAGTTTCACAACAACAAGCATAGGCAAGCTTCACAACAACAAGCATAGGCAAGTTATACACAACTCAAAGTACTTTCATTTTATGCCAAAGTCCGGGTTTTAACCCTAACGTACTACGTACGTTAAATTCCTTTTAAAGATCCATTTCTTTTACAAAGGTCACCCGATACGATAGTATAAAAATAGAGTGACTAACATTGTTAAGTAAACCAAAATGCTTTCCTTTGTAAAATCAAGTAACAACCTTATTTTCCAAACGTTCAAGTTTGCCTAATTTCAAATGCTCAAGTTTCTCATTTTAGAAAAGGTTTCGTAGTTCATAGTTTTAATCCTTTAAAACATAATTCTCCTTTAAACGTTTTGAGAAACATATGTCTTATATGTGAGTAGGTTATTCTTGTTTATAATCAATCTTATTAAGCAGCCATGATCTAGGAAATGTAATATCATTTTGTCTCATCTTAGCTTCTATGCAGATGGAGGTTTCTACTGGTTTTAATACCATAATTCATTATTCAATACATTTTCATTTATTAAAGCTGAAGTGGTTTGCCGATACTCATTCGATTTCAAATCAAGAAACATTATTCCTTTTAAAACCAAGTACTCATTACTCACGAATGAGGTTTCACACTTTTAACAAAATTCATATCAATACCATTAAGTCAAGTCTCTTATCTTCAAAAAATCAGTAAACCATTCTTTTTATCACTCTTAAGACGTTATACCTAACTTCCCATAAAGCTAGTACAACTCTTATGTTTTCAAAGCCAAGTATTACTCTTCTTTCAAAAAGGTCTTTTTGAAACACTTCAAGTTCTTTATTACTACACATCAAATCCGTTATAAGTCAAATCAATTACCCTTTGAAACCACAAAGCATTTTCTGACCTACATAAAGCTTGTTATAACGAACTTCCCATAAAGCGTTATAACACTTTATGTTTCAAACCAATCAAATACATTAAACACATGTACGATACCGTACTACATAGTTATACACATATCATGCTAGAACGATAGGAAGAGGTTCACATACCGCGACGATTATCGACTAATAGCAAAATGCTCCAAGTACCTCAAACCGTCGCTACACCTTAAGCCAAGTAGACCACGTCACACGTAGTATTTCAACCTATAGAGGCCACTGGCGCCTATTAACATCTTAGATCTCAATGTAGAATATCCTACAGAAAATTGGCGACACCTCCCGCATAGCGTAAATCTCTCTCTCTAGAAGGCCAAGCCAACCGGGGGTTGCACGCCTAACCGGGCGTGTACAATTCTACTCACGGTACTACACAAGTCTCGTAATACTGTCTATGTAATTCTGATTGATTCACTTAAAATTCAGGCTTAAGTCGCAAGACATTGCCGTAAGTATTATTCAGGCTTAAGTCAAAAGACATTGCCGCACAACTATGTTCAGTTCTATATATAGTATACTTTAACTATATACTCCTACAACATGTAATTTCCAATTACAACAGAAGGTCAAGAATGTTTACCTCGATAAGCCCAAAATTATCCGAGTTTATATGTCAATCTGAGCAAGGTTTAGCTCCTACTCCGCGCTCCAACCCGCTCCAACATCCCTTAGAAGTTCTAACCAACTTCTACTTAACACTTCAACCGACTATGAAGGTTTTCCTTAGGGTTTCATTTTTTGTGACTGAGGGAAGTATAATAGTATTTTCTGGGCTTTTGTATAAGTGTAACCTTGGGAATACTACAAGGTATTTGGGCCAAGGTATTTGGTCATTATAACAATACTTGGAGAGTATTTCAATACCACAAAAGGGGGGTATTTATACGAGACAACAAGGCTAGGGGGGGGGGGGTGTACCCTAGGGCACTACAAAGGGGAGGGGGGAGGCTCTCGGCCAAGGGCTCTCAAAGGGGGAGGGGGTGGTGGACGAAAACTCACAAGGGAGAGGGAGGGATTTTTAACACTTAGAAGAATATTTGGATGAAGAATTTCATCAACAAAGGGTGGGTATTTATAGGTCAAGCCATGGCCAACCAAGGGCCAAGATTAATCCATGTGTTAGGCAAGTGTAAGGCCAAGATCAAGCCAAGTACACCTTATCCATCTACCACCAAAATATCCTACCAACTACTTGACAAAACAAGCCACATTTTTCGTCCCAATTACCGCCCAAACGTGCCCCAATTAGAGGGTGACAAGTGTCGCCCTCTCGTTGGTCCAAAATGTTTCGTCTCTCGGAAAAATCCACAAAATTTAAAAAGGACATAGCCGGAATTTTCCCTACGTAAGCTGTGGAAACGTTTCGATGGAAAACGACTCTTTTCGGCACTTGTGCACAAATTCGAACCTATGCCTACTTTAAGGCTCAAATTGTACACGTACATACTCTGGAAATACGGGGTATAACATTCTCCCCTCCTTAGAAACATTCGTCCCGAATGTTCCTTCTCAAGACGGATAACGATAAAGTTCTTCTAACAAGTTGCCAACGCCACAACTGGCCACAAAATAACACATGCGCGCAATTTCTTAAATCCAGGCCAACGAGGAACCACCTCGATGATGCAAAACAATACCAACTCTCGCTCTTGGTCCAAGGGACACTCCCTTCGCACATTCATTTCTCAAAAATGATTTCTTCCATCATTCAGCACAAGTTCACTTCCTTCCTTACTCGTCGTACTCTTCTCGAACACTCGAACTCTTCTAGTATACGTACCACACTTCAGTCATCGCTTCAGTTTTCAAAACCTTGGAGTAACCACCTCCAACTTGGTTATCTTACTAGCCTCAATCTTCCTTAAGGCCATTCCCGGCCTTCACGATCTGCTTCTGGTCGAACACACCCACGAACTCATACGATGGTCAACTAAACTTGGGCCTAGCACCCTGCCCGTGACTGGTGCCTTACCCCGGGCACCCTACCACCTGGCGGGACCACCCAGAGCTGACCCCACCTCGAAACAGGCCGCGGGTTGGCCCGCAACATGGCCCCAACCCGACCCACTTAACGCATCACGCTCTTGTTTCCCGATCCGGAACAATCTTACCTATACAAGTCATGAAAGCTACCACTTCCATTTTACACTACCCAAGGAATTATCCCAGAACACATTTATACGCAAACCAAGTATTTCAACAAAGACTAACCGTAAAATCTTTTATTCAAGATGACCTTACCTCTAAGGTCTCAACACGAAATATTCTAAGGTTCACACTTTCCATGCCCCCATACATATCCTTTCAACTAACCATGCTTTCTAACTCATAACCAACATAACGCTATCCGAACGTAGCACACAATAAGAAGGTCATTATATCATGCATACAAATCTCTAGAGGGTTAAGGATATACCTGAATCTACCGCTCCACTCTAATCATAAGCACGCCTGCAGGCACATTGTAGAGGCGATGAACTCGCCGACCGGTGAGGTGAGTCATTTGTTTGCATCCTTCTTACTAGGGCGGTTTCGTCATATGGCCACGACGGCCGCGGAAAAACAAGCACCGTAAAAGACGACATTCCGGGATGACGTCGCCACATCGTGCACACCGAGGAAAACTGAACCCGGCTAGAACCCGTATATCGTGAACGGATGCCCCGGAGCTCACCAGCTCGAATACCACAACGTCCCCGACGATCGGGGACCACTGCATCGGTGGAGGTACATAACTAGGCTAGCCGGCGCGTCCGCCTCGAAAGTTACCAAAGGACCTGCTGCTCGCCTCTTCTGCGATCTCGGCCATTCCGTCGACCTCTCCGTGCCTCACATCCAAGTCGTGAGCTTGCATACGGGCAATGTCCATGAACCAAGAGCTACACCCGCATAAGCCTCGCGTAATCATCCACCGGTGGCGTGGCGGTGTACTCCCTCCATATCGGCTACTACGGCGGGAACATACCGAGCTAATGAGTGAAATCCACATTGTACTCTCTAACCGTCCGCCCGCCCTACCTCAACGTCAAAAATCGCCGGCGAGCCCTCCTCATTTGTGGGGCAAGAAATGTGCAAGAAAAGCCCTTGAGAACTCGTCCCATACGGAAGTGCATGCTCTTCCGGGACAACTCCTACGAATCAAACCGTCAGCTGCGGTATCACGCGGTGATCACGAACCAATACCACCGACTGCCTGCGAAACTCTAATCACTCTCATGATCCAGAGCTCTGGATAAACTCACGAGGGTCATCTCGCTCTCGATCCATAGAACACCGGCAGGCTGACTCGAGAAAGTCCGTAGCCTCAAACCTGCTCGGGGTGAACTACGGGTGCTCTGGGCCGGAACCGCCGTCGACCTATCTCATATCGCCACGACCACGGCGATGGCGGGCCATCTCCTTGTACCCCATCTCATCTGCTCCAGGCTGTGGGACCGGAGGCTCAGGTACTGTAGTCTCAGCAGCCACTGCTGCGGCTCTAAACTCTGCTGGTGCTGGCGGCGTCGCGAAACTCGCCGTCGGAAGCACTGTCTCAGATCGACTGCGCTCGTACTCCTCAGTATCTCACTAATGACTCGATCGACTTGCCCATTTGGGCACAGGTTGCCTTACGCGGAGGCATAACTGGTAAAGGAAAGGAATACGTCAGAGGGGTCCAACTTATCACACAGCTCTAGGGCACGATCTCAGAATGAGAAGAATGGAAACCAATCCTAAATGTCCTATAGCCTCCTGATTATAGATGTGGTGCACACACCGATAATCAAGACTCTACTAGACACGGTCTGTAGACACTTTCCGAGGACTAACTGCTCTGATACCACTTTTGTCACGACCCGAACCCGGGCCCGTGACTGGTGCCTTACCCCGGGCACCCTAGTGATACAACATCAGAGAAAATCAGCGAAATAAAAACATGAACATGAATTAAGAGACAAGATAAATAAACAAGCAACCAAAGCGATTGCCTTCATCATATATACATAAATACCGACAGTTATCTTTTTACAAACCCCACAGCGATTACTGCACTTAAGATTTTTACAATGCTATGACGGACGGTTTCGCCATACCACGAATGTATAAGAATCTACTGACTCAGGTAACATACCAAAAGATAAGCCTCAAGAAATGGGGCTTCCGACATCACTGTGATCCTATGGCGAGGATCCATGTTATACCGTATTTCCAAGTATATGCGTAAGGCGTGCGTAGAAAATTGAAACTTTTAATATTGGCTTGGCGAAAATTATTTGTGCACAACACCCGTTTAGAGTCGTTTTTAAATGAAAGCGTTTTCCACACTTCGTAGGGAATTTCCGGCTATGTCATTTTAATTTTGCGGATTTTTCCGAGAGGCGAAGCGTGTTGGGCCAACAGAGGCGCCACTGGCACCTCCCATTGGCGGACGTGAGGCTCGGTTGTGGCCGATTGGAATGGCTTTAGTTGGTAGGATATTTGTGTGTTAGTTGGTTAAGGGGCACTTGGCAAGATCTTGGCCCTACACTTGCTAGGCACTTGGCTAGATCTTGGCCATTGGTTGGCCTTGGCTTGTGCTATAAATACCCCTCTAAGGTTGAAGACTTCTTCATCCAAAATGCCTAAGTCTTGAGAGCCTTCCCCCTCCCCATTTCGTGAGGCCCCCTTGGCCGAGAGTTTCCACTAGTGGGGTGGTAGAGGTAGCCACCCCCTCCTTTGTGGTGTGGCCGTGGGGTACCCCCCCCCCCTAGCCTAGTTTGTTTTCATATAATACCCCCCCTCTTGGTAGAAATACTCTCAAAAGTATTGTTATATGCCCAAATTACCTTAGCCTTATACCTTGTTGTATTCTAAGGTTATACTATCTGAAAAGCCTAAATACTATTATACTACAGTCGGTCACCAAACGAAACCCTAGGAAAATCTCCATAGTCCGTTAGAGGATTGTGTAGAATTTGGTAAGAACGTCGAAGGGTTGTTTAGAGCGGGTGGGAGCGCACAGAGTGGGAGCCAACCTATTGCCCAGGATCGACTTTAAGCTAGGATAATTATGGGCTTATCGAGGTAAATATCTTGTCCTCTATTGTAATTGGAAATTACATGTTGTTAGAATATATAGTTGAAGTATACTATATATAGAACTGAGCGTAGTTATCGGCAATGTCTTTTGACTTAAGCACGAATAATACTTACAATGTCTTGCGACTTAAGCTGAAATTAAAGAAGTTCTTGAGTAATTACTTAGGGCTGTATTACAGATGAGACTTGTGAAGTAGTACCGTGGAGTAGAATTGTACCCGTTAGGGTTAGATGTATAACCCCGGTTGGCTCGGTGGCGGCCTCGATGGAGGAGGAGATTTCTGTTTGTTGCGGGGAGAGTCTGCCGAATTTCGGTAGAATATTCTCTGATGAGATCTAAATGTTAATAAAGCGCCTTGTGGCCTTATAGGTTGAAGTACTATGTGTGGCGCGATCTACTTGGCTTAGGAGTAATGGCGGTTGGATGTACTTGGGCGTTTTGCTATTAGTCGATACTGCGTCGCGAGGTATGTGAACCTCTTCCTATCTCTTCTAGCATGATATGTGTGAAATATGTAGCAGTGAGGCGTACGTGTCTGAACGTATTTGATTGGTGTAAAACATAAAGTGTTATAACGGCTTTATGGGAAGTTGGTTATATGACTTTATGTTGGTAAGAAAATACATGTGGTTTTTAAAAGGTAACTGATTTGAACTATAACTGGCTTGTTATGTGTTAATAAAGAACTTGAAGTATTTCAAAAGATTTTTGAATCATTTTGAAAGAAGAAGTAATATTTGGTTTTTGAAAACTTAAGAGTTATACTAGCTTTATGGGGAGTTAGGTATAACGGCTTAAGAATGTTTTACTGATTTCGGAAATCAGAATGTGTAACGACAAACCACTGCAGCGTTAATAAAAAGGAAATGTTTTGAATAATTAAGTATTATTAAAACCAGTAGAAACTTCCATCTGCATAGAAGCTAAGATGAGACAAAATGATATTTCCTAGATCATGGCTGCTGTAATAAGATTGTAATAAACAAGAATATCCTACTCACATATAAGGCTTAGGTTTCTCAGATTGTTTAAAGGAGAATTATATTCTTAAATGAATAAGACTATGAACTACGAAACCTTTCAAAAAAATGAGAAACTTGAACATTGGAAAAGAATGTTGCTACTTGATTTTACAAAGAGAAGTAATTGATTTACTTTGAAAAGATAATCACTCTATTTTCATATACTACGGGTATTGTGTGACTTTTGTGAAAGTAACGTATCTTTTAAAGAGTTAATGTATGAAGTACTTTGGGGATAAAAACCCGATCTTGTTAATCATATAGTAGAAAGTACCTTGTGTGAACAACTTGATTGTATTGGTTTGTGATAGCCTTGTAATACTTCTTGTTGCTTTGATAAGTAAACGTGTTAGGATGCTACGTGTGTTAGTATCTTGTGATGTTTGTGTAAAGGGGTTTCCCTTGATTGTGCTTATTAACTATCAGTCGTTATGATAGTATTGTGGCATTCATCTCTTGAGATGATTCCGGGTATTTTGCCCTCCGTCGGGGGTAGACTCGGTGATGCAGGACCATGATTCGAGAATACCTCATGCGGGTCTGAGGGCTATCTTGAACTACGAGTTCCGAGTTAGCGTCGTCCTTTATGGGCATGCGGTCGCGTGGCCACGCGGACTCGGAAGTCGGGGCGATGCGGAGTAGCTACCCTCGTCGCGGGAATACCTCATGCGGGCGATGAGATTGGCCTATGCGAGCTGCGGAGTTCGAGGTTAGACGCGCAGCATTGATCTTGCGGGCAAGTGGCGGCTTTGATCATGTGACGGTCTGAAGCAGATCTTATGATCTGATTCATGACCTTGTTGATGCGTGGGTTTTTAGTAGTCGGCTATGCCTTCGTACTTACCCCGTCTGATTTTATTATGACACGAGTGGGACACGGTGTTGGTGTGTTCCTTGGTGCTTTATATCATAGAAGCTGGCGGTGAGGAAGGTATTCCACGGGCATGATTGATGTTGTGGGCACGAGACCCATTGTTATACTTGAGTGGCGACTTGAGGCGTGAGTCCACGACTTGAGCATCGCTTTGTTGTAAGCGTAGTTTGGTTATCATACATGTCTCTGCTTATATGATCGCTATGATTTCATTTCTGATATGTATTTTCGATTCCACATACTCGGTACTGTTATCGACCTCGCCGGAGTGCGTTCATGCGCGAGTTGAGGTACACGATCGTTGATCCTAGCTCTCGAGTCACAGTTGCGTTTGGGAAGCTCCGTTTCTCGGAGGCTTATCGGTGGTATAGTCCTGTCGTCGTAAGTGTTTACATTCGGGGGTTTGGCGGGGCCACTGTCCGCCATTGTTGTCGTATCATTCTTAGAAGTGCATGAATCTTGTTGTGGCGGGGTTTGTAAAAGGATTAAACTGTTCATGTTGAAAAAGGTTGCTATTTATATATGTCTTGAAGTAACCGTTTTTGGTTGCTTTGTCTTCTTATTTCACTGTCTTATTACACTTTGGTTTCATGTATTGTCTTTATGTTCGTGATTACTACGATGTATGTCTACTTGGGTGCAGGGTAAGGCACGATCCACGGGCAGGTTGGTCGTGACAAAAGTGGTATCGAGCGATTAATCCTCGGAAAGTGTCTGAACCGTATCGATGAGAGTCTTGATTATCGGTGTGTTGTGCACCACACTAATAATCAGGAGGCTATAGGATATTAGGATTGGTTTCTATTCTTCTCACTCTGAGATCGTGCCTTAGAGCTGTGTTGTAAGTTGGACCCTCTGACGAAATTCTTTCCCTTATCGTTATGCCTCCGCGTAAGGCAACCCGGGCCCAGGAGGCGCGGCCGAGGAGGCTGCGAGTAAGCTGAGAGGGTTACGTGGGCACGAGCCCAATTATCACCTTGGGTGGTGCTTCGTTCGGGGAGTTCTGCGGCGTCGCTAGCCCAGTGAGTTTAGCAGCGGCGGCGATTCTCTGCGACCATGATATTTGAACGCCGGTTCCACGGCCAGGAGCGGTGAATATAGATTGCAAAGAGGCAACCTGTTACTAGCTATAGATTTGGCTACGAGAGTATACCGATGTACGCGAGTCTTGAGGACTATCTAAAGAGGTTGTGCAAGAGTAATTCTTGATTAGGCTTGAGCACGGCCCGTATGCGGGCTTATGCGCGTGGCCGAGGCGTGTAGAGATCGACGGGTTAACGAAGGGCGGTAGAAGAGGCGAGCGGCAAGGTCCTTTGGTAACTTTCGGTAGTCGCCTCCCAGCAGTTAGATATGCACCTCCGAGCGCGAGTGGTCTTCTACAAATTTCGGGGCGTTCGGGGTGTGCGAGTTGGTCAACTCGGGGCTTAGGTTCACAGTGTGACAGGCGTCATCCCGGGGAATGTCATCTTTTAGGTGGTACTTGTTGTACTATGACCGTCAGTGCAGTGTCGAAGAGTGTCCTTGTAGGAGGACTTAGCCTTGAGGATCGGTGGGTAGTTTGTCATCTCCTCGGCCATGCGCCTGCAGGCGAGTTTGATTAGAAAGACTAAGGGGAGTGAAGCAGTAGATATAGATATTTCTTTAACCCTATAGAGTTTTGTTTATTTGATAAGGTGTGTATTCCTTAAGTGTTATGTTCTGATAGCAGTGTGTTAGTTGTGATTAGAAATCTTGGTTAGTTAACCGAGTAAGATTTTGGGGGGATAGATAAGGTGTGAGCCTTAGAATGTTTTACGTAAAGACCTTAGAGGTAAGGCCATCTCGAGTAAAGGTGTAGTGTTATGTTTGACCCTTATAGGAGTGCCTAGTGCACGTGAGCTACGTTTGTGGGATAAGTCACGAGTAGTGTGAAATGAAAGAGGTAGTTGAGCTATGAAGGCCGCTAGGTTTTCGTAGCGTGATTAGTGAGAGTTTTCCTTGGGAACTAGTGTTGTGCTCGTTGACGGGGTGGATTGAGGCCATGATGCGGGTCAACCCGCGGCTGTTTGGTGGTGAATCGGTTTGTGGTGGTCCGCCTTGTGGTAGGGTCACGAGGTGTTAGGCCCAAGTTTAGTTAACCGTCTGAGTTTGTGGACGCGTTCGACCGGTGGTCGGGCGATGGGGCGACCATCGTGTCCTTGATCGGGACCGTTTACTCGGTGTGTTGTTTTATCGAGAAGGTTGTAAGGCTGCGCGGGTGCCTACCTTCACCTTATGGCGCAGTGGGGCCAGTTACGGTTGTTTTTGTTTCTGGAAGTTTTGCCAGGCATGTGTTAAGAACTCAGGTAAGTCTCAGAATCGCACTCGCCCTCGGGCCAGTGTTTGGATTTCAGGGATAGTTTTGGGGATTGTTGTCTCCTGTGGAGGTAGTGTTTAAGCTACCATTTCAGTGTTCGGATGTCGCCTTTTGAAGCCTTGTAGGGGCGGAAGTGTAAAGATGCCGTCGATTGGTTCGATGTTAACAAGGTTGAGCGGTTGGTTCAGGCTTGTTCCGGTAATTTGTGGATAGTGAAGCTTGTCTAGAAGAAGTTACGGCGGCTCGGAGGAATCGTGCGGATAATCGGCGATGGCAGAGTTGAGTTGACGGTCGGTCTTGAAAGTACCACCGGGGTGGGTGTGACGAGTTTTGGAAGGCAGAGGAACTTAACGAGTTACTTTGGGCCTTTTGAGTTCATGTGAAGAATAGGCGGGTTGCCTATATGATTAGCTTTGCCGTCCGACTTAGGAGAGGCAGACGTCCGGTCTTCGTATTGTTATGATCGGGAAAAGTATCGGAGATCCATCGGAATGTTCACTTAATGATGACCACGTTAGAGATAGTAACCGAGTTTTGGAAATCAAGCGATGTCGAAATGTGGAAAGAGTTCGAGTATCGACATCCTCGGGGATCGCGTGCGGTGGTACCATTTGTTGGGTCGCCGAGAAGGTTAATGCCTCGAGCAAAGTGACAAAGTGGTATCTACGAGTGCAAAGAGAGAAGCGAGCATGTATGGCGAGCGTAGATGTGATCATTTCTTTGTAAAGAGAAGGTGCGAAGGAGGTATATTTTAAACCCGGTGAGAAGTGTTTTATGGTGATGTTAGAGGTGTTTCCTCGTGGACTTGGATGTAAGCTTTTGCGCAAGTTGTTTACGTGGCCATGTGTGGCAAGGATTGTTCTCGTAAGTATAGTAGTGAAGACTATACTTGGCGCGTATTTGTTTGAGACTTAGAAGGAACATTCGACGAATGTTTCTAAGGAGAGGAGAATGTTATACCGTATTTCCAAAGTATGTACGTGGGGCGTGCGTAGAAAATTTGAAACTTTTAATATTGGCTTGGCGAAAATTATTTGTGCCTGACAATTCGTTTAGAGTCGTTTTTTAAAAGCGTTTTCACGACTTTCGTAGGGAATTTCCGGCTATGTCATTTTTAATTTTTGCGGATTTTTAGAGACGAAGCGTGTTGGGCCAACAAGAGGCGCCCGGCACCCTCCCATTAGCGGGCGTGAGGCTCGGTTGTGGCGATTGGAATGGCTTTAGTTGGTAGGATATTTGTGTGTTAGTTGGTTAAGGGGCCTTGGCAAGATCTTGGCCTACACTTGCTAGGCACTTGGCTAGATCTTGGCCATTGGTTGGCCTTGGCTTGTGCTATAAATACCCTCTAAGGTTGAAGACTTCTTCATCCAAAATGCCTAAGTCTTGAGAGCCTTCCCCTCCCTTTCGTGAGGCCCCACTTGGCGAGAGTTTCCCACAGTGGGGTAGTAGAGGGTAGCCACCCCCTCGCTGTGGTGTGGCGTGGGGTACCCCTAGCCTAGTTTGTTTTCATATAATACCCCTCTTGGTAGAAATACTCTCAAAGTATTGTTATATGCCCAAATTACCTTAGTCTTATACCTTGTTGTATTCTAAGGTTATACTATCTGAAAAGCCCGAAATACTATTATACTTACCGTCGGTACCAAACCGAAACCTAGGAAAATCTCCATAGTCCGTTGGAGTATTGTGTAGAAGTTGGTTAGAACTTCTAAGGGTGGTTTAGGCGGGTTGGGCGCTCGAGTTGGAGCTAAGCGATTGCCCGGGATCGACTTTAAGCTAGGATAATTATGGGCTTATCGAGGTAAATATCTTGTCCTCTATTGTAATTGGAAATTACATGTTGTTAGAATATATAGTTGAAGTATACTATATATAGAACTGAACGTAGTTATCGGCAATGTCTTTTGACTTAAGCTGAATAATACTTACGGCAATGTCTTGCGACTTAAGCTGAAATTAAAGAAGTTTCTTGTTGTAATTACTTAGGGCTGTATTACATGAGACTTGTGAAGTAGTGCAGTGAGTAGAATTGTACAGTTAGGGTTAGATGTATAACCCCTGGTTGGCTCATTGGCGGCCTCGATGGAGGAGGAGATTTCTGTTATTGCGGGAGAGTCTTGCGAATTTTGGTAGAATATTCTCGATGAGATCTAAATGTTAATAAAGCGCCTTGTGGCCTTATAGGTTGAAGTACTACGTGTGGCGCGATCTACTTGGCTTAGGAGTAGCCGGCGGTTGGATGTACTTGGAGCGTTTTGCTATTAGTCGATACTCGTCGCGAGGTATGTGAACCTCTTCCTATCTCTTCTAGCATGATATGTGTGAAATATGTAGTACGGTGAGGCGTCGTATGTCTTTGACGATTTGATTGGTGTAAAACATAAAGTGTTATAACGGCTTTATGGGAAGTTGGTTATATGACTTTATGTTGGTAAGAAAATACATGTGGTTTTAAAAGGTAAGCGATTTGAACTATAAGCGGCTTGTTATGTGTTAATAAAGAACTTGAAGTATTTCAAAAGATTTTTGAATCATTTTGAAAGAAGAAGTAATATTTGGTTTTGAAAACTTAAGAGTTATACTAGCTTTATGGGAGTTAGGTATAACGGCTTAAGAATGTTTCATGATTTGGAAATCGAGAATGTGTAACGACAAACCAACTGCAGCGTTAATAAAGGAAATGTTTTGAATAATTAAGTATTATTAAAACCGGTAGAAACTTCCATCTGCATAGAAGCTAAGATGAGACAAAATGATATTTCCTAGATCACGGTTTGTAATAAGATTGTAATAAACAAGAATATCCTACATATAAGGCTTAGGTTTCTCAGATTGTTTAAAGGAGAATTATATTCTTAAATGAATAAGACTATGAACTACGAAACCTTTCAAAAAAATGAGAAACTTGAACATTGGAAAAGAATGTTGCTACTTGATTTTACAAAGAGAAGTAATTGATTTACTTTAAAAAGATAATCACTCTATTTTCATATACTACGGGTATTGTGTGACTTTTGTGAAAGTAACGTATCTTTTAAAAGAGTTAATGTATGAAGTACTTTGGGGATAAAAACCCGATCTTGTTAATCATATAGTAGAAAGTACCTTGTGTGAACAACTTGATTGTATTGGTTTGTGATAGCCTTGTAATACTTCTTGTTGCTTTGATAAGTAAACGTGTTAGGATGCTACGTGTGTTAGTATCTTGTGATGTTTGTGTAAAGGGGTTTCCCTTGATTGTGCTTATTAACTATCAGTCGTTATGATAGTATTGTGGCATTCATCTCTTGAGATGATTCCGGGTTAGCGCCCTCCGTCGCGGGGTAGACTTCGGTGATGCAGGACCATGATTCGAGAATACCTCATGCGGGTCTGAGGGCCTATGCGAGCTACGAGTTCCAGGTTAGCGTCGTCCTTTATGGGCATGCGGTCCTTGTGGCCATGCGGACTCGGAAGTCGGGGCGATGCGGGAGTAGCTACCTCGATGCGGGAATACCTCGTGCGGGCGATGAGATTGGTTTATCGCGGGCTGCGGGAGTTCGAGGTTGACGCGCACATTGATCTCTGCGGGCAAGTGGCGGCTTTGATCATGTGACGGTCTGCAGCGGATCTTATGATCTGATTCATGACCTTGGTAGTGCGTGGGTTTTTTTTAGTAGTCGGCTATGCCTTTACTTACCGTCTGTTTTATTATGACACGGTGGGACACGGTGTTCAGTGTGTTCCTTGGTGCTTTTATATCATAAATTGCGGCGGTGAGGAAGGTATTCCACGGGCATGATTGATGTTGTGGGCACGAGACCCATTGTTATACTTGAGTGGCGACTTGAGGCGTGAGTCACGACTTGACATATTGCTTTGTTGTAGCGTAGTTTGGTTATCATACATGTCTCTGCTTTATATATCGCTATGATTTCATTTACGTATGTATTTTCAGTTTCACATACTAAATTTTTGTTATCGACCTCCTTGGGCCGCGTTCATGCCGCGAGTTGAGGTACACCGATCGTTGATCCTAGCTCTCGGTCACGATTTGGCGTTTGGGAAGCTCCGTTTCTCGAGGCTTATCGGTGGTATAGTCCTGCGTCGTAAGTGTTTACATTCGGGGTTTGGCGGGCCTGTCCGCCATTGTTGTCGTATCATTCTTAAGTGCAGTAATCTTGTTGTGGGCGGGGTTTGTAAAAGGATTAAAGCGTTCATGTTGAAAAAGGTTGCTATTTATATATGCTGAAGGTAAGTTTTTAGTTGCTTTGTCTTATTTCTTATCTTATTACCTTTGGTTTCATGTATTGTCTTTATGTTCGCTGATTACTACGATGTATGTCTACTTGGGTGCCGGGTAGGCACGATCCACGGGCCGGTTCGGTCGTGACAATCACAACCGATGTACTTCCACTGCGGCATGAGCGGCCAGAAGGAGAGTCGACGAGTACCAAGTATGGCGTAAGGCGTAAATGAAATCATAATAGTCTATATAAAGCGGGGAGACATGTATGATAACGGATGAAATACGTGTCGGCCCATCCGTGGGACTCGGTGAATAATCGGATGGAATCGTGTCCTGCCCATCTCGTGGGACTCGGTGTATAATCGGATGAAATCGTGTCCACCGCCCGTCTCGTGGGACTCGGTGTATAATCGGATGGAATCGTGTCCTGCCCGTCTCGTGGGACTCGGTGTATAATCAAATGAAATCGTGTCCTGCCCGTCTCGTGGGACTCGGTGTAGAATCGTTCATAACAAATCAACCGGCCTCCATCGAGAGGCGGTACAGAAATACAACAAAGGCTATCACAACAAGCATAGGCAAGTTTCACAACAACAAGCATAGGCAAGCTTCACAACAACAAGCATAGGCAAGTTATACACAACTCAAAGTACTTTCATTTTATGCCAAGTCGGGTTTTAACCTAACGTACTACGTACGTTAAATTCCTTTAAGATCCATTTCTTTTACAAAGGTCACCCGATACGAGTATAAAAATAGAGTGACTAACATTGTTAAGTAAACTAAAATGCTTTCCTTTGTAAAATCAAGTAACAACCTTATTTTCCAAGCGTTCAAGTTTGCCTAATTTCAAATGCTCAAGTTTCTCATTTTAGAAAAGGTTTAGTAGTTCATAGTTTTAATCCTTTAAAACATAATTCTCCTTTAAGCGTTTTGAAACATATGTCTTATATGTGAGTAGGTTATTCTTGTTTATAATCAATCTTATTAGCGACCATGATCTAGGAAATGTAATATCATTTTGTCTCATCTTAGCTTCATGCGGATGGAGGTTTCTCGGTTTTAATACCATACTTCATTATTCAATACATTTTCCTTTATTAACTGCGATGGTTTGTCGATACTCATTACGATTTCCAAATCGGTAAAACATTATTCCTTTTAAAACCAAGTACTCATTACTCACGAATGAGGTTTCACACTTTTAACAAAATTCATATCAATACCATTAAGTCAAGTCTCTTATCTTCAAAAAATCGAGAAACCATTCTTTTTATCACTCTTAAGACGTTATACCTAACTTCCCATAAAGCTAGTACAACTCTTATGTTTTCAAAGCCAAGTATTACTCTTCTTTCAAAGGTCTTTTGAAACACTTCAAGTTCTTTATTACTACACATCAAATCCGTTATAAGTCAAATCGATTACCCTTTGAAACTACAAAGCATTTTCTTACCTACATAAAGTTATAACTAACTTCCCATAAAGCCGTTATAACACTTTATGTTTCAAACCAATCAAATACATTAAACACGTATGCGTCACCGTACTACATAGTTATACACATATCATGCTAGAACGGATAGGAAGAGGTTCATACCTCGCGACGATTATCGACTAATAGCAAAATGCTCAAGTACCTCAAACCGTCGGCTACACCTTAAGCCAAGTAGACCACGTCACACGAGGTATTTCAACCTATAGA